>OX155899.1:18871963-19344463 GCA_944588485.1 Phosphuga atrata | reverse complement strand
ACTTGCACAATGGCTTCTCGGACCACTTCCATTATATGTTGTAAACTGCCGAATCCCTGAGTTATTCCTTCCAAATTTCTTTGGAACATAATAATGGCCTTGTCGTTCCAAATCGATACTCTTTTACTAGAGAACTACTTGACTAGAGAGCTTAACTTTACCTTCCCACGTTATTTTCAATGGAAAATTGTCAGATTCATCACTCTCTTACTTATTTGCATATTCATAATGCGAATTATTTCCAGCTCATTGACTACCACATAGTCAATTCCCGACGCGCCTCTCCCACCAGCATAAGTGAATTCCCCGCACCAGTCGTTAACCACACCCGTTAACTACACTACACTCCTAATCGTCAACCCATTTCAGCCATTTTCTGCCATCTTTAGTAACTAACTTATCTCTCGATTTTCTTGTTATCTTCATTTATATATCCTATTTGCAGCTGGTCTATCCTTACGTTCCAATCGCTTAACTCCTGTAAATATCTAGAAGTATATCGGATTGCTTTATGAGATTGCAGTACCACAAAAAAATTCTAATAAAAGACTAGATATTTGATCTTTGTCTTTCATAAACTGATTTACATTCTTGAAATAAAAGCTAAGAATGTGATTTATCATGCCTTATTTGAAACTATCGTAAACTATATATTGAAGGTGGTGGTGCCTACAATATCTGTAATGGGATATATGAGGTCTGTTAGAAAAGTGTCCGACCTTTAGCCGGTAAAAAAAACTGGCATACCTGGAACGTTGGGAACCTAATCACCCTCAAAGTAGTCTCCTTGGGACTCCACACACTTCTCCCAGCGGTGCCGCCATTGTTGCAAGCATTCCGAAACAGCCTCTTTTCGTTGATGCTGAGGGTTGGCTCTGAAAAGAACCGGATTCTCGACGTTTCGGCGAACTAACATTCGCCATTCTCAAGAGATATATGCGTCCTTGCGGGTCAACCGTCAACCGGGCGAATGTTAGTTCGCCGAAACGTCGAGAATCCGGTTCTTTTCAGAGCCAACCCTCAGCATCAACGCGGAATCCCCGAGAAAATAATACAACATACACACATATATATATATATATATATATATATATATATATATATATATATATATATGTACAGGGTATCATATATATATATATATATATATATATATATATATATATATATATATATATATATGTACAGGGTATCCCAACGAAAATTTGACCCCCCCTATAATTGGAAAACCGAATAATATTACAAAATTCGCCGAGACCCGTCGATTTTTGTTCTTGGGGGGAGCTTTTTTGACAGTCAAGCCAACTCGATATGGTCATCCCCCTAATGCCTAGCAACCCCAACTTAAAAATTTCAAATGCAACTACCCCACTTGTGGCACATCATTTTAAAGCCCTTTTCATTGCGAATACAGTGACGTACCGTTTTTAGAAATCGGTTGAGATTTGACAGAATTATTGGTTACAAACGAAAAGATGACAAACCAACTTACGCGTAGTAATTTCTACACAAATGCCCACCACTAATAAGTTTTTCATCTACACATGACCGCATTACCTAATTGTTATTGATGTGTCAATCAGTTTACAAAAAAGTCAGAAATGAAATAAAAAAGCTGAAGCAAATAAAATTAGATACTAAAATAGTTATTAGCCTTTTCAAGGGCTAAAACCTTTTCAAAATAACAAAAAATCAATACTACAAAAAAAGTCGGTGTTTTTTGCTTGTGACCAAGAAATCGTTAGTTTCAGCCATTATTGAAAGTATTAACGTGTTTTCGAAATGGTTTATTCTATCGCGGAAAGAGTAGAAATTGTTGCAATTTATTATCGAAATCACGATTGCGCTAAAGCTACAGCACGAATTTTTAATGCCAATCATCCTGAAAAAAATGTAAACCACCAGTACGTTAAACACTGATTGACAAATTGGTTGCAACAGGTTCGCTTTTAAACAAGAAACGTGAAGTAATTGGGCCAGTTCGAAATGAAGCAGTTGAAGTGGCAGTTTTGGGTCATGTACAGATGGATAATAAGCAATCTATTACAACTGTGTCTCAAGTTTCTGGCGTATCCCGTTCCAGTGTTCATCGAATTTTGAAAAAACACAAGTTTCATCCATTTAAGATGACGCTGGTTCAAGAGTTACATGAAGATGACTTTGATCGCCGTAACCAATTATGCGAATACTTTAGTGAACAACTTCTACTGAATCCATATCTGCTGTACAATACATGTTTCTCCGACGAATGCACATTTATGTTGAATGGCGAAGTGAATAGACACAATTGTCGTTATTGAAGTGATACTAATCCGCATTTAATCAGGGAATTTCAAACTCAGACAACTCAAAAATTGAATGTTTGGGCAGGCATTTTGGACGACCATCTTGTTGGACCATTTTTCATCCAAGGTAATCTCGATGGAAACACCTATCTAGAATTATTGGAAAGTACAATTGATCCTATTCCTCCTTGATAACAGAGATTTTAGAAAGTGACGACAATTTACTAGAAAATGAAATAACCTTCCAACAAGATGGTGCGCCCCCGCACTATGCTGCTGCTGTGCGACAATTTTTGGATGACTATTTCCCGGGGCATTGGATTGGCAGAAGAGGTCCCGTCAAATGGCCACCAAGATCTCCGGATCTGTCCCCTTTGGACTTTTTTCTGTGGGGTCATTTAATATCGCGAGTGTACGCCACTCAGCCGGAAACATTGCAAGTGCTACATCAGAGAATTGTAGAAGAATGCCGATTAATAACTGCGGATGTCTTTAATAATGTTCGAACAGAATTTGAAAACAGACTGTATTATTGTTTGGAAGTTAACGGGGGTCATTTTGAGCAATTCATCAAATAAATATGATTTATTATTTGCTTCAGCTTTTTTATTTCATTTTTGACTTTTTTGTAAACTGATAGACACATCAATAACAATTAGGTAATGCGGCCATGTGTAGTAGATGAAAAACTTAGTTTATAATAAATTAGTGGTGGGCATTTGTGTAGAAATTACTACGCGTAAGTTGGTTTGTCATCTTTTCGTTTGTAACCAATAATTCTGTCAAATCTCAACCGATTTCTAAAAACGGTACGTCACTGTATTCGCAATGAAAAAGGCTTTAAAATGATGTGCCACAAGTGGGGTAGTTAAATTTGAAATTTTTAAGTTGCGGTTGCTAGGCATTAGGGGGATGAACATATCGAGTTGGCTTGACTGTCAAAAAAGCTCCCCCCAAGAACAAAAATCGACGGGTCCCGGCGAATTTTGAAATATTATTCGGATTTCCAATTATAGGGGGAGTCAAATTTTCGTTGGGATACCCTATATATATATATATATATATATATATATATATATATATATATATATATATATATATATATATATATATATATATATATATATATATATATATATATATATATATATATATATATATATAAGCAAAATAGCTCTGGGTGACAATCCGATTGTAGAAAAATATATAGTTTAGGATTTGATATCATTATTAGACTAGATATGTTCAATTAATAATAGTTTCAAAATTGAGATACTTAAAAATAAACAAGCCAAATTATAATCCGAGCAATAAAGTTACATTTTATTGGATTCATACGTTTATATATATAAGTATTACAAACCGATCGCAATTATAGGAATCCTTATCTTGTTTGGATCTCCTGCAGTAGCCGAAACAATGGCAATTATTCTATTCTAAATTTCTGGATGGACTAAGATACAAAATGAATAGACTATAAAATGTATATAAATTAATTCTGATTGTTGTATAATAAAGACTCTGCAAGACTCTACAAAGAGGAAATTTGTTTTGAAAGTTTTTTAGGCGGAAATGTTTCCAGGATCCACTCTCATACGCACCATTATCAATCACTGTCCGAATGTGTAATTGTTAATGGCTTGAAAATCAAAATTATATTTACCCTTCGAAAAACACGTTAAACACTTTAGATATTTAAAGTTAACACAATAAATTATATTTCAGAATTAAAATTGCAAAGTTGAAAATTAATCAAGGCCAGAAGAGACTACACTGCATCAAACAACATTAGTAAGGACCAGAAAAGACCAGACAGAACCAGATAGGACCGGACAAGACCAGACAAGACCAGACAAGACCAGACAAGACCAGACAAGACCAGACAAGACCAGACAACATCAAACAAGACCAAACAAGACGGGACAAGACCTGACAAGACCAGACAAGACTAGACAAGACCAGACAATAGAAGACAAGAAAAGATAAAAATAGACAAACCGCACAAGACCTCACGAGACCCGTCAAGGGCCGACAAGACCCAACCAGACCAGAATAGACTAGACAAGATCAAATAAGACCAGACAAGACCAGACAAGGCTAGACAAGATCAGACAAGATCAGACTAGACCTGACAATAACAGACAGGACCAGATAAGACTACACTAGACCAGACAACACCAGACAAGACAAGAAAAGAAAAGACAAGAAAAGAGAAGTACGGACAAGACCTGGCAATACCAATCAAGACCAGACAGGACCAGACAAAAAAGAAAAAAGCAGATGAGACCATACCAGACAAGACCAGAAAAAAAACAAAAAAGACCATAAAAGACCAGACAAGACCACACAAGACCAAACCAAAAAAGGCAAAACCAGATAAGACCAAACAAGTTCAGACAAGGCCAGGCAAGATCAGACAAGAACGGACAAGACCAGACAAGACCAGACAAGACCAGGCAAGACCATACAATACCAGACAATACCAAAAAAACAAGAAAATACCACACAAGACCAGACCAAAACCAGACAAGACAAGATCAGGCAAGACCAAGCAAGCCGGGGCAATACTAGACCAGACCAGACAAGATAAATGAGAACTAGACAAGACCATGCAAAATCAGACAGGAGCAGACAAGGCCAGATAAGGCCAGGAATTACAGACAAGACAATACGTTACCAGACAAGACAATACATTACCAGACAAGACCAGAGAAGACTAAACAAGGCCAAACAGGACCAGACAAGCCTAAGCAAAACAGCACAAGGCCAGGCAAGACCGCGCAAGACCTGAAAGGCCCTACAAGACCTGGCAAGACGAGACAAGACTATGCATGACCAGAATAGGCGAGACAAGACCAGACAAGACCAGACAAGACCAGAAAAGACCAGACAAGTTCAGACAAGACCAGACAAGACCAGACAAGACCATACAAGACCAGACAAGACCAGACAAGACCAGACAAGACCAGACAAGACCAGACAAGACCAGACAAGACCAGACAAGACCAGACAAGACCAGACAAGACCAGACAAGACCAGACAAGACCAGACAAGACCAGACAAGACCATACAAGACCAGAGAAGATCACACAAGACCACACAAGTCCAGACAAGACCAGACAAGACCAGACAAGACCAAACAAGACCAGACAAGACCAGACAAGACCAGACAAGACCAGACAAGACCCAAAAAGAGCAGAAAAAAATAGACAAGGCCAGATAAGACCAGATAAGTCCATACAAGACTAGCCTGTACTTTTTTTCTTTTATAATTTTGGTTTTAAAAGATGGTGTATCTGATTTATTATATTTGAAGTAAATTATTTTCTTTAGCTCTTTTACGTAGACTACAACTGAAAAGAAATAATAGCTATTCAAGACGGAGCCATTGTGATTACAATTTGCAAATAAATTTGTTTTAGCGGCTTAATAAAGTTACTAATTTAATTCCCAATATTAAGCATCTCTATTGAAGGAAAGCACAAATAGAGATCAAGTTGCTGAACGAAGCAACACCGGAATTGTTTTTAAAAATAGCACGAATCTATATCTAGTAATATTTTGTACTAAAATGTGTTGCAAAAAAGGTGAAAACATTTGCAGAGGTTTGGATTTCATTCATTTGAATATCCAAATCAGATAAGCGAAGTCTTGGGATATCTCATTTAAGTAACTTAATTTAACAAGGACAAAAGCAGTGTAATGAAATTAATTGTGGAAGTTGGCAAAAGTTGAAATAGTAACAAAAATTAAGTCTTATAGAGATAATTGTTCAAAACTCTGTCTCTAATTGGAAGAGCGGACTAGTTTGTGGAATATTAATATTCAGTATATTCATTCACTACATTATAAGATAAATAATCTCGACGTCTGTGCCTGTAACAATTGTAAGAAGTAACGTATCATAATTAAATATTAGATATAGTTCATTCCAAGCTAATTTTGGCATAATTAATTTAGATCTAGGTGCACCAACTACTGTTAACGCTGCCGTTACCGTTACGGTAAAATCTGGGGATTCGTATGAATGTCCACCAACAATGTTATAAACATGGTACACACATAACAACACACATTTAGCTGTAGGTGCGATTTATAAAAATCATTAAATATTATAATGATCCAATTAAGCAACATTACATACTGAAAAATTGAAAATTAGTAAAGTTAAACTGATGACTAGATATCTGGTATTTATGAAGGACCAAGCGATGCCATAGCAAGGAAAATTGATTGAAAAAAAAAGTTATTTCATTAAAAGTTTTTTTAAATATTAACCAAAGGATAGTTAATCTTACTAGATCTTGACAAGGAAAAACACAGGGTAGACGTGTTGAAGTTAAATCGAAATTGTAGAGACCAGTTGGAACAACATTGTGACTAACAAGGTTTTCAAGGATTTTCTCAGAATGAAAGGCAAAATGATTTGATAATTACTGAATGACAATAATGTCCCAATATGGTTTAATATTTACAATTCATCGGCCGGAATTCCGCGAGTACGTAATTGCCTTACAACTCGAAATATGTACTATACTTTATCTACGATCACACTAATTTGTTTCTGCTTAATAAGAAAAATATGTTTGTTGTAACACCACTGACCTTTTTTAAGTCATTCACTGCCGCGCCCGATTTTATGACTTTCCTGTATCGCCGATTTAAACCACTTTACAAAATCGATAGTTATAATGATTTGGTATTTATTTTATTTCTCTAGGTGCCCCATAGAACTATTTTAAGGTGATTTTCACGAAATGGGTCACCGGTGACCCAGTGACGTGCTGGTCTGTAATATGCAAAAAAAGTATGCAAACACCGCCGGGTCACCGGTGTCACGGCGGCAGTGAATGGGTTAACTTGATAGAAATGAAAAGAAATACATTCATAATGGTTCCAAACTTTTTTCTTTAGTACCTACTTATTTGTAGTTTTCGTTAGTATTAAACGTGAAAAACAAACGAAATGAATGACAGCTTCTATGTGAAGGATGTGACGTTTAATGATTGTTTGGAAGTAACGGAGTATTATATTTAAAAATAGTATCAACGTACAGCTCTCAACCAATAAACGAATCGTAAACCAAACAAGCAACGCTGATTTTGAATTATTACATAACAATAATCTCGAATTGTTACATATGTGTGTGGTATGATATATTTACATAGTCCACGAACTGTACAATAATGGGCGTTTACAAGTGTGAATCGTGGATAAAAAAATTTAAAACGGAATGTGTTGAAAATGGAATGTGATTGGGTAAATATAAAAATTCAATTATAATATTCAAAGTTAATTAGGAATCTTGTGGTACAATTCCAGCACTCAATACTAAATATATTAAAATGAGAGGAAGCAAAAAGAAAATCAGTCGGATTAAAAAAAACTATACATAAAAACTAATATATCTTCAAATTTCTACCTTCTTTGCTTCCTCTCTGCCTCAAATTTGAATTCCAGCAGTTTCTTTTTAAGTCCTGTTGACAACTCGGAACTATCACAAGCCATTACAGCTATAAAAAGCAAGTCTACATGCAGCACTGATGGTCTAACGGTTAAAGTATTTGTAAACCTTCCTCTTGAAGCAAGGAACGCCCTGTCCCATCTAATCAACCAATCTTTCGAGAAGGGTGATTCCCCCAGTAACTTAAGACAGCAATCATTATCTTTCTACATAAAGTGGTGATAAGGACAGCTGCAACTGCAGACCAATGGCCTTACTACCTGCTGTATCAAAGATCATAGATAGGCTCGTCAATGTACGCTTGATGGCTTTCCTGACCAAATATAGCATCTTTATATCTAATCAGTTCGGATTATTATCCAGTAAAAGTTCGAGTGATGCCATATTCTCTGCTCTTAGTGATATCTACCACAACCTTAACAACAAGTTTTCACAGCAACAGTTTTTTGTGACATTGCCAAAGTCTTAGATGGTTTGAACCATGAGATTCTACTAAAAAAATTGCAACTGGAACTCCACCGGAATGTTTCAAATCTTATCTTGGCAATAGAAAGTAGTTCGTCAGGGTAAATGACAACTCTTCCTCCTGCAGAGCGGTGAATGCTGGTGTCCCTCAAGGTTCCGTTATAGGTCCAATTCTCTTCCTAGTATTCATCAACGATATAACTAATTTAAATATCAGCGGAAAAATTTGTCTCTTTGCCGATGATACTAGTATCACATGGTTCAAACTTAACCTGCCGCTTCTCCACTCTACTATATTTAACTAATAATCTTGCATGTATTAAGTCATGGTACGATTCTAGCTGTCCAGAATTAAATACCAAGAAAACGGTAGTCCTATCTTATAAAGGTACACTACCGCCTCTTATAGTAGTAGTAGACTGTTGACTCTGTTAGATTTCTGGGCCTCAACATTGACAATTCACTTAAATGGACCTCGCATGTGGAGCTCTTAACCGAGAAGCTGTCTTCTGCTTGCTTCGCAATTAGGTCGATTTCCAGGGAGCTGAATCTCCATACATCCAGATCTTCTTATTTCACTCTTTTCGAATCTCACCTGCGATATGGCCTTCCGTTCTTGGGTCACTCCAACCTTCTCCAACTTGAATCTTTATTCAAGCTACAAAAGAGAGCTGCTCTCTATATGTTTGCTTTAAGCAGTAGAACCCATTGTCAACCCAACTTTAAGAATTAAAAAAATGTAACTCTCCCTTCATTATTTATCCTATAATCCGTTAGCTTAATGCATAAAAACATTCGTGCTATACCGGAGAGACCACAACAAAAACACAGTACAAGGAACTTGGATCTACTACGCAAAAAAAAGTTCAATCATTTACCTATTCACCTAAAATCTATCACCTAGAACACCAAATTTCGTTACACAACGGCAGAATTCTTCGGTGATCACTAGTTTTTGGACCGCACCTAACCTAACCTATTAGCCTCAGCTAGCCTCACTCAACGAGTAAAAATTCTTTACGATATTTTACTTTAAAATTATTGTTATTTATTTAATTGTTTACGATTATTTTTTTTACGATATGTATGTATTTATGTATGTATGTACTTCTTTGATATGTTTTATTTTAGTTTTTAAGTAACTTATTTATTTATTTTGCGTGTGCTTTGTCCACAGAAATTATATATTTCTAATTGACAGTAAGGCAATATATTATTATTATTATATAAAAAGTATTGCAAATATTGGAGAGTACAGAAAATAATAGAAACACGGTAATTTGTTGGACGGATTCATGACCGTAATCAAAATAGGAAAGATATTTTCCTCTGTGCTTAAAATGTTTTAAAAAAATATGTACTTGCCTTACAACTCGAGTTATGTACTATACTTTATCTACGACCACACTAATTCGTTTCTGTTTAATAAGAATACTATATTTGATTTAAAAACTTTCTTTCTTATTAGATACATAATTTAAAATTATAATAAACAAACAGTTGTAGTTTCATAAATAAATGTTACTCGACATTATTTAACTTGATAGAAATGAAAAGAAATATATTCTTAATGGTTATATACCTTATTATTTAGTAATTATTTGGGAATAAGGGTGCTCATAGATATAGGCAACCCAATGAACGTATGCGCACGTAGTAGCAGCTCTCAACCAATCAACGATTCGTAAACCAAACGCATGTGTGTGTAATCAATCATAACTTAACATTAATCGCGGACTGTTACATACGTGTGTGTTATGATATATTTACATAGTCCACGAACTGTACAATAATGGGCATTTGAAATAGTGGTCGTAGATAAAATAATATAAAATCAACAATTTATTTATTTCTTTAATTACCTTAACCAAAATAATAAAGAACTGTTTCAGTGTTCTACCAAAACTGTTCTACCAAAGCATGCCTTAGCACTTATGGAGAGAAATCCCCCATATAATACCATGAAATTATTTAACAGTTTACCAAGAGATATTAAGCATTTGCACAGTAGCAAGCAATTTAAAATGTAGTTATTTAAACTGCTAATTAGTATTGAACCCTATAATGTACAAGAGTTTTATTCAAAAGTTAAAGACGCAAATATCGGCATTTCATGTTAACCATATCTGTTTGACACATTTCATGTAGGATGTATATGTTTCATTTTATTGTATATGTATTTACGTGCTTAAATTATGAAATAAACTGTTTTGAATTTTAATTTGAATTTCTTCTAAATTATCATTCATTTCCAGGGATTCCCGTAAAAAAAATTAAAGAATTTGCACTCTAGCCGTTATTCAATAATTTTATCTTTATACAAACGAACAAAAAGTATTTTTTTCTATTTGGCGTCTATAATGAAGTCAATAAAGCACTCATATGGGTTCGTTATTGGCTCATCGAGTACGATAAAATTTTCTCAATATGTATCGATTTTTTTATTTAAACATGGCATAAAATGGCGCAAAATAGAAAAAAATAGTATAAAAAACTCGTTCATAAGGCGTTTTTCACACTTGCCCATAACTCCTCCCTACGCTCGTCGTTTTCTAAACATGGACGCGTGCTGAAAAGTCGTGCTTATTGAACGTTCTTTGATTAAACTATTAAACTTCCTTTGACTACAAAATATATAAAATGTGTTCATTATAAATTAATATTAAAAATGAGAATTAAAAATGCAAATAAATATGTAAAAATCCTTTAAATAGAAATTCTGCAATTCACTAAATTTTTACTCATAATTCTAATAGTTTTATTTTGATTTATTTTACACTTAATCCGTCTTACGCTTAACTATAAAATACACGAAATAGATTACTTTTTCTGTATCGCCCTTACGACACTCTCTACATTTTTTTTTACTTCGTGTATCCTTTGCTACTATTTTTCGTGTAGATTCATTAATTTTGGTTGTCAGTTCGATGTCCATTGGAGAAAGGACGTGGCAGAAAGAACAGCAATATGTATCGGAATAAAAGTGCAATACAAAATGCTCGACAATACTCAAGAGAACGAACGATGTTTTCACATCATCACAGATTGTCATTCGTTTATCTAGGACTAAATTACCAATGAGAAAAAAGTGTCAACGTGAAAAAAGATGACAGCTTTATTTATTTGTTCTGACTTTCCAGAAATATATATCTTGCAGCAAAATGAAAACTCAAATATATTTGCTATCTGGCTTAAAAAATATTTAAAAAAATATTGTGCATTTTATTGTGCATTATTTCAGCTCATTGAAAAGAACAGCACGATTGCAACAAGATATTGAGATAACTGCCAACATTTTAAAATCCTTGAAGATTAATACCAATGAATTAAGTTTATCCAGTTACAAAGGAATGAACTTGACCTACGTAAAATGCAATAAAGTGTACAATGTACAATTTTTAGTGAATTTAAGCCAATTAACTAAAATATTCCAGTAAATCTCAAGAATAATGCATTTAATAATTTCGCAAAGCATTTGATGCAAATTAGCAATAGACATCTAGTATTGTTTATTCTATTCTTATTTATTCCAACAAGAGCATTGTATTTTTTTATTCTACGTCTCTACAACCCAGTACAATTCCCAATCATTCCATTTATATTAGCCTTGTCCATGCGTGTCTTGCAATAGCAGACAAGACCTGACATTACCAGACAAGACATACAAGAGGGGCATGACTAGATGAGACCAGACAAGACCAGACAAGAGCAGGCAAGACCATACAAGGTCTATCAAGACCAGACAATAACAGACAAACTGTGATAAGAGCGCACAAGACCAGACTAGATAAGACCATACAAGACCAGATAAGTCCAGACAAGACTAGACAAGACTAGAAAAGACCAGAAAAGAGCAGACAAGCTCAGACAAGACCAGACAAGACCAGACAAGACCACAAAGACCAGACATGACCAGACAAGACCAGAAAAGACCAGGCAAGACCAGACAAGACCAGATAAGACCAGATAAGACCAGACAAAACCAGACAAGACCAGACAAGACCATACAAGACCAGGCAAGACCAGACAAGACCAGTCAAGACCAGTCAAGACCAGACAAGACCAGACAAGACCAGACAAGACCAGACAAGACCAGACAAGACCAGACAAGACCAGACAAGACCAGACAAGACCAGGGAGAAAGGAATAATAGGGGGATCAACTGATAGAGTTCTATCAAGCTAGAAATTTTATGATAACAGATACCTTCTTAAAACTATCAGATCGTAGATTGTACACCTTGAGATCCCCTACGGACAACCCTGAAAACACAGTTAGAAACCAAATAGACTACATCCTCATTAACGACCGCTATAAAAACTCAGTCAAAGCTGCATAAACATACCTAGGGGCTAACAGTAACTCCGACCGCATCCCAGTAATAGCTAAACTAAATATAAAGATGAAAAGGATTACAAAACGTCTCAACAACTATATAGACCCAAGACTCCTTAAGAATTCTGAAATCTATGACACAGTTAAGAAAGAGACCAACGAATATATGAGGGACATTAATATATCGAATGAAGTCAGTGTGGATGAAAGGTGGAAACAAATACAAGCATAAATACCTAGTGGCTCAATGCACAAAAAGATAATGGAAATAGCTAGATGCGGTAGGGTCAAGGCAGCTAGTAATATTATCAAAGATACAAATGAACGTATAATAACTGATGTGGAGGACAAACTTAAAAGGTGGAAAGCATACCTGTCGGAACTCTTCGATGATGAAAGACCTCCAAATCCGGTTTTAGAATCAAATAATATGCATTAAAAATATTAAGATCAGAAATAGTATATGTCCTGGTACTATGAAACCCGGTAAAGCTGCTGGTCCTGATCAAATACCCATAGAGCTTATCAAACTCTTTGATGGTGATGTGATTGATATTCTGCTGGACCTATTTAACCGCATTTATGATAAGGTAGAAATTCCTAATCAATGGTTATCACCCACTTTTGTGCTCATACCCAAAAAACCAAATCCAATAGAATGCTCGGATTATCGAAACTTCGCATTTAGGGGCCAGACCTTGAAGTTTTTTAGAAAATCGTTCATAAAAGAATTTACAGAAGACTCGAGGATGACATAATCAACACACAGTTTGGATTCCGCGATGGACTTGGAACACGAGAGGCGCTTTTCGGGATTAACGTTCTTTTCCAGCGCTATCTTGATATAAACCAAGAGGTGTATGCATGTTACGTCGATTTTGAGAAAGCTTTAACAAAGTGAAACATCAGCTACTCGTAAGCAAAAACATTGACTCGGACGACGATTTATTTACGTTAGAATAATTAGTAACCTATTTTGGGGCCAAAAAGCTAACACAACGGTAGAAAACTATCCAACTGAAGAAATGGAGATTCATCGTGGTGTAAGACAAGGTTGCATCCTCTCCCCGCTTCTCTTTTATCTATATAGCGAACCTCCTTTTAGGAAAACCTTAGAACATAAGTCATTGGGAATAGTTATAAATGGAGAAGTGATTAATAATTTGAGGTATGCTGATGATACCATCTTGTTAAAGATTGTCTCAATCTTGAAGACACACAACACCTTTTGGAAAAATTAGATGAGCGATGTAATGAATACGGACTAAAGGTAAACTTTAAGAAAACCAGGTAAATGTAGTTACAAAGTTCCCGCAGAATCTGAACCTTGTGAACCGAACGGTGCCAAACACCACGATTGAGAATGCGACGACATATAAATATCTAGGAACTTGGATAGAAAAAAACCTTGTGATCAAACAGGAAATATAAAATATAAGAAATTTTAGATATAAGAGATATAAGGATAGAGATAGCCAGGTTCAGTATTTGTTAAAATGAAAAATTTATTTACGAGTCGGGATATTGTAGATACATGGAACTTAGGATGAGGATGCTTCGTTGTTATATGTTTTCCACGCTTTCGTATGGAATTGAGGCGTGGACTCTCAAGAGAAACAACATGGACAAACTACGAGCCTTCGAAGTGTGGTGCTACCGAAGAATGTGGAGGATTTCCTGTAACGATAGAGTTACTATTATCACCGAACCGGATGCAGAAGGATTGCGAAATAGTTAACACCACAAAAAAAAAGAAAGCTACAATATCTGGGTCATATAATGAGAGGACAGAAATACACACTTCTCAAACTGATAGTCCAGGGAAAGATTAGTGGAATGCGGAACATTGGCAGACGCCCTGTATCCTGGCTGAAGAACCCAAGGGATTGGTTTAATTGTAGCATTGTTCAGATGTTCAGAGCTACAGTCAACAAGGTCCGGATTTCTGTGATAATAGCAAACCTCCGATAGGAGATGCACTATAAGAAGAAGAAGACCAAACACCAAGAGATTTACTGTATAAAAGAGTAAATCTCAGGCAGAATGGAAACAGAGATAACAAAGATCTCGGGAAACATGAAAGTGAAGATGATTTCCATAGAAACGAACTCCACTTAGAGCAAGGTCTACCTCACTTACGATGAACATCAACACCTCCAGAAAACCCGAAACTCCATGTAACGAAGGCGAGAAGACTAGATCTGAAAGAACAAGATCATCTAACTGAAAAGGAGAAACCCCTTGATATCCTCATAATAAAGAAACTATCAGCAAGAGCTCAAGAACTGCGTTGGCTAGTCAAGGAGAACTCAAACACAAAGGTCGAAATCAAGAAAGTCACAGAGGAACTCTGCAGTCTAACAAATGCCCTGTCAAGATCATTCAAGGATAACAAACGAACAGATGCGCAGGCAAAAGGTTTCCCCAACTGCGACATGCGTACACAGACCGTGAACAGAAAAATTAACCAGGAAACCAACGAGCTGTGGTACGAAATATACAAGGGAAATACATACCAGGATTTAAAAAAAAGTAGAAGAGAAGCTTTGGCCAGTAGCAGCATATAGGAGAGTAAAGGAAGGCACAGACAACATTCTGAAAGCATCCTTGGAATGGGATCTTGCCTGGTACGTGGAACATATCACAGGCCTGGCAAAGAAGTACCCCAGGTGCTCAGCGATGGCTATACCAGGCCAATAGAGCTTGGAATGCAAAATAAATAACCTGGTCAAGTAGTCTATCTAAGACAAACGATTGGAATACCTACAGATAGTGGCGATATATTCCGCTAAGTGTACCACCTTGAGTAGCAAAACTTGACTCAGGTGGTCCTAATATCCAAACAGCTTGCGGTAGCCTTCAAGAACCAAAAACCTGCTAATTAAACATAATATAAAAAAATAGCTGTTCCAAGTTACGTGGGTGCGGAGTGAGCTACCATAAAGAAGGCAAAGGAGTTTACCTTCGCAGATTCCGAAATAGAAATAAGGGTATTCATATCTTAGGATAAAGCGACTGCGGGATCGACTCGACCAAAAACCAGACAACGCAGTACATGCGAAAGTAAGGTGGGAGACAAACGGAGGCGGTCTTTATGAAAGGCAACAGTAAGATCTACGCAGAACTGCTAAGGAAGGTGAAAACAGGGACAAACATGGAAGATATAGGAGCAGACATTGAAGGCAAAAGAAAACCAAAATCAGGAGAAGTATTACTGGAAATAGAGACAGGTAAAGCAAAACTTCTAAGAGGTGAAATAGCCAATATGCCAGATGTCGATGTACAAGCTAAAAACACAGACGTGACATTGTGTAACAGAGATCTGGATGCCACCGTTACATTGGAAGAAATTAAACGTGCCATTGAAAACCAAATGCAGCTAGAAGATACAAATAAAGTTATAATTGAAAATCTAAGACCGGCATACGGGGAAAATTAAATCGAGACAATAATGCTACCAAAAATAGAGGCCCAGAAACTCTTAGCATTAGGAAAAATAAAGATTGGCTGGATAAAACGCAGGGTCAAAGAGAGGATTAACCTAAATAGGTGCCACAGATGCTGGTTCGTAGGAAACAAGGCTATAAATTGTCAAGGACCGAACAGGCAAGAGCTCTGCCTGAAGTGTGGAGAAGAAGGTCACAAGGCATTACAATGTCAAAATGATCCATTCTGCCCCATCACCGACAAAGATCACCGACACTCGACAATGCCCTGAATATAAAAAGGCACTGTACACAGATACTCCAAATAATCATGAACAGGTGTCGCGCATCTCTGATGAAATGACAAAATACGGGCGGCAGTAAATCGTCCCGGCTGCCCACCCTAAGGCACGCTACACACGTACCGTGTGGATGTGTCCGGCGCAGGTCCAGCACCGGGTGGAGGGGATGGTGTTGCATAGTCTAGCATGGAGGAGTTCAGACATGTCGCGTGAGTCCATCCGGCGCCGGGCCGACTCATTTTGTCGGGTTGTCACCGGCCGGCCCCCACTGGCCGTCCAGCTGCCGGGTACCGGCTCGGCTATGGTGGGCTATGGAACTGTATTGAAGATTGCACACATGCCGGTCCGGCAGTCTACCGTCTTCACTTGCTGAGTTCTATTTAAAATTGTATATTATTTATTTTGTATTATTTAATTACTTTTTAAAAAAAATATTTTAATTTTAAATTTAAAATATTGAAGAATGAAAAAATGAAAAAATTGAAGAATGTATCGTCATGTTCTCGTACTTCCTTAAACAATGTAAAAAAATAACCCCAACAAGAGGTCTTGCTAATACCATTGGGTGCACCCAATGTTTTCTTTGCATTTTTTTCTTGCGAAGTAACCGCTGATAAAGTAACCACATACAAATAACTCGTTCGCGATCCATTTTGTAGTGAAATCAATTAAATATACTGCTAGTAGCTCGACCTCGTGGGCCACCCGCTCGGTTCCGGACAAATTCATCCAGCGTGTGTGTAAGATGTCCAACCCGGTGCCGCGCCGGCGCCGGACACATCCAAACGGTACGTGTGTAGCGAGCTAAAGGAATGCGCGAGCGATACCGAGGTTTCGCATACTAAAGCCAAGTGGAAAAGGGGTTTAGTGAGTAAACACGCAGGCTGGTATAGCTTCTCCAAAACCGTAATAATAAAAAAATACAGGACCAAACAAGAGAAGACAAGAGGAGACAAGGTCAGATAAGACCAAATAAGATCTGATTTAAATAGATAAAGCCTTACTAGTCAGGATCAGACAATACCAGACTAGAAAGTTAAAGACTGGGCAAGACCGAACAAGACCAGACATAATCAGATGTGATGTGACAATACTTGATAAGACTATAAAATATCAGACCAATTTGTTATTAAACTAAGTTTAAAATAAAAAAGTATATACAAAATTATTATCGTAATTGATTGATCAACTATTTTTGGTCACATCATATAATTAAACGTTACATTAATTTGTTAAGTTGAAAAATTACACCGCTAAAATTGAACATGGTTTTCGCATGTTATGGTTTACGCATGCGAAAATTATACTAAGAAAAATTGAAATATTTCTATGCAAGTGAAAGGTAAAATCTAAATTTAACCACGAAAATTATTCTTAAAAATATACTAACTATATGCTATATATCAGCCACACTTTTTGCAGCGAAAGCCAAATTTACTTGGCTGAAAATTTGTGGAGCCGTACCTTCCAAGAGATCTTTTTTATTGTACATCAATAATGTACATGTATGTACATGTACATCAATAATATTCCTAAATAATAGTTGGTTTGCTGATTTGCACAATGAACTAATCTTATTTTCTCCCATACCTTCTAGCCTCCATGCTCTTTTTAGGGTATATTCCGAATATTGGTTTAGTTTAGTTTATAAGTTTATTGTTGGTTTAATAAAGAATATTAAATTTTATCAAAGGAAAAAGTTTGAAACAATCCACCCTCGCCAAGTATAAAAATTTAAAAAATGCCTCATTTCGTTTCCTCTCAATTTTTGGATCGACATATGACGTTGGATCATTCACTCAACACACCCAACGTTGACATTTATTAAATCTAAGTTCCGATCGCAGTTGTGCAACAAGCAGCTACAAGTATTAATCAGATGTTCCATATTCGCTGAGCAGTAAAATTCAGCAATGAGTTTGAGTTTTTAAGGGGAATTCTTTAACGATCTTTTAAAAAAAAATCAAACATTTGAATGGAAACACTAATTGATTGACTGTCAGTAGTTTCATCCACTTGTAGTGTCATTTATTTTATATGTAATTTTTCCCTTAATTTATTTCTTCTTCGTGTTATTTTTATTAGATACATGTAATTTCTATAAGCTTCATGTAATATGTAATGTTTTATGTGTAATTTGGTCCAGTGTAATTTTGTCCAAAAGCCAATATTTGTGTGTATATTTACGTGTTTTAACACACATAATTTTAAAAACAAATGAAATTGCAAATGAATTCTAAGAGTAAATTTTTGGTGACAGGTTTGTAATTAAAAAAACTGTTGTGATACTTTTATGAAAATACTACTACTCATACAATACAACAGACTTTATCAAAATTTAAATGAATAATATTTAAACTATTATATTTATTATAAAATTTGTTAATTATACTAATGAATGTAATAACAACGTTGAAAACAAAATTCCTCATACAAATAGAGTAATACTTCTACTTACATTATTTTAGAATATATCATTTTCCCTTTGGGGTTCTAATAGAATTATAATACTCTTACACTGTTTATTTATTTAGTCCAAAGCGAAACATGGAGGTGCTGCGGGTGAAATAACACAATCGTATGAAATAACACAATCTGTGCTTTGCAGTGTTGCACCCTGTTACATACACGGCATAAAGTAATATTATATTTTAATTATTGCGTACCACGATTATTATACCTAATTTCATTTTTAATATTCCTTTTCTATTTGATTTCAAAAATAGTAGTTTATGATACAAGTTTGTGGAGAAGGGCTTTTGTGCATGAGTTGCGAATATTTAATCGCAATGAGTGCACAACAGCATTTCACACACATTTTTTCTACGAAACATGTGAAAATTCTACAGAAAAATGTAATTTTGACAGAAGAAACTATTCAAATGACTGACATAAGTTCAGGGTCGTTCAGCGTCTCCGTGGCAAAAATTGCTAACTACTAAAAACGCACTGCGACGGAACAATATTTGGTAGTTGTCGATGTAATATAAGTTAACCTAGGTTTAATTTAGATTATGTTATGATAATATAAGTTATATTAAAGCCAGAAAATCCAGATTTAGAGGCCGAAACTTGTTGATACAAAATAAGAAAAGTTAATTCAATTTTACTGTCAGAAAATTTATTTCTCAAAAACCATAGACTTAGTTTTTTGTTTGGTGACGCGCGTTGTTGCATTAATATGAACAAATAGAAATCGTTTAAGAATGAAGGTCCAGTTGATATACATTGGAATTTTACGCACGATTTGGATACTTCTACACACGATTACAATGATCGCATCCTTAACATACAATAATTTGCTTATTAATGTGTTCACTTTGGTGTGTGAGTAGATAAAATGTATTATCTCACGATAGTTTATTTACTCTTACAAATTGTTTGATCGAAAATCCACGTATATATTATTTACAAAATATCTAATTTGAAAAAATCCAGATTAAGATTATTATTAGTTTCAAAGATATTCAATTTTAAATAATCGATATACAGGTTTTTAACTTCAAATTAATCATTTTAAATTAAAATTAAATTTTTTAAATACAAATTAATTTTTTTAAATTTCAAATGAATCTTTTGGGTCATTCCAGGTCAAGTGGTATAGGGCTCCCCGCACGACCATCTCGAATTTGGCTGAAATTTTATGTTGAGGACTCCTTATATCCAAAATGAACTTTGTTAAAATTTTAGGTTCACTGATGGAATATTCATAGAGTTACAGTTTTTTGTTTGACCCCATACTGGAACCCGCGACAGTATGCTAGCGAGATTTCAACAATTTTGAATCCCAATATCTCATTCACAAGTTTTCCAAAATGCATGAAATTTTGCCAACTTGTACAACTTTATGGACTTTATTCAATGAACTTAATCAAACTTTTTATGCATTACACCCAAAAAGTGTAAAGTGCTTCAAAGATGGCCTACAATTTTACTGTTCAAAGAAAATGTAAAGTTTAGGTTTCCACAACTATAGCTGTAGTTAAGCTACAGACTTGATACTTTGCACATAGTGTCTCTGTATAACTGTGTTTTCGAATGTGCAGTTTGAACTTCCTAGTTACTCATGTTAGCATACAAATTGAGTGTAAAGTTTGAGATTTGTGTAATGCGGCCAATAATAGGGTATTTTCAAACCGATTTTGCAAAAAAGAGTAATCCAAAACTTTTTGAAACCTATTCCATTAGAAAGAGTATGTTTTAAACCCACTAAAAAAGTTGGATAGATGTTTCAACGCGGATATATAAGGCCCTAAAATCAGGTACAAAGCAGGGCGTCATTGCCGTGGCGACGCTGTACGCTGCAACATATAATTCACCTTTATCTTTCAAGATTGTCAGTTGTTTTAACAAAGGTACATTAAATAAGTGCATGTCTTGCAATGGTCCATGGTGACTTTGTCACTACCGGTTCAGAAACTTGCAACCCCATCGCCATAGGGAATAAAAAAATCGCCCAATAGCTGTTCAATACCAGCCACGGGTGGGTTTCTTCATCCAGGTTCCCAAGCCTGTAGTTCGTTTTCTTTGTTGAGGTTCCAAAGCCCTGTGTGGGTACCATTATGGTTCCCAAGCCGATGATTGGGCTGCTTATCCTAGGTTTCCAAGCCTAAATTCGGTATCTTATAGGGTTCCCAAGCCGAAGTCTAATTTAATTTTAGCCACCAACAGTTCTTTTACGTCTTTTTATATTTACCAGCCACGTTTTTCAGGCTTCTGCAAATTGGTATTGTCGACCAAATGATGTAACAGAAGGAGCAGGAAGAATGAAATGTTGTTCAGGAACCCAGCAAACATCTTGCTTTTCTGGCCAATAAAATGAAACAGTTGGACCATGTGGGTGCATAAATTTTACCAGTGCATCGTTTTGTTCTACTGAAATTTCCACAATGTTCCCGACCCACAATTTGTTGTCGTAAATACAGGCAACATAACACCCAGGAAACAGCTTGGGTAATTTCAAACTCGAGATGGCAGCAAAAACTTTATTATATATGCAATGAAGTCAGTAGGAGAGTAAGACATGAGTACTTATGCAGTACCTGTACATAGTACAAAAACAATCTGAGAGATAAATTATTGCATGTTGTGGAATGTGCCATCGTCGTGGTAATGACGCTCTGCTCTGCACCTGATTTTAGGGCCTTATATATCCGCGTTGAAACATCTATCCAACTTTTTTAGAGGGTTTAAAACATGCATCTTTCATCTAACATCTTTCTAATGGAATAGGCTTCAAAAAGTTTCTGGATGACTCTTTCTTAAAAAATCGGTTTGAAAATACCCTATTATAGGCCGCATTACACAAATCACAAATTTTACACTCAATTTGTAAGCTAACATGAGTAACTAGGAAGTTCAAACTGCACATTCGAAAACACAGTTATACAGCGTCACTATGTGCAAAGTATCAAGTCTGTAGCTTAACTACAGCCATAGTTGTGGAAACCTAAACTTTACATTTTTTTTGAAAAGTAAAATTTTAGGCCAACTTTGAAGCACTTTACACCTTTTGGGTGCAATGCATAAAAAGTTTGATTAATTTCATTGAATGAAGCCAATAAAGTTGAACAAGCTGACAAAATTTCATGCATTATAAAAAACTTGTGAATAAGATATTGGGATTCAAAGTTGTTGAAATCTCGCTGGCATACTGTCGCGGATTCCAGTATGGGGTCAAACAAAGGACTGTAGCTCCATGAATATTCCACCAGTGAACCTATAATTTTACCAAAGTTCATTTGGGACATAGA
This sequence comes from Phosphuga atrata, assembly GCA_944588485.1. NCBI lineage: Eukaryota > Metazoa > Arthropoda > Insecta > Coleoptera > Silphidae > Phosphuga > Phosphuga atrata. The sequence continues at coordinate 19,322,434 of OX155899.1, read as the reverse complement.
GAGTCCTTCACAAAAAATTTCATCCAAATCCGTGCTGGTCGCGCGGCGCACTTTTTTTAAATTAGACAACTTAACATGGAATGACCCATTTTAATTTCAGATAAACCTTTTTTAAACCAAAATTAACGACAACCCATAATATATACTTCACAAATGTTTACTTCACAAATTAATATAAATTTGGGTGATGTTAGTAAATTTAATTATATTAATTTGAAGTTTTTTTTATATTAAGTTGAAGACACAACTAGTTGCAGAAGAAACTGAATGGATAGTGCAGAGAAATAAAAAGAGGAAACTCAGGCTTACCCCAGATGGTAAGCCAAAGAAAACTCAAGAATCATCGACAATAAAACAGTCGGAAATAAAACGACCGGAACCAAAACAGCTTAAACCTCCTCCAGTAATAGTAAGCAATGTCAAAGATTTCAAGCAGCTGGATGCAATGCTCACCGACAAGAACTTAAAACATTAGACAAATATGCTGAATAATGACCAAAGCAAAGTCAATGTTGATACAGAGACAGAAAACACAGAGAACTAACTAAACTTACGAATGAAAAAAGAAACAGTGGCACACATACGAAAACAAGTAAACAAGGCCAATCACAGTTATGGCCCGAAACTTGCATTCAAATGCGACCCCGAGGAAATCAAAGCTTAGCTAATAGAAAGACAGTTTAAAATAATCGATGTCGTCAACAAGATAAGAAAAACAAGAGTAAATGGGCAAACAATAAGGAAGCCGTTAAATCTATTTATGGTAACGTTTGAGCATGATGAAGACATCAAAAAAATATTTGCGATAGAATTCCTACTGAACCTTAAGGTAAAAATTGAAGCATTGCGAAGCAACAAATTAATTCCACAATGCAGAAAATGCCAAAGGTATGGACATACCCAAAAATTTTGTGGACACGAAGCAAGGTGCGTCAAATGTTAAGGTGTTCACCTTTCGTCTGCATGTATGAAACCATTGAATACAGAACCTTTCTGCTCAAATTGAGAGAATCATGTTGCAAACTATCGTGGGTGCATAGTAGCGAAAGAACTGCAGAAACAGAAGGATTCCCGGTGGAAGGTGGAACCAGCAAACACAAAAAAACGTGAATATTTATATACTCAAACAAGAAATGACACCACATTTGCTCAAGCAGCACAAGAAATTATAAGTAATACACAAACATCACAAAGTCACAACGAACAACAAACGATAATACAAATGATGCAAGATTTAATGTTAAAATTTGTTACACAAGAAAAAAAAAATACCGGCCAAGTGCAAGTTGTGACTCGCGCACCGAGGATTCCGTACAAACTTGTAAGTAAGGTATCTTTTTTTGTGAAGGACGTAGCAAGCACATTCAGTTAACCTGACAAGTGGCCCTTCTGAAATCACGACCATCTTAGTACCGCTGCAAGCATAACCTCAAGATGTCGCTGTCGTACGATGGAATTCTATCCTATATTTTATTACCATACATCCCCCATTCACTATGAGTGTTTAGGGGTTCTGGAACTTCACTATTTGTTTTTACTGCTCAATTTTGCCTGTATATCTATATACCCTGTATAAAGGTATACAGGGTATTTTTTTTAAATAACGCGAATATTTTTAAACTAAAAAAAAACTTTATTTAAGTATTACACTTATTCACTAACTTATATTAAGTTCTAACTATTTCTAGATCTAATATAAACTAATATATTAAACAGTTGTTCAGTTGACTGCTTTTGGGCAATTGACTACCAAAAAATATAGGGCTTTCGTGATTTAAGTATAATATACTTAAATCATATTATCTACAACATATTATGTAGATTATGTAGATTATAGTAAAGTATTATTATGTAGATTATCAACATATTATGTAGATTATAAAGAAAAATTTGACGAAATATAATATATACAGGAAGTTACGGGACTTGAGTATGTCGCATGTCGGTTATAAACAAGCAAAATTTAGACATAATATATACCCGGTATATTATATATATATATATATATATATATATATATATATATATATATATATATATATATATATAGAGCGTACGTGATGAAATGCATAACGAATATAAACAAAGAAAATTCAGAATAAACAGCTTGGTGCCAACACATACTTTTTAACCCTCGGACCTAACAGAGGAGGACCTATCTGTATGCAACCCATATGCTTTTGGGGCCTGGCAGTACCACTACGACAACATTAGTGTATTTTCATAAGTTTCTAATAGTAAATTCGCATTTTTCTTGTAAATAAACTACATATTAAAGGTTTTCAGATATTTCGCTTTACATGTGCTGTAAGACACCGCTTCTTGCCAAATTTCATGATTCTAGGTCAATCAAAACCTATAGGGTACTTCCCGTACCCTATAGGTTTTGATTCCCTTGTGAAATCGCAAAATATACAACATAAGCGGTCATATCTTTTGATCGCGTTGACTTACAAGTTTGATTTTTTCACAGCTGAAAGAGACCGCAGACCCGAGTATTTGATGCAAATTTCAACTTGTTACCTCTATGCGTTCCTGAGAAAAATGGTCTTGACAGACAGACAGACGTACGGACAGACAGACAGACGGACAGACGGACAACAAAGTGATCCTATAAGAGTTCCGTTTTCTGTACGGAACCCTAAAAACATGAAATCTCTTTCGGATAGATTGAACGGATTAGAAATAGGCAATAGAGCAGCCGGTTCCAGATAAACTAATGGATCAACAAGACCTAAGACTAGCGACTTGGAATGCTAATGGACTTCTAGAGAGACAAAATGAAGTTCAATTAATCTTGGACACACAGAACATTGTCATATGTCTAATTTCAGATACATACTTTACAAACCATTCACACATAAAACTAAGGGGATACCAAGTCTACCACACAACTCATCCCCGAAATCAAGCTAAAGAAGGAAGCGCAATCCTAATCAAAAATAGTATCAAACACTACGAGTCACAACACCTCCAAAAAGAAGAAGTGCAGCTAACAATGGTAGTGATTCAAACAACCAAACAGAGACTATTAGTTGGGGCAATATACATCCCTCCCAGGTACAACTTAAAGAAAGATGGCTACAAGAACATACTCAAGCATGCCGGAGACAGATTTATTGTAGGAGGAGAATTCCAAACATACAGATTGGGGTTCTAGGCTCAGTAATACCAAAGGTAAAGAACTAAGAAGTGCTATAAGAGAACTTGGATGCAACTACCACCCGACTGGTAAGCCCACATATTGGCCAACAGATCGTAACAAAATCCCAGATCTGCTTGACTTCTTTATCTCAAGCAAGATATCACCCAAATCCACTAATATCTAAGAAAATTTTGACCTGAATTCTGATCACTCAGGAATAATTTTAAGCATAAGTGAAAGAATCATAAAAAAAGAAGCAACGCCCACCGTGACTAACAAGACAACTGACTGGAAAAGTTCTAGAATAGACTTGGAAAATCTAATAAAAATAAAGGTTTAAATTAAAAACCAAAGAGCACCTTGATATTGAAGCAGTAAACTTTATGAAAGACGTACAAAAGGCAGCATGGAATAAGACCAAAACCTCCATCAGGAAAACAGTGGCAAATAACTACCCAAATGAAATCAGGGAACTGATAAAGGAAAAGAGGAAAGCTAGGTAAGGAAAAAAATTAGGGATCCAATAGGTAAAAATATTCTAAATAACCAAACACAGCGGCTAAATAGAGTAATCAAAAAAATTAAAGAAGACTCAATTAGTAGCTACCTTGAAGGTCTAACAGCGCATAGTGATACCAAATACTCCCTATGGAAGGCAGCTAAAAAAACAATTTTGATTAACCAAGCTCCGCCGTTAAGAATGGAAAACGGTTCCTGGGCAAGGGAAAACATGCAAAAAGCAGAACTTTTCGCCAAGTATCTGGAAGAAACTTTTATGCTGAAATTAATACAAGCAGACATTACGCTGCTAGACAAAGTTAACCGAGACGAAGAGAGAATCCCCTTAACCACCCCGAAAGAAGTTGCGAACGAGATAACAGCAAACCTAAGCTCAAGGAAAGCACCAGGATTCGACTTAATATCAGGAGAAATCCTAAAACATCTCCCTCAAAAAGGTATTGTTTAATTAACGTACCTGTTCAATGCACCGCTTAGGTTAAAAGATGTTCCTAATATCTGGAAAATATTAGAAGTGGTCATGATACCAAAACCTGGCAAGCCACCACATGAAGTCAAATCATATAGGCCCATATCCTTACAAACGATAATCTCCAAACTGTTTGAAAAACTGCTCTTAAAGAGATTAAAACCAATCATTGAGAAGAAAAACCTAATACCCAACCATCAATTTGGATTTACATGTAAGCATTCTACAATATATCAGGTACATCGACTTACAGACATTATCGAAAAGGCTTTAGAAGAAAAGAAAGTCTGCGCAACGATTTTCTTAGATGTTGCGCAGGCATTCGACAAAGTTTGGCAGCAGGGACTTGTACACAAATTGAACCAACTTCTTCCAAAACAGTATGTTGAACTGCTAAAGTTACACATTACAGATAGAATGTTTCGCATAAAACAGGAAACCGATTACACTGAGCTAAAAAAATACAAGCAGGTGTCCCGCAAGATAGTGTGCTGGGATCTATACTTTATCTTCTTTATACGTGCGATCTACCAGAAATGAAAAACATCTCCACAGAAACATTTGTGTAGCTTCAGTTGCAAATAATTCAATTGAAGCTACAGAAAAACTTCAACAAGCTACAAATATGATATCCAGATGGATGCAAATTTGCAACATAAAGCTGAATGAAATCAAATCTACTCATACCAACTTTACCAACTATAAAATCATGGACCATACACCTTTAACCATTAACAATAACATTATATATAACAGAACATATGGAGAAAATATTGGGAAAAAAATTAAGCATTAGGAATAAAATATCGTAAAATATATTGGCTAATACATCGCAACTCAAAATTGTCAATATACAACAAAGTGTTACTATATAACTGGACTTTAAAACCACTGTGGACTTATGGCATTCAACCTTGGGGATGTGCCAAATCATGTCACATAAACAAAATTCAGCGATTCCAAAACAAAGTTCTACGAAATATTGTTAATGCGCCGAGGTATGTACGAAATAGCGACATTGAACGGGACCTTGGCATCGAAGATGTTGCCAGTGCGATTAAAAGACTTGCTGCTAACCACAAACTAAGGCTCCAGAACCACGTTAACGCCGTAGCGACCCAACTCCTGGATACACGTGGAATAAGAAGACTGAAAAGATATAAACCTCACGAACTAGTATAGTGCGAGGAGCTAAGTATGTGATGTGTGATGTTCCTAGAACGTTTAGTGAAAACTTTTGGACACCAGCGGGTGAACACTAGATAAAGCGCCGTAGTATTGTAGATTAGAGCAAAATTAATGGTAAGTTTAGTTAAGAGTAGTTTTAATAATTACCGTATTTTCTTCATGATGAAACGATTAATAAAAAAACAAAATTCGATGTCGATGCCGATGGGTCTTCTCAAAATCTCGAGATTATTGAGATTATTTTTTATATAGACATATTTTAGATGTAGATTTTTAACGATCGTCGCTGAAGTAACATTTTTGAATAAAAAAAAAATTAGTAAAATATTTGTTTTAAGCTTTATTTATGTTTTTCCAATAACGTACAATAATAATTCGAATTTTTTTCCGAAGAAGAAATAATAAATAAAACTAGTAATAATTAGCGCAGGTTAAGACATGTCATAGAATACGCAGATGAATTACTTTTACTTGAACCCTATAGAGGTAATTATTCTAAAACAAGCGTAGACAAAAAGGAGATTTTTATAAAGAATTTAAAAGAATTGCATCAATTGTATTAATAAAAACAACGCTAATTCTAAAATTAGATGTTATAAGAACGATGTATCAGAGATGGTTAGATGAAATCTTGGTGGAAAAAGGGATAGTGAATTATCTGAAAAGATATTAAATTATTGAAAAAAACCCATCGATTACTTTAATAAATATGAAATTAAAGATATTTGAAAATAAAAACATCTGCATTTAATGCATTAAAAGCTTTAAAAATAACATTGAAAACTCTACATCAACAATTGGACAACGTAACAATTATGCAATTTCATTTTCAAAATACGCTCCACAAATACAGGAGAATAAAATTTTCATTATTGAATCCCGTTTCAATTACCATCTCCGGCGAAATAAAGCTCTATCGAAGATAAATACTCTAGCCAATGTTCCAACATAGTTCATGAATTTACATGATATTATTCATACCAGATATGAAAAACATCTCCGCAGCAACATTTGTGTAGCTTCAGTTGCAAATAATTCAACTGAAGAACTACTAAACATAGTTCATGAATTTACATGATATTATTCATTATGAAATAATTTTCTACGGAATTGGAAATTACCGATTACTTGACGAGTAAGAATATTTTATCAGTACAATGTAAACAACTAGACTCTAAATACCCTGAAGAGCACTTCATTTAAAGTTACAGCTCCGTTTGAGTATTTAAAAGAGCTAAATAACCCGGATACGTGACCGAAATATACTCGCATAAATCGGTTTTTCCGCAATCTCATATAAGACAAAGGGAAACATAAAACAATTATCCTAAAGAATCAATGATAGACAGTTTAATTAATCAGAACCAAAATGCTCAATCTACTGGTCAATCTCACCCTGAAAATCAAATTCATATCCAACATCCAAATAAAAACCACAAATTATTAAATCTAGGTTCAACCCCATTACAAGTGTTAAAAATTATAGAGCTCTCCCTGGCTATAGCTGTGTATGTAGCTGTTCTGACATCATAATCTTGATGGAAACATGGTTGAATAGAGATTTTTCCGACAATGAACTCAATTTAGTCGGCTACAACATCTTTCGATGTGACCGTAATGGTTTGACTAGCTCTAAACTCAGAGGTGGAGTAGTGCTGATTTCCATACGAGAATACATCCAAGCCGAGCAAATATATCACCTAAATGAGGATGTTGAACAATTACTTGTCCAAAGTTGCCACAACAATAGGAAGTTTTTCATAGGTTATCACATAGGTGGTTTATATTCCACCTTTGTCCAGTGATTGTGTCTATACATCCCATATACAAACGATCGAAGACATTTACTCAAAAAATTCCTCTACTGACTTTTACGTGTTTGTTGACTTCAATTTACCAGATTTTACGTGGTCTAATGACAATTTAGGCATAGTTATGAATGGTCACAGTAATCTTAACAGTGAAACTCTAGCACAAGTTACTTAACTAAGGTTTCTACCTTTTTATCAACATATTGACATTCCCAATTCTAGAGGTGTTTTCTTGGATATTTTATTTTCAAATAGGCCGAATATTTCTGTTAACATAGCTCTAGCTTCAGTACTTCCCTCCTCTTTTCATCAAGAAAGCTTCTCCTTTGAAATATCCTTAAATGATTCAAATTATCCTAGTCTGAATCTTTGCAAAGCTTATTAAGATTTCTTGAAAGCAGACTGTAACGCAATCAATAATTACGTATCGGCAATAAACTGAGAATCTCTTCTAAACTCAGCTAACGTGAATGAGGTTGTCGGTACATTTAATGAAGTCTTGAATATGGCAGTGCCGTTATAGCAGTACCGAACCTCAAAGTTTCCATAGTGCTTTATCACAGAGTTAAAGCATACAATAAAAGGTAAAAAAATAGCACATAAATCTTACAAAGTATCAAATAATTCACTGCGCTACAATGAATTTGTTGCTTTACGTACGCAATGCAAACAACTATCGAAAACTTGTTATGCACGTTACTTGAAACAAATAGATGACAATTTGCAGATAGCTCAAAAATCATTCTGGCAGTTTGTAAATAACAAAAGATCATCTTACAGCATTCCAGATCAAGTACATTACGGAGATTAAACAGCTAATGGTAATCTAGAAATATCCCAACTTTTTTCAGACTATTTCCTCGAAAATATAACCTCGAAATCCCATGTCCCAAAATTACATTACATCAACTTCTTAATGAAATCAGCAAACTGCCAAAATAAACTTAGCTCAGGCTCAGATGGAATCCCCATTTTTTTCTTGAAAAGCTGCTCTCTTACTATTTCAAATCCTCTCAAGATCATATTCAACTTATCCCTGTCCACATGAGTATTTCCAAACTATTGGAAATATAGCTTTATTTTACCTACATTCAAATCTGGCGAAAAAATTAATGTAAAGAACTACAGAGATATAACAACACAATCTGCCATTCCAAAGTTGTTGGATAGTCTTGTTTCTGACAAACTAGCATTTTCTTGCAAATAAATTAACGATGATCAGCAACATGGCTTCTCACAAAAAAAATCTACGGTAACAAACCTATTAATCTATGAGTCTGAAATCATGAATGCTTTAGAGAATAACATCCAAATTGATTCAATATATACTGATTTCTCTCAAGCCTTCGATAGAGTTGACCACAACATTCTACTTAGAAAACTGTACTGCCATGGCTTTAGTGATGTACTACAGAAATGGTTCCGTAGTTTTTCGACTGGTCGCATTCAGGGGGTCAAAATGTACAATATATGCTCTTCTATATCTTATGAAATTGCAGTGACATCTGGGATTCCACAGGGTTCGCACTGTGCACCACTCAACTTTAACTTGTTCATAAATGATATAGGGAGTTGCTTCAGTCATAGTAAATATTTACTATTCGCTGACGATCTAAAAAAGTAATATAAACTATAAATTAGGCAATAATAAAAATAATAATAAAAATAAATTAGGCCTATAAACTCTCACTCTGACCAATTGCTACTACAAGATGATTTAAATCGCTTTGTCAAATGGTGTAATCTGAACAATCTACAACTAAACGTTCTGAAAAGCTGTTTCATAAGCTTTTCCAAATCTATTAAAATACATAATTCACAGTACACCCTAAATAATAACTTATGGAAATCTACAGCAACTGTAAAATATTTGGCATCTATTTTGATGAACGTATAACTTTTGTTGGCCACATAAATAGTGAATCTTTGAAGGCCCGAAGATATTAGGCTATATTTTAAGCAATTGCGATAATTTCTCCATTCGAGCTGTAAAGATGATTTACATGTCATTGGTTGTCTCCCACCTGTATTATGCCTCTGTTGTGTGGTCTCCCCACTATCAATCTCACAAATACACAATCGAGAAGATTCAAAACAAGTTGATGAGGTTCTGTGGATACAAACTCCATTTAAACATTGAAAATCATGATTACTCTGCTATTACTAGAATGCTCAACATGCATTCCTAAGCTAACCGTAGAACGGTTAATGATATAAGCTGCATTTATAAGTTACTGAATGGATTGATAACTAGCCCGGAATTGCTCCAATTGATAAACTTTAATGTGCCTAATAGAATTCTACGTTGTAACAATACTTTCCATATAAAGTTCAACGCCAGCAATTATGGTAAATATTCACCTATTGAAAGATCATTGAAATTTATTAATGATCATAACATTGATATGTTCAATGGTTCGTTGCCAACTCTGAAAAAACTCATTTACTCTCTTCGACAGTGATTTCAGCCATTATTTTAAAATTAATCGCTCTATAGTTATATCTTGCTGTGCTCTGTAGATTTAAGATTTCACCTAGCCGATTATTCGTTATATGTGTTCATGCATAGTGATATTTGTTCTATACTTATTCTGTAATGGGTTTTTTAATAAAACCCGTATATTTCTTAAAATAAAAAATTATTATTTTTTTAAATTCAGCAGTAAATTCAAACATTTTTATTACATTTCTTGATGGATTATTTTATAAAATGGCTGTAAGTAACATCGTAGAAGCCTGGCTTCTGGAAAACGCCAAAATCCATAAAACTCAGGCAGGTTGTGATAAAATATATTAATCAAGCCATAGACCATTTTCTACTACCACATTAACCCATGTTAAACCCTATAGATTTATTTTTCAAATGTAAAATTGGCTGCAAGAAATATGCTGGCGGAATCAGAAAATAATCTGACTTTGGTTAACATTACTGAGGAATCCATGGTCACTGTTACTTCTGCTGATTGTACTAAATATTATGTAGATATGTTAAACATTATCTATGTTTAATAAAAGTTTAAATTGAATTTTAAAAAGTTTAATTTGAATTTAAAAAGGTTTAATTTGAATTTTAAAAGGTTTAATTTGTAATTAAAAAAGATCAATTTGAAATTGTAAAGGATGAATTTGAAGTTAAAACCTATAAAATTATTTTATTCCATTAATGGAAGCTATACAATACCAACAATTTTCCGAGTAGAATGTTAAATTATTCCCAATTGGCTGTACCACTGACGGGCAAGTCTAGTCGAAAGCGAAAACTACTTGACGGAGTTGCAGAGATTGCTTTTTTATCCATAAGCCAAGTGAATTTCACTTTAGGGCGCTTGTATTCACTCAAATGGCCGAATATTCATGTAGCAATATTGATACAACCTCCGCGCTTTCGAACAAATTTTCCAAATAACGCTAGTTAGTAAGTAAAACCAATCAGATTTCAAACGATATTCAGGTTGCCTATAAAATATTTTGATTGCCGAGCAGTCCTATCAATCCGATTTCAAACTAAAGCATCCTGATAGATAATGCAGGGATATTGATTGCTATGTTAATGGGTGAGTACTAGAAGATTTATCGATCTACGCATGCTCTTATAATTCAACTAACTTTATTTTCTCCACAAACAGAGCTGGAAACATGATATTGCTTTGTATTGTCTAATGAATTGTGAGCTGGTAAAACATTGCCGCATTGAAACATAGAAACAATCTTAAAAAGTCTGCGTCACAAGCAGATCCACAGATCCTTAGATACACAAGCTTAGGATTATTTGGCCGCTTATAAAAGGTTTAAAAATGTAATATGTCGATTTAAATTCCTTGGCAATCATATTTGTTGCTAAATAGTGTTGTACTAGAATAGCAATTGACAGGAAGAAATTTATAATTATATCTTGTGAAAATCAATTAATGTTCTCTTGCTTTAACTAAGTTCTTATTTTTCCAAAATTTTATAATTGTACGTAAAATGTAATTTATTTTATGAATTATTATCAATTTCATGAAAACATTGTTTTAATTGTGTCGTCGAAGAGAGTCTAAATTAGTATAATCTAATCTAGTCTAATTTCCTCTGGTCTCATCTAATCTCATCTAATCGCATTTTGTCTCATCTGTTCTTATATAAACTCATCTGGTCTTATCTAGTCCCAATAAGGAACATCTAATTACAACTAGTTTCATATAGTCTCATTTAGTTTCATTTTGTCTCATCGAGTATTTTGTAACCTCATCTAATCATATCCAAACTGATCTAGCCTCATCAAGTTTGATCCATTTTCATTTAATCTCATCTAGCCACACGTAGTCAAATTTAGTCTAAGCTAGTCTAATCTAGACCAATCCACTCTAAACTAGTCTGATCTAGTCCAATATAATCTAATCTAGCCTAATCTAGTCTAATCTAGCCTCACCAAGTCTTATCTATTCTCATCTAGTCTCATCTTGCTTCATCAAGTCGCATCTAGCCTCATCTCATCTTATTTAGTCACAACTAGTCTCATCAGATCTTATATAGTCCCATAATTGCTCATCTAATTCCATCTAATTTAATATAGCCTCATCTAATCTTATACAAACTCATCTACCCTTATCAGTTCTCGTCTGGTTTCATTTAATTTCATCTAGTCTAATTTAATCTAATCTGTTCTAATCTAGTATAATCTAGTCTCATCTAATCTCAACTGGTTTCATCAAGCCTCATTTAGCGTCATCAAATCTTATCCAGTCTTATCTAATCACATACAAACTCATCTAGCCTTATCAAGTTTCATTTCGTTTCATTTAAACCCATATAGCCCCATCTACGGAGATATTTTCACGGACAGTCAGGCTACGATAAACATTGTCATACCTTATCGTGTCATAAAATAAAGTGTAGGAAAATTTGGGAGTTTTCACAATTTAAAACGTCTGGCGCAACACGACGTGCGTGCTAAACCATGGCCCGTAAACCAAAACCATGGCCAGTAAAGTAATAACAGAGTGGACCAATAAGTCACCAATTACAATGGCTTCGCAAAAGTGGCCAGCCATACAGGAAACGGATGTAAGGGCTGGTAATACCCGGATTTTTAGGTTTTGCTTACTGTAGCACTTCAACTAGAAAAATTGGAGTTACGAGTTTTACGTACTTTTACAGCGATCTTGATTAGTAAAAATACGAGGTTTTCAGGAAAACTACAAAAAATAATTTAAGAACGAATTTCTATTAATGGACAATTATTATATTACCTACAATTTAAAGAATCAAAATATCAATTTCTATTTTATTTACGTAAAAAAAGTAAATGTTTTATTCGATTGCATTAAACAAAAGAATAATAAAAAAAATATATAATACTTTAAAGATGAAGTTTTGTCTGGTCTTGTTTGTCTTGTCTACACTTGTCTGGTTTTGTCTGGTCTTGTATGGTCTTGTCTTGTCTTGTCTGGTATTGTTTGTTCTTGTTTCGTCTTGTCTGGTCTTGTCTAGTGTTGTCTGGTCTTGTCTAATCTTGTCTGGTTTTCTCTACACTTGTCTGGTCTTGCCTGGTCTTGTCTGGTCTTGTCAGATCTTGTCTGGCCTTGTCTAGTCTGTGTGGTCTTGTCTGGTCTTCTGTAGTCTCGTCTGGTCTTGTACGATCTTGCCTGGTTTGTCTACACTTGTCTGGTCTTGTCCGGTTTTTTATGAACTCCTGGACTAGACATAAAAAATATTGTTATGTTTAGTCTAGTCTCCTTCTTGTCTGCGTCTGGTCTTGTCTAGACAAGATTGGTGCATAAAAGACTAGGACATACTAGACTGGGACAAACAAAACTGGGACTGACAAGGCTTGTACAAATATGATTAGGACAAATAAGACTAGGATATAAAAGACTAGGATAGACAAGACTAGGACAGACAAGACTAAGGGAGGCAAGACTAGGACAGACAAGTCCAGACAGACTTGACTAGACAGACAAGACTAAAGATGCAAAGACTAGACAGACAATACAAAACAGATATAACTAGACAGACAACGCTAGACGGAATAGACTACACAGACAAGAACAGACAAGACTAGACATGCAAATTATTTTGTCCTTTTTGCTCAATTTTGACATAAAACCAAAGAATTTTTGTTCACTCAATGTCAAATGTCCACTCAAATCAACAAAAAAAAGCAAAATTAGCTTCGAATAAATTTTGACATAAAACAAAAGAATTTCGAAAACTTTGTCCACTAAAATCAACAAAAAAATAAAATTTGATTCGAATAAATATTTTGGTTTTTCAAAATTTGGCTTTCGTCTAATTTTGACAAAAAACAAAAGAATTTTCCAAGGTTTGTGCATTCAAATCAACAAAAAAAAATTATTCTTAAAAATTGCTTCAAATAGATTCTGGTTTTTGAAAATTTGGCAATATTTGGCAATTGTTTTAACACTTTTGTCCAATTTTGACATAAAAGACAGACAAGACTAGACTTGCAAATTATTTTGACGTTTTCGTCCAATTTTTACACAAAACAAAAGATTTTTGCAAGGTTTGTCTATTCAAATCAACAAAAAAACAAAATTTACTTCGAATAGTTTTCGTCCAATTTTTATATTAAACAAAACAATCGCAAAGTGTGTACACTCAAATCAACAGAAAAGGAAAATATGCTTCAAATAGAGATTTTGTTTTTTGAAAATTTGGCAATATTTGCAAATTATTGCAAATAATACAAAGAATATTGAGCACGCAATCGCATCAGATCAAAAAAGTAATTCGCAGCGAAAGGGTTAAGGATAAAGTGACCACATTTTCATTGAGACAAATTTACTTATGACACACCAAAATGAACACATAAATACAAACCGTGGTTAAAAGTCCATTGTAAATCAAATGGAAATTTTCTGACGTGCACTCGTAACGTAGTATGTAACATATCTTTTTATCAATAACGCCTCATCAACAAAGATCATTTTCGCAAATATTATTTTTCGGAAAATGGTTACTAATATATTCAAAAGATTTTTCCACATATTCCTATAAAATATCCATGTTCAATGTCACCCAATAAAAATTTCAGAACAAGGTGCCATTAAACGACCGGATTTTTTGAAAGAAGTCAAAAAATGTTATAATAACTGCTTGGAATATCTTGAAGAGATAAAATTTCATTGGGTGACACTAAAGAAGGAGATTTTATGGGAATAAGTGGAAAAATCTTATTTTATATATTACAGTACATTTAAAATAAGAAATGCAGATATTTTATAATAAGCGGGACATTTTAAAAAATCGGCTGTACGCGGGTTAGTCTTCCAAAAAGCGGGACTGTCCCGTCAAAATCGGGACTTGTGGTTATTTTAGACTAGATTATACTAGATTAGACTAAATTAGACTAGATGAGATTAAATGAAACTAGACGAGACTTGATAGGGCTAGATGAGTTTGCATAAGATTAAATGGTACTATATTAAACTAGATGGAATTAGGTGAGCATTTATGGGATTAGATAAGACTATATGAGATTAGTTGTGACTAAATAAATTGATATGAGGTTAGTTGCGACTTTGTTAAACAAGATGGGACTAGATGAAAATAGATAAGACTTGATGAGGTTTGGTTAGACTAGATTACGCTAGCTTAGATTATATTGGCCTAGTTCACACTAGTTTGTAGTGGATTGGTCTAGATTAGACTAGCTTAGACTAAATTAGATTACGTGTGGTTAGATGAGATTAAATTGAACCAGATGAAACTTGATAAGGCTAGATCAGTTTGGATATGATTAGATGAGACTGCTAAATACTCGACGAGACTATATAAAACTAGATGCGACTATATGAAAATACATGAAATTGGATGGGCCTTCGTGGGAATAGATAAGACCAGATGATATATATATATATATATATATATATATATATATATATATATATATATATATATATATATATATATATAGTCTTGTATGTCCTAGTCTTGTATGCACCAATTTTGTCTGTCCTTGTCTTCTCGGCCCATGTCTTATCTGTCCTCGTCTGTCTAATTCATGTTTGTCCTATTCTTGTCTGTCCTAGTCTTGCATATCCTAGTCTGGTATATCCTAGTCTTGCGTATCGTAGTCTTGTATTTCACATTCTTGTTTGTCCTTGCCTTGTCGGCCGTAGTTTTGTCTGTCCTAGTTTTGTCTGTCTTAGACTTGTCTGTTCTAGTATTGTATATCCTACTCTTGTATGTCCTATTCTTGTCTGTCTTGTATGTCCTAGTCTTTTATGTCCCACTTTTGTCTGTCCTTGCCTTCTAGGCCCTAGTCTTGTTTGTCCTAGTCTTGTCAGTTTTAGACTTGTCTGTCCTAGTCTTGTATGTCCTAGTCTTGTTGGTCCTAGTCTTTTTTGTCATCGTCTTGTATGTCCTAATCTTGTCTCTCCTTGTCTTGTATATCCTAGTCTTGTCTGTCTTAGTCTTGTCTGTCCTAGTCTTGCCTGTCTAGTCTTGTCTATCTAGTATTATCTGTCTAGTCTCGACTCTCTAGTCTTGTCTGTCTAGTTTTGTCTGTCTAGTCCTGTATGTCTAGTCTTGTCTGTCTAATATTGTCTGTCTAGTCTTGTCCGTCTATCTCTTGAGACAGACAGGCGTGCAGATTTGCGCATTGCCGCGATAAGCTATTAATTATGCACGTAAACTCCATTTACTAGACTATCAAAACTCGTCCCACTCCGACCCATACAAAATTATCGTCCATCCCATCCCATCCCACGCGACGTTCATACCACTCATTCCATCCTATAAGTCGATATGATTCCATGCTTATCTCTAGTGCAAAGCCATTTTTTTTCAGTTGATCCTGATATCGTATTTCTGCTTTTGATTTTTCCGTTCAGTTTCTTGTGAAGGAGTGCGCTTCAACATTTCAAAAAATCCTGTGATATTTTCGTTGCTAAATGATTTGAATATTTGTGTGACACCAACGATATTTAGATTAGCTAAAATTCAGCAAGTTCTAGAGGTTTTATTTTTAATTGCGCTTTGTACTGTTTCATAAGTTTGAAAAAAGTCAGTTGTTTTATATTGCGTAACGTCAAAATTATTTATTACTTTACATCGTTTTCTGTTTTTGAAGAAATATATTTTTTGGGGCGGGATTACTTACCATTGTCTTGCCATACCTCTAGCTCGGGAGAGCCTCCCCAGTAAGTTTAGTAGAAGCTCACTGTCCTACTGCGGGGCGGCGCATGACGACGCGCATGATGAGCTCATGCGGGTGTAGTGAGGTCTTAATATGGACGTAATGCGAATATAATGTGAATTAAAATTATATAATGTGACGTAATTCAGGGAATGCAAAAGTAATTCAAGGAATCCAAGAGTACTTTGTGTATTCTGGTGTAATACTTACGTACTGCTAAGGAATGCAAAGCAATGTGCAGTAATTCATCTAAATATTAACATGTATTGCAAGAGTGGATGACCCGTCGAATAGAGTCTAATTTTGTATAATCTAATCTCATCTAATAGCATCTTGTTTCATCTGTGTGTATGTATATATATATATATATATATATATATATATAAATATATATATATATATATATAAATATATACACGAAATACACGAAAATCTCATCCAAAGCAGGGCTACAAATCTCCTACGAAAAAATACAGTACATGGACACAAAATCCACAGACAGACACCCACTTATAACTAACTATGGAAAGACAACACAAGTAGACAGTTTCAAATACCTGGGAGAGATTATACAGAAAACAGGACTGAACACAATTTCCAATGAAGAAAGGGTAAAAAAACTACAACAAGCATACAGACTGACATGGAACCACTACAACAAAAGGAGTACCTCTATCAATGCTAAATTAAGACACTACAATACAGTAGTTCTACCAGAGGCCATGTATGCCCCAGAAACAACGGTAATCAAGGGACGAACGAAAATCAAGGATATAGAAAAACAAGGGAGGAAAATACTAAGAAAGATCTATGGGCCGGTTCAGAATAAGGGGATCTGGATAAAGAGACCAACAAAAGAACTGTACGAACCAATACAGATTGTTACAAACAACATCTGGAAAAGAAGGGCAAAATTCTATGGACACATATATAGGATGAATGAAAACAGACTGAGTAAGAAATTTTTTAACATAGTGATGACAAATACAGTGAAAACCAACTGGGTAAAGGAAACCTTGGAAGACCTGAAGATACTCAACATCTCCACAGAAGACATGACCGACAGGAAAAAATACAGAGAAAAAAATCAGAAAACAGAAGTTTGAACAAACTCCCAAAGAGAAGAAAACAGGAAAGAAGTGGACGCAAGAGATCAAGAAGAAACAAAGTGAATATATGAGAGGTTTCTGGGCAGAAAGAAGAAGACAGAAAAAATTACATGTTAATTGATTGTGTTTTACCGCTGTCCTTGAAGGGAAATTATCGATAAGAATAATAATAATATTATATATATATATATACACACATACACACAGATGAAACAAGATGCTATTAGATGAGATAAGATTATACAAAATTAGACTCTATTCGACGGGTCATCCACTCTTGCAATACATGTTAATATTTAGATGAATTACTGCACATTGCTTTGCATTCCTTAGCAGTACGTAAGTATTACACCAGAATACACAAAGTACTCTTGGATTCCTTGAATTACTTTTGCATTCCCTGAATTACGTCACATTATATAATTTTAATTCACATTATATTCGCATTACGTCCATATTACGACCTCACTACACCCGCATGAGCTCATCATGCGCGTCGTCATGCGTCGCCCCGCAGTAGGACAGTGAGCTTCTACTAAACTTACTGGGGAGGCTCTCCCGAGCTAGAGGTATGGCAAGACAATGGTAAGTAATCCC
Source organism: Phosphuga atrata (assembly GCA_944588485.1). Classification (NCBI taxonomy): domain Eukaryota; kingdom Metazoa; phylum Arthropoda; class Insecta; order Coleoptera; family Silphidae; genus Phosphuga; species Phosphuga atrata. The sequence continues at coordinate 19,304,454 of OX155899.1, read as the reverse complement.
GCCCCAAAAAATATATTTCTTCAAAAACAGAAAACGATGTAAAGTAATAAATAATTTTGACGTTACGCAATATAAAACAACTGACTTTTTTCAAACTTATGAAACAGTACAAAGCGCAATTAAAAATAAAACCTCTAGAACTTGCTGAATTGCAGCTAATCTAAATATCGTTGGTGTCACACAAATATTCAAATCATTTAGCAACGAAAATATCACAGGATTTTTTGAAATGTTGAAGCACGCCTTCACAAGAAACTAAACGGAAAAATCAAAAGCAGAAATACGATATCAGGATCAACTGAAAAAATGGCTTTGCACTAGAGATAAGCATGGAATCAAATCGACTTATAGGATGGAATGAGTGGTATGAACGTCGGGTGGGATGGGATGGTATGGACGACAATTTTGTATGGGTCGGAGTGGTACGAGTTTTGATAATCTGGTAAATCGAGTTTACGTGCATAATTAATAGCTTATCGCGGCAATGCGCAAATCTGCACGCTTGTCTGTCTCAACAGATAGACGGACAATATTAGATAGACCAGACTAGACATACAAGACTAGACGGACAAGACTAGACAGACAAGACTAGAGAGTCGAGACTAGACAGATAATACTAGATAGACAAGACTAGACAGACAAGACTAGACAGACAAGACTAGACAGACAAGACTAGACAGACAAGACTAGACAGACAAGACTAGACAGACAAGACTAGACAGACAAGACTAGACAGACAAGACTAGACAGACAAGACTAGACAGACAAGACTAGACAGACACGACTAGATAGACAAGACTAGACAGACAAGACTAATCAGGTAAGACTAGACAGACAATACTAAACAGATAAGACTAAATATGCAACGCTACAGAGTAGACCACACAGACAAGAACAGATAGACATGACTAGACTTGCAAATTATTCTGTCCTTTTCGCTCAATTTTGATATTAAACAAAAGAATTTTCCAGTGTGTCCACTCAAATCAACAGAAAAAAAATTGCTTCGATTAGATTTTGGTTCTTGAGAATTTGGCAGTATTTGCAAATTATTTTGAAGTTTTCGTCCAATTTTGACATAAAGCAAAAAAATGTTGCAAACTGTGTCCACTCAAATCAACCAAAAAAGAATTTTGATTCCAATAAAGATTTTGTTGTTTGAAAATTTGGTAATATTTTCCAATTGTTTTGACATTTTCGTCCAATTTTTACACAAAACAAAAGAATTTTGCAAGGTTTGTCTATTCTAATCAGCAAAGAAACAAAATCTGCTTGAAATAGATTCTGGTTTTTGAAAATTTTGCAATATTTGCAATTTTTTTAACATTCTCTTCCAATATTGACATATTAGACAGACAATACTAGACTTGCAAATTATTTCGACGTTTTCGTCCAATTTTTACACAAAACAAAAGAATTTGGCAAGGTTTGTCTATTGAAATCAACAAAAAAACAAAATTTGCTTCGAATAAATTTCTGTTTTTGGCAATATTTGCCAATTGTTTTGACATTTTTGTCCAATTTTTACATAAAAAAATAATTTCACAAAGTTTGTCAAATCAACTTAAAATCAAATCAACAAAAAAGGAAAATTTGCTTCAAATAGAGATTTTGGTTTTTGAAAATTTGGCAATATTTGCATTTAATTGCAAATAATACAATGTTTTAAAAATATTCCGCACAGGCTATAATGTAATGATCAAAATATTTAGCACACAATCACATCAGTTCAAAAAGTAATTCGCAGAGAAAGGGTTAGGGAGAAATATGGAACAGCATTTTTTTTTCAATTTACTGTGACATCTTGTTTAGGTTGAGTATTTACATTTACTTTTACGTTATTAAAGAAAATATAATTTTAAGTAATTATAATTCTAAGTAAGTTATCATAAATCTAAGTAACAATGTTACCTGGTCAACATCAAGAAAATTTTTCTTTAAAATATTTATGTGGATACATCCATTTAAATTCAAACCATTTTAGTTTATTAAAATTGAAACAAGACACATAATAAACAATAAATATGGAATTGCAGGTTTTATGTAGTAATAATTCTCGTTTAAATTTGTTATTTGCATTTACTTGCAAGTTATCAAATGATTGATTATGGTAATTAGTATTGAAAATCTTACCTTGATTCGCCACAAAGAATCACCCCACTCCACGAACTTCTCCACACTACAGCCCACAAACTACTGACCTTATTTTCTCTCCGTCCCCAAAAAAATTTAATGCATTTAATTCGACGCGCTTTTTTATCAGCCCAACGTTCCGATTCCGAGAACTAAAAAATGTTTTTTTGCCGTGTAGACTCACAAAAAACTACACAAAACAACGCTCGAACCACATTTATTTACACAAATCGGTGCATTTCTTTTAAATGTATTATTAATACGATATTTACAAACATTTATTTATAAATATAAATGTTTTTAATTTTATTTCCTTAATGCGATAGTTTTTGTGTCCGCATAAACGTAATTGTTTATTTTTATGTTCGTGCTTGCCGAAGATTTGCCCCTTGTCGCGTCCCTATTTGTTAGAATTGAACTTGTTTTGTTGAGCGAACACTTTCATTTTATAAGAAAGGATAATTTTCATATAAAATGTATTATTAACAATAATAAGGGGCACACACAACGTTCTTAACATTCGACGATTTTTCAACTAACTCTAGAGATCTATATTACCAACCAATACAGTCGGGTTTTTTGGCGGCATATTTAAAATTGCAGAATTTTATTTAACACTATTGGCTAATTAATTCAGAGGATCTGTCTTATTAGTGGCTGTATCCTTATACAGTCTAGGTCAAAAGTCTATTTAGTTCAATAGGGATTTCGGTTAAAATTGACTTTCGACCGTAGTACACCGCCGTCTTTTCGGACATTTTGTCGTGTTCCTATTGGCTAATTAGTCGAGAAGATTTTTATAGCGATTTCTGTATACAATCTAGGTCAAATATCAGTACCCAGGTAATGAGTTCAACAGGGATTTCGGGTGGCGGTGGCTTTCTGCCTTTCTTTTGTACTTTCTTTTGATTTTGCATAAGCAAACAATATGGCGAATTTTAATTTGCGTCGATTTATATTCAGAATTGATTTATGAATTTTGCAGTTTCATGTGTATAAAAAGTAGGTACATTTTGCACAGCTCTGTTAATTAATATGTTTTCACTAGAATATCCGATTCTAATTAGTAACAGTTTTTAAAACAAATTTTCTTCATTTGAATTTGCAAAAGCGTAAATAAGCGTGCTATATTAAAGCACGAGACAAATATTTGTTTAAAAAACAATTACAACCTAATCAAATATTTTGTCGAACGAATATTTATGACCCGAGATGTTTTATTTCACAAATTCCACTTTTCATGGCAGTCCATAAAAACTTGTTTCGGTTTGGATAGTGATGAACAATTTTGATGTGATTTAATTCAAGTGCTCAAGCACATCCCAAGATTTCATCATCATCATTCTTTCATTTTCAAACAGGGTAATTGCAAAAATGTTTGCAAAGTTCTGTTAAATTTAGGGTTTATTTGCTTTAATGAACAAACTAAAATTAAAATTTCGGAATTATAATAAAATATTGTATTTATAGAAAATTGAAAACAATTTATAAACAAGTTAGACAGTACAGATTAGACCGACGAGACTAGATGGAAGGAACTAAACAGACAAGACTAGACAGACAAAACTAGCCAAGACTAGGCAAGAGTAGGCAAGACTAGACAAGACTGCATAAGACTGGACAAGACTGTACAAGACTGCACAAGACTGGACAAGAATGGACAAGACTGGACAAGACTGGACAAGACTGGATAAGACTGGACAAGACTGGACAAGACTGGACAAGACTGGACAAGACTGGACAAGATTGGTCCATACTGGATAGGACTAGACAAGAATGGACAAGACTAGACAAGACTGCACAAGACTGGACAAGACTGCACAAGACTGGACAAGAATGGACAAGACTGGATAGGACTGGAACTGGAAAAGACTGGACAAGACTGACAAGATCTACTTTTTTGTATATATTGTTGCCAAGATCTTCCAAAACCCGTAGCGGGCTGTGGGGGGTCTGGGGTCGTGGAATGCAATCTCCGCCGGAAACCGTATGTAGTCTCGCTCTCGCCAGAGCGAGAGCAGATGTTGCCTCGCTTTTGCGAGACACGACAGTCTCATTTCTGATCTCGTTCATACTTCATCTTCAATCTTTGACTCTGGCACAGGCAACCGTAATATATTCTTGAATAAATTTAAACTGCCGTTCCGGCCTGGGGCAAGTTACCATTACTTGGTTATCTTTTGACTTAGGGCCTGTTTCAGTTAATGTTAACCTGCAAGTAAAAGCTACCAGTATCTTTTGTTAATTTCATAAACAATAATAAAGCTTCGAGTAATAACTTAAGGGTTAAGTGGATGACGTAACAAATTTACGTCCCAGTCGTTCAATATACATCACTGTGACTCGTCAAACGTCATTGATAGTTGTCAACTGTCATTTGTGGTGTTTTTGTGTCTGGTTTGGCAAGCTAATTTGTTACTTTATTTGTCAATATTTTTTATATAAAATTTTAGTTCCTAAAAATTTTACATTTCAAACATTTGTTGTTTAACAATGGGGTTTTTTAAAACGGGCCGCAGATACTAGATCCTTCCAGGTATGGATTATAAAAAATTCCAAATGTCTTTAAGAATTTCTAATAGATATTTTACGATGGGGTTTTTTTGTATAGTCCCTTGGACGATTTCGGAAGGAGATATAAATATGGTCACCTCTGAAAAACGAATCAATCCACACCGAGACAAGACAAACACGTATTCATAGTTCAAGTTTTTATTCGTTTTTATACAGTGTTATTATAGTGTTTGTGTACAGAATGGATAAAGTTAAAAGAGAGAGAAACTTTTGAAACTTTTCTTTATATGAGAGGGACGTTTTGGTATCCCTTATCCAGAAATACCAAACTGTGCTTGAGAATAAACACATAAAGATACACGTGGAGAAAGAAAGAAGCCGCTTGGGAAAGCATCCAAAGCGAATTCAATGCTCGATCTGGAGGCACATTCAGATCAACCAAAACATTACAGGTCAAGTACGAAGGCCTGAAACGTACGGTTAGAAAAAAATCTGCTGCAATACGCTCTGAACTTTACCGTACTTGAGGTGACAAGAACACAGCATCTCCGCTAGATAATGCGGCAGAACAAATTAAATGTATGATTAGTTTAAGCACAGAGGGTTTGGAAAGTATTTACGACTCAGATATACTACCACAAACTCAAGAGAGTCAAGGTAAGTTTAATGTTTATAAAAGAGACTCGCACTCGCAAAAGAAACATACAATTATTTATTTTAATATTATGCTTTAATACAGACTGCATTGATGTTCCGACAATGGAAGATTTAATTGAAATTACACTTATAGATAGGGACTTAGCTGAGGTTGTAGCAGCTACTTAAAAGCGTCTAAAAGTATCTATAAGCGTGAGCGTGAACCATTGCTGGCCACTACTAGTGCAGCAACAGATATGGATAATATGAATGGTATGTAGTGATATTATTTTTTTTTAACTTTGCTGTTCCTATTACTTTAATTTTTGTTGCAGACAATGATTCTCGAAGTGAAAAATGTAGCATAACTCCAAGTATTTCTAATAAAAAGTGGGATGTCAGTAGTAGAAGGAATTTAAAATCAAGAAAACATCCTGCATTGATTGTTAAGACATAATAATAGCATTAGAAAGGTATATAAAAGTTTACATTTCACTGTTGTTTTCTTTAAAGCTAATACACCGAAAAAAAAAAAATTTTGATGACCTGACTCGGGCTAAGTTGGGATTAGTTCAACTACAAAAAGAATTTTTGGAAACAGAAATAATTGTAAAAAAAGTTGTGGGAGTTTGAAGAAAATGAACAAAGGAAGGAGTCGGAGTTTAAAGAAAAGGTGCACAAATGGAAGGAGTTTGAAGAAAGTGAACGGAAGAAGGAGGTGGAGTTTAAAGCAAAGGAGCGCAAATGGAAGAAGTTTGAAGAAAATGAACGGAAGAAGGAGTTGGAGTTTAAAGAAAAGGCGCAAATGGAAGGAAGATGAATATAAATTAAAATTAGAAAAGAATTTTAAATGGATAATGTTTGTTTTATTTATTAAGTAAGGGTAAGAAATATTCTTTCACCAGTCTATTCCTAACATCATTCACACCAGTGCTCTGTGCTGCAATTTCTTCATGAGTCTGCATATCAGAGTCTATGTCATTTTCCTCGAAGTTCCTTTCATTCTCATTGATCGCAATGTTGTGTAGTACAAAGCACAAAACTATTATAGCTTGTACACAAGCTAATTTTAATGTTACCTGCCCTCTAAGTACAGGAAACCTATTTTTGCACACACCAAAACATCGTTCAACTGTATTTCTTGTTCTAATATGTGACTCATTATATAAGTTTTCTGCACGGGATAATGGGTTCAGAAAGGGCGTTAACAAATATTGTTTTAATTCATATCCACTGTCAACAAGAAGTAAGCCATCTCTAAATTTTCCACTTTCAAATCTTTCTTTTAAACACGAATTATTGAAAATTGTCTGATCATGGACAGACCCTGGCCATCTCGCTACAATATCCAAGCATTTTACTTGGCTGTCACAAATCACATGAACATTTATTGAGAAATGACCCTTTCTGTTTCTATAATTTTCAGCTGAATCACCTCCTGAAATGACAAGTAATAATAATAATAATAATAACATTCAAAAATAAAACGTACCAGGTGACATTATTGTAGCATGGGTACAATCTATAGCTCCTATTACCTGGGGAATCTTGCGATTTCATAAAAACCATTCTGTAGCGTACTTAAGTCGTCAGGGAACTTTATTATAACGGGGCGTAGTTCAGCAATAGCCGCAGTAACTTTGTTAACAATACGGCTTGCTGTTGGTGGACTGACACCACAATAATCAGCCGCACTCAGTGATGCCAACTTGGGGGTTTTACCCCCAAATTTAGGGGGAACCTAGATGTAAAGGTTTTTTTTAGGGGTTATATTTATTTAGGGGGATTTTTTATCGGGTACATTATTTAAGAAAGTTTTTTGAGGGCGATAGAAAAACGTATATCTTGAAAAAAAAAGTTAAAAAGAAAAGAATGTTTATATAATGACACGGAACATAATAATTTATAAAATACCAAATAATGCGCAAGTGAGCACAAAAAGCATGAATTCACTTCAAACAAACAATGAAAATTCAAAACAAAAATGAATAACTCTAAACAATTTATATTAAGCTTTGAAACAAACATTGCATATTGTTTAGAGTTGTGCTTACAAATTTACAAAAAAAAGATAAAAAAGCAAAACCCAAACAAAAGTAATATCCCCTCACTAGCCCTCATTAAATACGTATTGTTGTCGATAAAATAAAAAATCACCTTTTTAATGATAAAAACTCTTTATTTACACACACTTTGTAATTATTAATTTCTTCTCAAATATAAGGACCGCGTGTCCCTTTTCGCAACCAACGCTACTCTTGTTTTTTTTATATATACTTTTCAGGGCGGGCAACCGCCCAACACAAAAAAAACTGACAAGTTTCTAACATACTCCCCACCTTGCAGTCTGCAAAATAATTCAAATAATAATAAAACATAATCTTAGAAATAATCATACAACATTTTGAAATAGCAATCAATTGCACAAAACACTCAGTGAACATAAAATTAGAACGCTCATAAACACAAATATGTATCTACTACATTTATGTAAAAAAGAAGGTAAACAATTGAAAAGGGAACTTGTTTTTTTCTTTAAATAATATGTGATTAGCTTAATTCTTAAAAATCTGTATAAACAATAGAAAATACAATACATAAAAACAAATCAGTCTAATAACCGTTTAGGAATTTTTATAACCCGTCCCTTACTAGTAACCTTGTCCTCCTGCTTAGTTTCATTTAATTGGGCCTTTAGAGGTTCGCCTTCTTCAATCTTCGGTAACAGAACGTCATGTTCTCTGACGACACTACTGGGAGGGTCACGATTGATGACGTCACAACTTCTAATCTCAAGCCTATACAATCTCTGAATTGGGCGAAGTAATTCTCCTGTTGCGGTTTTTACCCTAGCAACCCTCCCCTGACCATCTTTACCAGGGAATATTTCTGTTACCAGCCCCAAAGGCCAGTTGACCCGTTTTTCGTTATCGGCTCCTATCAAAACTACCTCTCCTACAGCAATGCATTTAGTATTGGTTGCTTTTTTATTTACGGCTAGAAACGCTAAATATTCCGATCTAAAACGATTTTTTAGTTGAGATCTAATCTCGTTTAGGTATTTATATCCGACATTTAAGTACCGCAGTCAATCTCGTTTAGATCGTGCACTTCACTACTTCCTAAATCACTTAAAAACATAGACGGGTTCAATGGTACTAGTTCTGAATCTTAGGCCTGATCTGACACGTAAGTTAGAGGCCTATTATTAAGTAGATTCTCACACTCGGTTACTGCAGTTAGCATCTCCTCGTAGTTTAACGATGCTCTTCCTAGACTTCGTCTTAATAAATTTTTTAACAACCCGATTAGTCTCTACCACCACCCTCCCGACTATGGGGCTGCTGGTGGTATAAACTTTCACTCAATTTTCTTAATATTACATTCATCTGTGATCTTGTTCCAGTCTAACTTATTCATTAAATTGGAACATCCTGCAAAATTAGTTCCGTTATCCGAATAAATCACAGAAACTCTACCTCTACGACTAATGAACCTCCTGAGCGCAAGAACAAAACACTCCGTGGACAAACTCGTGACTAATTCTATGTGTACGGCCCTGAAAACTGCACACGTGAAAAGAACTACCCATATTTTAGTTTTACCTTTTAATAGAAGAGGACCCCCCAAGTCAACCCTTACGGATTAAAAGGCACATCCCTTATAATTGATTCTATCCCAGGGCAGGGGGGCTGAAGGAGCATCAGCAGGCTTCTGCTTGTACCTCTTGCATACAACACAACTCGATATAGCTTTATTTACTGACTTTCTTCCCCTCAGTATCCAATATTTTTCCCTTAGCCTTACTAATAATGTTTGGTTTCCTATATGAGCCCATTCTTCGTATTTAAATTTTATTAACTTTTGCACGATTTCATGCTCACCAGACAAGAGTATTGGACATTTGAAATTACTTGAATAGTCCCCTAACAATAGTTTTGTTTTAATCCTAATCAGACCGTTTTCGTCTGTAATGAGCTGAAAACCCTTTAATACAAGAGATTTAGACAAATCTCCAAAGGACTCGACGTGAACTAAATGAAACAGTTTATTCTCCGCTCTTTCTATTTCTTCAAAAGTTAGAACCTTACTACAATACAACTTGACTCCTTTGCAATGGTCATAAAATCTAAGCACCCAATTTTTTAAAGTACTCTCCTATGGTATCACTCTGACAAACTATTGCCGTAATGACAGTCTTCTTATACTCGGATCGCAAAATTTCCTCGTCTACCTCAGGTACTTCTCCTATCGGCCACTGCTGTTGAGGCTGAACTAAGCATACGGGACCTTTCCACCACACGGATCTTAATAAGATCTTAATAAGGATTCAGCATCACAACCTCTGGAAGGGAGATCAGCGGCGTTAAGGTGTCCAGCCACATGCTGCCAGTTCTCTGACTTTGTCAAGGAAAGGATTTCTTTGCAACGATTTCCGACAAAAACATTTAATGGATTTGGCCTTTTAAGCCAGGCTAGCACAATTTGAGAATCTGTCCAATAAAAAGTATCTACTTGGTCTACATTGAACGCCCTTTTAACTTCAACACATAAGCGAACTCCTATGACAGCAGCCATCAACTCCAACCTCGGTATAGTGACGTCTCCCTTTATTGGGGCAACTCTAGCCTTCGCCAGCAACAAACTAACATTAACTTTATTTACAGCAATTTCTTCTCTTAAGAATATACAACTGGCATAAGCTCGTTGAGAAGCATCACAAAATACATGAATTGTACAGCGATTTTTATCTATCCCACAATCAGTTATTCTACGTGGTATTTTACATTGTGCTAATACATTTAACTGACCCGTCCACACCTTCATTTTCCTTCCTATCTCTACAGGCAAGGGATCGTCTCATCCTAGCTTATGTTTCCATAAATCTTGAAGAACTACTTTAGGTACTATCATGACTGGACAAGTGACTCCAATTACGTCAAAAACCTTTTGACTTTTAAATAACAACATTCTTTTTTCTAATGATATATGTGAAAATGGCATTTTTTCCACGGCTTACCCTACATGAAAGTGACATTTTTTCATTCTAGGGATGAAAATATTTTCACGTCTAGAGACGAAAGTGAGCATTTTAAATTTATGATTTTCTCGATTAAAACACTAAACTAACCAAATTTGCATGGACTTTCTTATTAATTACATCAATTTCAATGAAATATTTTCTGTACAAACGTAAAACGAGCCTGAAACTATTTAAAAAACTGAAATAAAATTAGGACATTTGACTTGAAAAGTATCACCTTCTATGAGAATGCAATATGTTACCGTGGAAACGGCCAAACTAACAATTAAATTTGTTTTGACAGTTCTGACAGTTCGCTTCGAATTGGATTTATTAAAGTCGAATTATGCATTCTACAACCGAAATCAGTAGAAAAAATTGCATTTCCTACTCGATGAAAGTGTTTTTTTCTGGTTCGGTGTGATTGCTAACTCGCTGGCGCTCGTGAGGAAACTCCCACCTCACCAAAAAAACGCCACTTTCATCTCTTGCTGTAAAATATACTATTGGTAAACTGACTAATATTCAAATTCAAATTTTGACTATTTACATATAATTCATCTTTGTTTCTATCCCAACACATGCCCAAAAAGGGATTTTTTTCCTCATTCAGACTGTCATGAGGACCCTGGTTGTCCTTGTGACTCCCAGTCCATAGCCACCCCCTTAACTTAAATTTCCCTGAATCCATAAGTTTTTCAGATTGACTGACAAAATTTGTTAATTGTTTCATATCATTAACTGATGTGACACAATTTTCAACATAGAGTGACTCTCTCAATTGAGCCGCTGTATTCTCAAAATTTATAGGCGGCGAACTCAGCATATGATCCAAAGTTGCACCCAACAAAAAGGGACTAGTTGTTACTCCGAAAACAACTCTTTTGTGTCTTAAAACTGATAGAATTCCCTTATCAAAATCAGACCACCATAGAAATTAAAAAAAACTCTATCCTCTGGGGCAACTGAAATTTGCAAAAAGGCCTTTTCAATGTCTGATACTACTCCGAGTGCCTTCTCCCTAAACTTTAAAATCAACCCTATAATGTTCTCAATCATATTGGGGCCTGTTGAGAGACAATCGTTTAGCGAAAACTCAGCAGATTCCTTGGCACTCGCGTCAAATACTGGTCGAATTTTTGTTGTACCAACCTCCTTTATGACTGGCCTATGAGGGAGAAAATATCCCACATCATCATCATCCTTGACCTACTCAATAATCCCCAACTTCATCCACTCCTCTAAAACATTGTTATATTTTTTAAGAATACCTTTATACATTAAACCTTTCGACATAGAAATTAAACGTTTTTCTGCAAGATGTCTATTGGATTTTAATCTTTATCAATTTTCCAAGGTAGCTTCACATCATATCTCCCCTCCTCGTCAATCCTAACATTGTTTAAAAAATCCGCCAACAGATCTTGACTACATGACCCCATCATAGGATCTTTGATCCCCAAGACCTCCAATGTCCAATAGTCAGGCACGCTAAATGTGAGGGTTGTATTGACAGCCACACAATTATTGATAGTAGATGTGTCAGTCAGACCCATGACAGTCCATCCTAATTTTGTTTCCATAGCAACCAATCCTTGCCCTAACTCATCCGAAGTACCGATAAAGAGTTACCCTAGGTAATCAGCACCTATTAATATTTCAATTTTAGATGGATGATCATCTCCTATATCAGTTAAATTAATACCTCTATTTATCAACCGTTCTATAATTGTATGAGAATTTAATCTAGGCAGTTCTCCATATATTATGTCCTCTGACATAACTTCCATTAGTAAACAATGATCTCCTCTCAACCTCTCAATGCATATACCAAATACACTGTACAGTTTTTGTTTAGTTGCACCTCCAAACATACACTGCTACACCTACTCTCGATTTTTAGGTTTTAAATTTAATTTTTCAACAAGTTCACCTTTGATGTATGATTTCTGCGAAGCAGAATCGAGCAAAACTCGAGCTTTTACATAATAATTATCTGAATTGATCTGTTTTACTTTTACTAGTAGAGTTTGTAACAGTGTATGTCTGTGGATACCAGTGACGATAGCAGCAGAGACATTAGTTGTGGCCACCTCCTCTGAGGTGTCACCTTCCTTGCTATCTGAATTTTCTTTTTTATTTACATTGGAATCTAATAATCTACAAAAAAATGGAAAATGTCTTTTTGAACATAAAATACAACTAACCTGTAAATTACAATCCCTCATATTGTGTGATTTTCTTAAGCATATAAAACAAGCATTGCTTTTCCGGACAATATCATTCTTTTCCTCATAAGACATTTTCCTCGCAAGATAACATTCTGTACTTCTATGACTCTTATTACAAAATATACATAATAATGAACTCCTACCTTCATTACAATAATTTTTATTAATTCTAGGGTTGTGGTTACCATAGATGCCCCTGTGGTTTGAATTACCAGTTCCTCCAGTTGACACAAAAGTACTAGTTGACGGCACCTCGGGTCGCCGTTGGACACGTACCTCCTTCTCTTTAGTCAGCGGCACAATGTTGAAACCATCTCTGGCAAGCTGGATCCTCTCTGTAGTCTCCACCTCAGCCCTCAAAAATTCCATGAGTCTTTTTATTCTTCCGGCATCCAGATTGTCTTCTTCCGAGTCCTGCGACTCAACCTGTCTACCCGACCGATCCAAGATCTTCAAAAGGTCTCCAGGAATACACGACTCTACTAACGGGTAGAGCATTGGAGCGCAAGCATCCATGTCTACCCCTAATGACTCCAGCGAATTTATTTGGGTCTCTAATTGATCATAAAATTGAGGCAAACTCAATTTAGAATTTAGAAGTAAGATCTTGAGTAGCTCCCTGACATACACTTCAGTCAAGAGCTCCTTCCTGCCAAACCTTCTTGTCTGCAGCCAACTGTCTACAGCCTTAGTGTAGTTATCACCACTTGGTGGGTAGCCTTTAATGACCGCATAAGCCCTTGACCTTGGCACCATAGATTGTATTAGATACTGAAATTTGTCTTCGTTGTTCAGATCTGGATTTTCGTGAATACTTTTGAATATATTCCAAAATGAAATCCACTCTTTTGGATTTCCTGAGAATTGTGGTAAACTAATTTTAGGAAATGGTTTTGTTTTATCCAACCTAGTGATCTGCTGACTAACTGCCCTACTTGCAGATGAGTCACTCGTGTTGTCAATATTACTCTCTTTCTTCATTTTTTCAAACATATTTTGGCATTTATAGTATTCAGTTTGATACTTATCGTTTTGTTCCATCTCCTCTTCTGTCTCTTTCGTGTTATTCGTTTCAATAAAAAAATCAATCACCTGTTCATCAAGTTTTTTCTATTCAATGAATTTTTCCTCCAACACTCTGATAAAGGCTCTTGCTTCACTTTCATCATTGTCTTGTATATTTTTAATAAACTTATTGAATGTTTTGGTAAAGGCAGTCCTGATAACTGACCATTTTGCCTTTATTTTTCTAAAGGTATCTTGATCCATTTTCATAAACTCACAGCATAAATACGAAATTGTTACTAAGTAATATATTACTCCTAATATATATTATTATGATTTGAAACTCGCAAAATACACTCGAAAATTGTTTTATGCTTTTAAATGTCATTCATGTAAACGAAACACAATTATTAAACATTTGTACTCGTTACAAAAATTGTCACAAAACATAACCTCAAAACACAAACAACAAAATTATTACTTGTCCTGTTCACGGTCGCCAGATGTTGTCGATAAAATAAAACCACCTTTTTAATGATAAAACCTCTTTATTTACATACACTTTGTAATTATTAATTTCTTCTCAAAAATAAGGACCGCGTGTCCCTTTTCGCAACCGCACAACACAAAAAAACTGACAAGTTTCTAACACATATCTCGATGATATTTGAAGTATTGAGTTAACATTATGTCTAGGGGACAAAAAACGAGACATTTTATTAAACAATTTATTTTTAGTTTCAATTATTTCTTGTTTAACTTAAAAAGAAAAGTTAACAAAAGAAGAGTATAAAAAGAAGATAATGTAGGAAAAGAAAATGAAGAAGGAAAGTTGAGAAACAAAATATGAAAATCATTTTATTTCATTGTTATTATCATTACTATTATTAGTTCATAAATTAATGTGCTTAAATGTGTAAAATACGCCCACGCACGTAAATACAAAAGCTCTTTTATACTACTTAACAGTATTTTAAATTTACATTTTAAATTACTTCTCAGGCAAGGTGAACAATGAAAATTTTAGGGGTTTTTAATCGAAATCTAGGGGGAATTGAAGTTGGTCCTAGGGGGAAAATTCTGTACGGGTTGGCATCACTGGCCGCACTTCTTAACTAGGATCCAGTAGCAAGATATGTTAGCGTTGCTAGCAGACTTGTTTTTGTTGCAACTGCTTGATTTCTGAAATTGTAGAAGGGATTAAACGTATGGTTACCTATTGCTAAGAAGTTCAGTAGATTTTATAGGTTATTAGTAAAATCACTTGAATAATGAACAAAATTCCACTTACCTTAGAATTAGAGATTATTTTATGGTTTATTAAGTTAAGCACTTGATTTACTGTATATTTCGATAGACGAAATCTGGCAAAAAATCACTTTTATCTAGGTCCGTAAAATAATCAATACGCAATTTAAATACACGAATCCTAGGAACTGGGCAGATGTCGTGGAAAGTAAGTTACGGATCGGTAAATTTTATGCTTAGTGCTACTCGAACGTCGTGAAACTCGCACATGGAGTTACGGGTGACTTTAACTGGCGGAAAGCCTACTCGACACTTTACTTGAGGATGGTGAAAGAGGCCCTTAAAGTGTAAAATTTCAGTTAGTTGCATTATTAAAGTTCATTGTTTCGTAACTTGTAACTTCAAATAGTATTGCAAAATTGTATTTTATTATACATATAACGATTATCTATATAACAATTAACCACGCATATATTAATTACAATAAAATTAATGATTACATCGTTTTGGACTATCTTTACAATAAGTTCTAGCAAGAACGCTATTAGACGAGATGAGACGAGACAAATGGTTTCTAGAGTGTGAGCGAGACTGAGACGAGAGTATTTTTTTCACAACTAAAGAGAGCGAGACGAGATTCTTGAAACTCTCGCCCTATCTCGTCTCGTGTGAAGCCCTAGCTAGCATGGATTTGGCAATATCTTCAAAGGCGGGATCATACGATCAAAGAGATAATCGTAAACATTGATCAAGATATTCATCAGTTAAAGAATTTATTATTTTTGATTTTAACACATTCATATCAGAAAATGCGGTTTCCGCCAAATACGTCATTCGAGCCGAAGCAAGGCATCAATTTTTATGCCGCATTTGTCAAGATTGGGTGTCTCTTTAGTGTGTTTAAAAATACAATCCTTGGATTTCAAATACAAATCATTTTAAACTTTGATTATATCCAATTCTAGTTTATTTTGATTTGCTTCAAATTTTGTAGATATTTGATATACAATTTCTTTTATGTTGATATCTTTTTGAAACACATTTCAAAAAAATTGTGCAATATTTCGAATCTTACCAAAATCTTCAAATCTTGTCTGAAATTGTTGTTCAACAACTTCAATTTCGAGAATCATTTCGTTAGGGTTGAATTAAGTAACCCTACTCATCTATCTGAAATGTCGGATCTGTCTGAAAATATTTTCCAATGCTAGGAAAATTCTTGAATCTTTATCCTTTAAATTCGTTTTCATCAGTATTATAAGTTTCTGAAAAGCTATTGTCAAACTTATCATGTCTAGTACATTTCTGCCTTTACCATGTAGTTCAAGATTAAAATCGTATAGTTTTGACCTAAAGTCTGCCAAGAATGACATATCAAATAACCACTCTTTGCTTGTTAACTATGGGTAACTGTCACCTCTTTCAAAGTGGAATATTTTTACGTGTCTACGTCTAATAACTCTAGAAACCGTATGAGAAATCGACTTCTACTGAGCCAACGCACATTAGTGTGCAGCAAAAGTTCATTAGCTTTATTCCCTTTTTCTAATATAAACAAAGGTCTCTGAAGGGCACTGCCACGTATAGAATTAACTATTTTAAAGACAGTTTAAATAACATTGTGTGTATTAAGTGTGCGAGAAGCGTGTTTTAATTTTTACTTTATTTTTATCGAATTGTATCGACCGGTAGATCGCGATCGACAGGTTGGACAGGCGTGATATATAGAGTTGAAACGTAGTTCCTAATTCATTAATTTATCTACTTTTATTATTGAAGATTCACATAGTAATTTCTCCCAATGTTATACGACAATATATTATTCAATTAATCAATCAATTAATATTCATCTGACAAAATAATTAATAAGTTTAGAAATGATAGTCTGGTGGATTTTGTTGTTATATCAACCTGGTTTCTCGTTTTGTCGTTGTTATTTAGTATACTTAGTACAGTTAATCTCTCCTATATTGGGACATTCTTAACCTTAGTCAAAATATGTATCTGTATATTTTCAAAATGATTTTTTTGTTAATAATATTTTTATTTACTGGTAATAATAGTTTTATTTATTAAAGTTATAAAGACGGTTATTAAAACTATAATTAAAAAGCAAGACTGTACAAACGGAACTAGCCGAAATATGAAAAATAGACAAATAAAACACCTGTATTTCAATAAAAACGTAACAGAATTATTTATTTTTGAGGAATTTAATCTGTCCAGTCTTGTGTGAGTTATTATTTAATCCCAATCGAACTCTTTCGTTCAATATATTAGATCTATTTGTACAATAAATAAACTGAAAAGGGTTAGGTTAGGTTAGGTTTTTGTACACACACACAGTGTTTTGTCCCACTCTGTGGATAAAGTCATTTTTCCGCTAACGTTTTGTCAGACCCTTTTTAATATCTTTATTTTCCAATGTATGTTTTTCCCTAAACGTTGGGATAAAGTTCACTATAAATTTCAAACAGTTAAGTCATATTGCAAATCCTACAAAGAAAAAAGATACAAGATAAAAATTAGGTCACACCTTACAAACATAAATAACCAAAACAACCAAACTCCCCATATAAACCAAATTTGTGCATGTAGATACCTAGAATGATCGTTTTATATCTCATCATACCTGTATTATATGACCAGTTTTCTGTTTCCAATTTACCTGCCGAGACATGCCTGTCTAGTTGTTTAATCGTATTACGTTGTCTTATTTTTCTATTCCTATCTGTTAATTTAGTCTATCTAATTTCTCTTTTAAATTTCAAGGGTTATTTGCTAGTTTTGTTTCGCTACGCAAGTTAATGTAATCTTATTAGCCTATTTTTTCTCCAGTTTTATAATCAGAAATGCACATATCAAAAATATTTATGGGAATAATTTCGTTTCGTTGATTTATAATTTTAATAAAAATTAATATCTATGTCGAATAATATTTCGATACCGATATAAATATATATATCACAACGACAAAAATTAACTTCGTTTGTCAAATTCAATTTTAAATAATTTCCGAGGGAAAACAACATAAAAGAAGCGACGGGAAGACGACAAGTGAGATATTGATGTATTCTGGTATCCGCCGCACTTTAAAACGCTTATTCCACATAATAACAGCACAGCACTCTTTAGGCCCCTCTTTATGAATCCGTCTATATAATTTTTTTTTTGCTCTTCCTATTTGCAACTTACAGCATTCGATTTCGCCAAAGATACATTTTTATTCTGGCTCGTATATATTCTCGGTCGCAGTGATGGAACCAATGTTTGACTCCGTCAAAGGAAACCTATTATTTTTCTATTTTACATATATTATCTATAATCTCGATATACATTTTCCATTCTCTCAGATTTCATGTATTTTCTACGTGTCTCTTTTTTCGAAATAAAATATTGATATTCGAAATAGGGAAAATTCAAATACCAGAATCAGAACTAGACAAACTGAATTAAAATAAATGAATATATATATATATATATATATATATATATATACATATATGTATATATATATATATATATATATAGGCAGGGAGATGGATTATTCCCAATGGTCTTCAACATCGTAATTAGGAAACTAATGAAAACCTGGGAAGAAGCCCCGAATTTGGAAAGAATAAGAGGAATGCGCCTTTGGAAGGAAAGGAAAAACCTGGAAATAAAATGTTTAGCTTTTACAGATGACCTTGCTATCTTAGCCAATAACTGAGAAGATGCTCGAAAGATGCTTGAGTGTCTTCATGAAATCGCAGTAAAAACTGGTTTTCAAATCTCCTATAAAAAGACAGATGATATCGAGTACAAGCACCAAAGTGAGAGGTACATGGAGGTAAATCATGAGAAGAAAAAGAGAACAGGCAAGTTCAAATACCTGGGGGAAAGGATCCAACCCAACGGACTAGAAAAGGAGGTAACTAAAAGAAGAGCCAGAAACTCGACCTGGCCTACAAGATAACGCAGAATAAGTACAACAAACCGGCATTATCCTACAAGGCCAAAATCAAACACACTAAATCGGTAAAACAACCTGAAAGATTGTACGCCTCGGAGTGTCTTATTTTAAATAAAAAGGGGGAGTATCAAGAACTCGAAAAGAAAGAATGGAGGATTCTGCGGAAAATACTCGGACCACAGAAAACAAATGATGGGACTTGGAGGATGAGGAAAAACGAAGAACTCTACAATTAGACTGAAAACATCGTAGACACAATGAGGAAGCTGAGGTTGACGTTCTACGCACACCTACTAAGAATGGATGAATACGGACTGACCAAAAGGATCTTCAGCTACATGATGGGGCTAAACTAAAGGCCACATCTAAATGGGTTGATGAGGTGAAAACGAATGCAGCAGAATTTGGAATCACACTACAGATGGTCCACAGCAGAAGAGAGTTTAGAAGAAGAGTAGACAGTATAAATGCATTTTAGGAGAAACTAAGGATGAGGAGGATGAGGACCAAACAGATCATTTCCAATGAGGAGAGAAAGAAAAGAGCGAACGTACGAAGAGGTTCTGGGAGAAGAAAAGAAGAAACACCAAAAAGTCTTAACTTCTTTGCGGTGGTCCATAGTCCAAATTAGAAAAAGGCTAAATTAAATTAAAATTCCATCCCTTTATCCTTTCCATCATTGCCACTCCACTACCATCCTCTTTCATGTAGTGTTTCCATTTCTTCCCTAGCACTCCTTCCCTTTCGGCCCACTCTCCTTTTCCGCACTCTTCCGCCCAATGCGCCCACATGTCCTTGCCTACCCGACATATTTACAGCTCTCATACTTATCATGCATCCAATACTTTAGCCCTCTATCTCCATAACCGCATCTATACCTTGCAATTGAAAAAAAATGACTAGGTATTCTGGCCCATGGTTGACATTAAGTATTTAAGGAGGTCTTAAAATATTTGTATGTTCTCATAGTCCTTTTTATATTTACTTTCCATTATTTTCCTTCGAATTAATTCGATGTTTAGAATCCTTTCAATCTTCTAGACTAGACAGACAGAAATGACTGACAAGACGAGACAGAGAAGGTAAGGCAGACATTATTAGATAGACAACACCCTACAGACAACACTATATAAAAAACATTAGGCGGACAATACCAGACATAGAAGACTATACTCGGGCCGGCGAGATAATGCATCTGTACTGCGCCAAGGTATTAGGGGCTAGGGTGTGCGCCCAAGTGAACTTTGGGCGCCAAATTCAGTCCATTCAAGCTCTTTTTTGACTGCATTTCTACTTACATTTTTTCTGCTTGCTTACCGAATAAGTTATTTTTAAGGAGAAACACTTTAACTTTCAATTAAGCCAGCCACAATCGGGCACATGTCTAGATAATATAATAATATATACGAAACTGGAATATAAAACTAAAACCATGGAATACCACATATCGGACCACTCCGCCCAAGATATTAAGCTCACATTAAGTTGCAGCAAGATAAAAACACAAAATAATTATATCAGAAGTTACAATGAAGAAAATATGAGACTCTTTAGAGAACAACTAAAGATAGAAACGTGAGAGAAATTTACGAGATTGAAGATAGTGAAGTAGACAGTCAATGGTCAGAATTTATAAGATTATTCCAGTATTACTTTAATGAATTTTTTCCACGTAAAAGAATTAAATGCGGATCTGTAGTACGAAGTAATCATTCCAATCCGCAAATAACGAAAATAGAGAAGGAACTGAAGATACTTCAAATAATTTCACGCTATCAGCATAAGTTCAAAAAAACATATAACAACCTATGTAGGAAGCATAAGAATATGTTAAAAAAAGAGAAAAGAGAGCGATTCCAAAAACAACTGAAAAGAACTGAAAACGTTCAAAAAACAACGTGGGACATAATAAGGCAGATAGCGGACTTAAAACACCACAGTCTATATTCAATAATCGTAGTGAGGATCCATATCAAGAAGCCTCTGATATTAACGACTCCTTCGCAGACAGGGCACACACCCTACAAGAGACAATGTCATGTCATCAATATAAACTATTATGATACCATTGAAACAAACAGCAAGTCTATATTCCTTGGCCCAATTACATCTGAAGAAATTTATACAGTTATCCATAGTTTGAAAAATAAAAACAGTACAGGCAAAGACCAAATCCCAGTGACAGTGTTAAAAAATTCGTGCGATTTTATGCTGAAATGGTCAACAATAATACCGATTTAAAAAAGCGGAGATAAAAGCATTTTAGAAAACTATAGACAGATTAGTATTTTATCAAGTTTCTCTAAGCTATTATAGACTTTTAAATTTCCTCTAAAAATACAATATCTTAAACAATAATCAGCATGGTTTTATTAAAGGAAGAAATACGGACACCGCTAAATACGTCTTCATTAAAAAAGTTATTGAAAGCTTAGAGAGACGCTTAATCCTGTCTGGAATGCTCTTAGATCTGTCAAAAGCATATGATCTGGTCGATTATAACATATTGCTCCAAAATCTTCAAAAATATGGAGTACGAGGAACAGCACTACACTGAATAGAAACCATTCAAGGACACACAAACTCCAATACAAGAATAATAAATGTAGTAACCCGACAAGGCAGTGTTTTGGCACCATTGTTATTTACAGTATTCATAAACGATCTACCAAAAATACAGATAGATATTGAAAATGAATTATTTCAGTATACAGATGATACAAGCCTGCTGTTATTAAATCGCTCTGTTTAGGAAATTTTCCCAAACTCTAATAATACAATGTCATCATTTCTACATTGGTTCGGCAGAAATAAACTTATGGTCAACAATACTAAAACACATATTACTCTGTTCAAAACTATACGAAGCACAATAGATTATCCTCTCCGTAATATAATATGAAAGAAACACAACAGTCGGTTAGATTCCTAGGACTCCACATAGATAGTACCTTGGATTGGTCAGATCATATAATGAAATTGTCATCTGAGTTAAATAAAACGGTATATGCCATGAGATTATTGAAACCATATATAGATTCCAAAACTTTAAAATTGGTATATGCAGCAACTTTTCAAGTTACCTCCGATTCGGAATCCAGTCATGGGGCAGTGGTTCACATATAAAACATACTTTTAGATTCCAAAAACAAGCAATTCGATTAATAAACAGGTTAAATCGCAGAGATTCCTGCAGGGGAAAGTTCAAAGAAGCCTATATACTTGCAACCACAGGAACGTATGTTATACGAAAGCCTAATGTTTTTCTTCAAACACAAAAATTTATTCAATGATTTCCAAAAACTTAATCAGAAGGATACTAGACATAACAAAGACCAATACAATTTTCCCAGACACCAGTTAACTGTAACAGAGAAGAACCCACCATATAGTATCATAAAACTATATAACCTTCTACAAAAAGAGCATAAATTAATAAATAATTATAAATATTTGAAAAACAAATTATTTAATTTTATCAACAATATTGAACCATATGATATGGATGAATATAGAACAGCAGCAAGAAGAACAATAATGGGGAAATAAAAAAAAATGTAATTAAATATTGTATTTGTGTTTTTTTGTGAGTTTCACCATTCTAGATTAAACACTGTTAGTTTTACTTTTGTAAATCAAATTTTCTTCCTAAAAATCGTTAGTTTAAGTTATATACCGTTTCAGTATGTTAAATTTTAGGCAATTATTTTCTGTATTTATGAAATCAATTCATTGTATGTTTCTGTTTCCCTTTTTCTTTATGAAAAATTTCATTTAGTCCTATTTAGCATATGTTTTGTATCCGAAAGAACTTTAATAATGAAATAAAGTATTTTGATTTTTTGATTTGATTTGACTGAACTGACACGACTGGACAGAGAGGAATGGACATACTAGACAAACAATACTGGACAAACAAGACAAAACATACGAGACTACACATTGTCATTTGAAATCTACCAATCTGGAAAAATAATTATTTAGCTATCAATATCCTAGAAACAGCTTTATTTTCAGCACCACATTGTAAATTTCTTTTACTTGAATATTCTTCGTTACTTTTCTAACCAACTAATGAACAAAATTATTGGAATTATTTCATAATGTTGACTTTGAGACTCCATAGAAACGTGTTATGTTACCATATAGGTAATAATTTTGAATAATTAAAAAAAAGAGACAAATAATGTTATAAATATAGGAATAGACAGATAAAATAAATAACCTAATCGAAATAGCCTAGATAGAATTAATTATAGAAAACATACTGTAAATTGTGAATGAAAATTTAATCTAATTTTTAATCTAATGTAGAGTTGTTTGATAAACATTGTTAAAATGATATTTATATTTGTCTAATACAAATTTCACCTATGTTTATTAAATTAATATTGCTTTGTTTATTTTCTAGATTAATGTAAACCATCTGTCGATATTTTCACAGTTCCGTTATTGTTTTGTGAATAAAATTAGATTAAGAGCAACATTAAATATTAATGATTAAATAACTATTTAAGTTACAGGATTAATAAGTAGAATGAGTTATCTGTGCTTTTATTAGCATCTTATATTCATAAGCAAATCTAGATAGTTTTATTGAGTTATAAAACTTGTAAGTTTAGGTTTCAATATATGAAGGGTTTTTTTCATTTAGAAATATTTTTCGCGATGTGAAATAATTAATAATCGTTAGTTTACATTGGATTTTTAAATTTAAAAAACAAACGCTGAAATGTTCCGAATGTAGAAGCATAACTTCGGTAAAGTGTAATATTCCATTAAGTTCGAATAGAATTAGAGTTTAGTTCAAATGCATGTTAATGAGGGGAGAAGGAGACTTGTCTCTGAAATCTATTAAAGCAGACGTCGAGAACCTGTGCAAAACTCGGTTTGAAATTTGATATCGAATCATAAACATTAAACATAATTCTCGGCTCGAATCGCATTGAGAACTGCATTGTAAGGAGTCAGTCCTGATAGTTGAAGATAAACGTAAATCGCTTCATTTCGCTCCCTTCCGCTATAATGCAAGCAGTCTACTATGAAATATGTATTTAGAACATCTTTCAACTATTAATCCATTTAATTTAGCTCCAATATTCACGCCGGCTTTATTTATTATAACGGAAGCTCGGAAAATTTTCTTAACGTAAATCCTAACCGAATATTCTCATCCGCAGCGCATTGGAAATTTCAACACGGTAATTAAGTTTGCCATTCATGTTTTCTAAAAATTTCTTAAAATATTAGTTTTAGCTGAATAATTGATATACGAAATATTGAAAGAATCGCAGTCTGTCCAGTTTTATCTACATTGTCTTGCGTCTAGAAAAAATTATAAAAACGAGCAAACTCTGAAATATGATTCGATGTGTAAAGGAACATCACTGACATTTCGAATTCAAAAAAATGATGTGTTGAAGCAATACCGGGTAAATATTGTGGATGCCGGAACATACAGGTTAAGCTGCTTTATTTTTTTCTTATGTTCTAACTTATTAAAGCGAAATATAGCTTGAATATTTAAATACATTCAACCTTTCCGTAGCTTTATAATTATTATTTGTTACAGGCCAACTAAGAACCACACCAAGATAATTATTTCTTTCTCTTTTCCTTCCTCTTCCTCCTACACTCTTTCATTTCCCAGAATTAACTACTTTCCTCTCATCTGACCATTTGACACCATTTGTTTTTCTGTTTGTTTTAGCTTCCTGCAAACCTCTGAATTTCTTGATTTCTAGTCTGAATTTGTCTCTGTTGATCAAAGTCTCCCGTTTAATCTGCATTTCTTCTAAGTCTTTTTTGTCTTGCCTCCATCCATTATCTTTGTCTGTTTTCCTGTTCTGGAAGAACGTATGGATCTTCTTTGTCAATCTGTCCCCCTCCATTATATCTAGATGTTCATAGAGTGTAAAACATCTTTTCCTGATCTCGTCTGTTATGAACGAGGAATAGCTCGTAGCTCTATAATATTATTAGATATTTCTTAGACTTGAAAACAAATCTCTTGTTGAATGACAACAGATATTTGTAAGCTATTTACTAGCGATCAGTCCACTTTCGAACACTAAACAAAAACTAGACTAATAACATTGTTCTTAGGAGCAAATCTTTCTATTTAGCCCAAGTGAATAGCGATCTAAAGACGCGTTTCGAGATCTATTTCTCATCAGTGCAGATTTGCTCTTTTGAGTTATAAAATGGAATACACTATAATTTTGTTGTCTTAGAAACACTTAATGATATTATAGAGCTACGGAAAGGTTGAATATATTTATACATTCAAGCTATATTCCGCTTTAATAAGTTGGTATGATTCTAGGTATCTATAATTAGTTTGGTTTCACCCCAATATATATATATATATATATATATATATATATATATATATATATATATCTATATATATATATATATATATAAATATATATATATATATATACATATATATATATATATATATATATATATATATATATATATATATAATTGGTGTTCGTTGTTGTAACATTGATCAAAAATAGGTCATACTAACTGAATTGGATATAACACAGTCTCTCATTTTCTAGCAACTAGGCACAAAAACTTAGTCCCTTTCTTTGTGCAAGAAAGTTGCATTAGAGAATGACTAAATGTTCCATCAATCATTTTCTGAAAATGCGAGCATTAAATATGGGTGCAGTTTCCTTGCAAACTTCCTGATATGAGCCAACAAAAAAAATCGTAAATAAAAATAACCTCGGTGAATTATAAATATGGATGTCCCGTAGATTTAGGTATGCATGCAGATCGTGGCAAAACGTATAAACAGTTTTAGTCCCAATGAAATACTCAATAAATATATTTATGTCGAAATATGGGGAATCTATTATTGACTTATGAGGGGACGATATACAACCACATAATAACCTTATAAAAGTATGTATGTCGTAAAAATCTAAATCGTTTCTTATAAAAGTCTTTTTACAGCTCGCGGTCAATTCCTAATAGTATTGATAATTTATTATGCTTATTCGACTACTATATTCTCAATACACGCCAACATTTCCTACAACGTGATTAATTCCTACAGCGCAATAAGCAGAGCGCATTATAAAAACCTCAGGTTTAATATAAATTATATTAATATTAATGATAAAAACATATTTTTTTTACATGCTTCACATGTTCCATAAATATTGATTTGTTTCCTCGGGGATTCCGCGTTGATGTTAGTAAGGAAAGATGATTCCTTCTAAATCTACCTCCCCCCTACGACCCTGCCCTTGACCTTGGCACTTTCGGTTCCTGGTTTCAACTTCCGGTTTCGACTTCCTGTTTCGATTTCCGGTTTCGATGCTAAACAGGGTGTGAGGTCTATGGTGCCCGTCGCTAAAGAGGGTGTTAGTTCAGCTTTTATCAGCTTTAATCAGTTTTAATCAAATTGGGTTAGTTGGGTTGGCATTAGGGTAGGTTAGCATTAGGTTAGGTAACGGAAGGTTAGGAATGATGCGCGATTCATTCCTAACCTGCTGCTATAATTAATTATTAAAAGCTGATTAAAGGTTCTTTCAGACCGGCGCGGAGCAAATGCGCCGCGAAATTTCCGCAACGAAAGTTTCGCTGGCGGCGCTGCAGCGAAATGGCAATGCCCACATCAAAACGCGATTTTTACGTGCAAATAGTAGTCATGATGTCCTAGAGTAAGAAACAATGCTATTTTAAGCATTGATTGTATAAGATAAATTATGTTATTTTGTATTAATTTTGAATTTCTAAAACACCTAATAGTAGTTTATGATACAAGTCTGTGAAGAAGGGCTTTTGTGCACGAGTTGCGAAGTTTAAAGCACGAGCCGAAGGCGAATGGTTTAATTGCAATGAGTGCACAGAAGCCTCTCACGCTCGAAAATACTGTAGAATTTACCAAAAAATTATTGTTTCTTACCGATAATATTGTAAAATTTGTAATTTTGACAGTCTACGTACTTCAAATCACTGACCAATAACTCCAATAACGTTGAATGTTCAGCGCCTCCGTGCAATAAATTGCTAACTAGTAAAAGTATACAGTAACGGGAACACTATTTGGTCGTTGTCGATGAGTCCCTCCGATGAGAATAGGCCCTCCACCTCCACTGATTTTGACCTTGACACTTTTGGTTTAGATTTTGAATTTTCCCGCCTACACAGAATTTTGAATTTTCCCGCGCACAGTGCAGGAACCGGAAATGGAGCGGCCGGATGTGGAAAACCGGAAATGGGAAACCGAAAGTGAGCAACCGGAACCGGAAGTCAAAACCGGAAACGGAAGTCGTAACCAGACCTCCCACCCAGCGTGGGGTTACATTGACCTAACAAGTGGGACTACATCGACCTCACACCAATCCTGGAGGTTACATAGACCTCGAGCGGGTGTCTACATAGACCTCACACTCCCATGTGTGAAAAACCTTAGGTGAGAAACCGGAAATGGAGGGCCATCTTTCCCCACTTCGATGTAATCTAGATTAACCTAGATTTAATCTAGATTGGATTATGGTTACGTTACAATAGTAACAACAAACAGAAATCGTTTAATAATGAAACTCTTTCATTTACATGGGACTTTTATGCACGAATTGGATACTTTTACACACGAA
Organism: Phosphuga atrata; assembly: GCA_944588485.1. NCBI lineage: Eukaryota > Metazoa > Arthropoda > Insecta > Coleoptera > Silphidae > Phosphuga > Phosphuga atrata. The sequence goes on along the minus strand of OX155899.1, from coordinate 19,277,085 downwards.
TATAATAATGGCATTCTGCACATACAATAATGTATTTATTAGTGTGGTCATTTTGGTGAGTAGATAAAACTCATTTCAGAATTAAACATGGGCTCATAAAATCAATGCGACTACAGAGATCACCATTTCAAACTTAGCGGCAGCGAAACGACCCGCGCATGCAGCGACCTTGTGTAACGTTGCAGTATGGCGACTATGACGAAAAAAGGTGCTTTTTGTTCTGAACAATGTACATAAGCCGCCGAGTCAGTCGGTCCGCCGCGAAATCGCACCGGTTGCGGCAGCGAAACTTCCGCTCCGGTCTGTGAGCACCTTAAAGCTGATAAAAGCTGACCTCACACCCTAAAATAGACCTCATACTAAAAATAGACCTCACACCCTCTTTAGCATGGGGCACCATAGACCTCACACCCTCTTTAGCGTGGGGTTACATAGACCTCACACCCTGTTTAGCATCGAAACCAGAAGTCGAAACTGGAAACCGGAAGTCGAAGCCAGAAACCGGAAGTGCCAAGGTCAAGGTAAAGGTCGTAGTGGGAGGTGGATTTAGAAGGAATCATCTTTCCCTACTGATGTTGAGGGTTGGTTCTGAAAAAAACCGGATCCTCGACGTTTCGGCGAATATATAATACGCATATATCTCCTGAAAATATCCTCAACCAACGGTGACAAGTTTCTGTAGTACCTATACCGAAATTAACTTTGCTAAAAAAAATATTTTGATTCAATTAAATTTCATTTGAAATATTAAATTAGATTGGACTAGACATTAGATTAGATGGGGGTGTATGGAGTTGTGCTATAGAGGTTGAACCTTTCATCAAGACTCGGACTCAATGACATAGTCCATGAGTAGTCGGCGATGACTTGTCCTCCCAGGGATCCCAATTCTCACTTATGGCTCCACGTGCCACACCCCGGGCAACTGCATCGAGCTGCTGGGCTAAACTAAATGAGGATAGCCAGATATGGTGAACCTGCAGCGTCTGACCCATAGTGGGCGGCTGTAAACACCGTCTGACCCACTTTGGGTGCGTTGACAATCATCTGGAGAAGAAACCTAAGAGATGTAAAAAGAATAACATTATGTACATCGCAACATACAATGCACTGTCATTATTGTCGGAAGAACGGTTAACTGAACTTGAGTGCGAATTAGAAAATATCAAATGGGATATCGAGGGTCTTAGCGAAGTTAGACTTTATTATTAATTTAAAATCTAGGCACAGTTTCTATTACATAGGAGATAACGATACCTCATTGGGAGGAATTGGCTTTCTGATACATAAGCGCCACAGAACAAACATTTTGTCTCTGAAGAAAATCTTCACAAAAGTAATATGCCTTGTCCTCAAACTTACCACCAGATTTAATATCAAAATTATACAAGTTTTCGCGCCTACCTCAAATCATACTGACGAAGAAGTAGATTTGTTTTACGACGACATCAGAGATGTTTTCAGCGATCAACAGGCACAATATACTTTTCTATGTGGTGATTTTGTGCCAAGATGGGAACAAGGTCGGACGCTGCTGAGTTTCGGCTGGGAAACCATGGACTGGAAGGAAGAAATGATAGTGGTAAAACATTGATTGATTTCCTGCTGCAAAACAAATTATTCCAGATGGATAGCATCTTTCATAAGAGATCAAATAGGAGTTGGACATGGAGAAGCCCGAATGGACGAACAAAAAATGAAATAGACTTCATAATCACCGACAAAAGATACATAGCTAAAGACGTATCAGTACTAAACAAGGTAACCACCGAAAGTGATCATAGGATCGTACTAGTCAAATTAATGATTGACATCGGTAGAGAACGGCATAAGCTGATCAAGAAGACCGACAGTAACAGACCATGGATGAGCCCAACGGACATGGTTGTCCTCCAGCAATGCATCACAGATAAGCTAAATGGCACTGATGGAGAAGAGAACATCAATGGCTTAAACAAGACCATCACTAGTGCCCTACTAGAGAGCCAAAACGGATTCTGTCCAACAACCAAGAAAGAATCGAAATTAAGCGAAGCTACTTTACGCAAATTGAAACAAATTGAGACATGAGAAGTGAAGAACTGACTACTGCTGAACAACTAAGACAAATTAACAACGAAGTATCAAAAGTTATAAGACGCGACATTAGAACACACAACCAAAATCAGATCGAGTAAACAATAGAAAACAATAAAAGCATGAAGATCTTACGTAGAAAACTGGAAAGCAGAAAAAAGCAAATAACGAAGGTAAAGACAAACAGGGGCATTTTACAACAAACCGGGAAGGTATTCTATAATAGTTGAGGACTTTTACCAACTATTATATAAAAGCTACAATGAAGTAAATTTAGACTCGGAAACAGAACTAGTCTTAGAGATATTTACAAGTAAAAAAGGCATCGTTAATCAAGGGTCAGAATTACTGCCTGATACTACTCTGGACGAAATAAATCTGGCACTGAGGAAAAAAAACAATAAGGCCCCTGGGGAGGACTGCGTAGTTGCCGATGCATTTAAGTTAGGTGGTAACTCTTTACTCACGAAAATAGCAAAACTTTTGAATATCTGTTTTTTTAACAGCACTATACCCCAGATAGGTGGTGCAACGACATCGTTTTCTTAATTCAAATCAAAAGAGACACAGCCGAACTTGGAAACTATCAACCAATAAGCTTACTCAGTGACCTTTATAAACTCTTCACGAGAATTATTACTACACGACTAGAAAACAAATGAGATTTTTAGCAACCAGTGGAACAGGCCGGGTTTCACAGAGGATTTGGAACCAATGTCCATCTTCATGGCATCAAAACTGTGATCGGAAAATCAATCGAATACAATAGACCGCTTGTTATTGCTTATGTGGACTTCCACAAGGCCTTTGACACCGTTGAGTTGAGTGCAGACTCCTTACAAAAATGTCATGTCAACTATCGTTACACTAAACTAATATATAACATAAACAAAAATGCTACCATGATGGTAAAACTGCACGAAAGCACCAACCCCATATGGATCGCTAGAGGAGTACGACAGGGTGATACTATGTCACCCAAACTGTTTATCACCGTTCTGGAATACGCCGTCGGGATGCTTAGATGTAGCAGAAAGGGTTTAAATATAGATGGCTTAAAGCTAACAAATCTGCGCTTCGCGGATGATATAGCTTTGTTGTCTGACTACCTACAAGATATCAGGAAAATGCTGAGAGATCTTCAGGAAGTGTGTGCTCGGATCGGGCTAAAAATTAATATATCAAAAACGAAATTGACGTATCTGGTCCCTAGTGGAAATATTGCTATGGGTGATTGTGATGTGGAATTGGTGGATACGTACACGTATCTTGGTCATGAAATAAGAATCTCGAGAGACAACCAAACATGCGAATTAAATAGAAGAATTACGCTCTCTTGGGCTGCATATAGCAGACTTGGGGATGTGTTTAAAAGTAATCTCCCGATTTGTTTAAAACGAAAGGTTTTTAATGCATTCTACCAGTTATAATCTACGGCGCAGAAACTTTAACTCTGACAGTCACATCTGCTAAGAAGCTTAGAATAACACAACGTAAGATGGAAAGATCGATGCTCGGTGTGTCACCTCGTGACCACGTTAGAAATATGGACTTACGGGCTAGAACAGTAGGCACGGATGTTATCTACCAGGTGGCTAAGCTCAAGTGGAGCTGGGCTGGATATGTGGCCCGCACAGCAGATAGGCGATGGACTAAAAGACTGCTCGAGTAGAGACCAAGAGCTGACAAGAGAAACAGGGGAAGACCTCCCACGCGATGGCTGGACGATATCAGAAGAATAACCACAAAGTGGATGCAGAGCGCTCACAGTGGGCAGAAATGTGGGAGTGCTATATCCAACAGTGGGATGCAAAAAGCTGATTGATGATAAGACATTACATTACATCACAAATTGGACGGTATCGTCCCTAAACAGACGCTGAGTCTTTCTTAGGGGGTCAAAAGTGGGTTTAGAAGCAATTGAGGGGCGTTGACACGGTTTAGGAATATGTGAGACATTATAAATATAATTTATAATAATAGTAAACAATAGACAATGAATTTCTAACATTTGGCAGATTTTGAATTTTGCTCCTCCCAAAAAATGGGCGAAAATGAGATAATAATAATGTCCACCAGGAACTAACTGCGCCAGGAACTAGCAATCCCTGGTTCTAAGCAACCAGCGTAAGCTGGACATTAATTACAATCAACAATCACTCGTATAAGCAGAAACAAAATTACGGATCAGCTTTCAGATTCTGAGGAGCTTGGGCCTGTGCGAGAGAGCAAGTGGGAGTGCTATGGTAGATTTCCACGAAAGAACCATATGTCAAAATTCAACATTCAAACACTTGTTCAAACTGGTAAGCTACATAACCTCACGACAGAATTTACCAAGCAGAAAATCCAGATTCTTGCCTTACAATAAACACGTTTCCCTGACTCATAAGTCAGGACCGATTACAATCACTGTAGGATCTTCCAAAGCGGAACCGACAAGAAATTTGGCAAAGGAGCTTCGTTATTCTTCATGGCCTATATTGTAGACAAAAAAAATTCTGAATTCAGTAACAGACGTGAAACCCATCAAAAACCGACTAATGATCATCAGAATTAAGCATACGAACACAAATTACACCTTCATGGACGTCCATGCATTTCCAAATGCTGACAACAAGAAATAACCCGAAAAGACTCACAAATACTGCGAAGAACTAAATGTCGAAAATTCCAAATGATGACGTAAAATATGAAATATGAAAATACTAAAAAACAGTAGGTGATTAGGTGAAAATTTACAAACAAGAACGGCACTCTACTTATTGAGTTATGCCAGCAAAACAATTAGAAAATTATGTCAACCTCACTACGAAAATCCCCAGAGAAACAGAAAACATGGCGATCAACAATTCACCAATTGGGTAAACTTCAAATCGACCATGAATAATGGGAAAAATAGCTCATGAAACAAAATGTCTGGTAACCACTTGGCTTACGAAAAACCAAACCTCTCTATACCATACCTTGCTTTCGCCCATGACATGATTGTAATAACAGAAGACCAAGAGACAGAAAAAAAATAGACACTCAAAAATCAACAACACAAAACTAAACACTCCACGAATGCGCCGAAAAAGTGGGACTTCAAATATCCTTCGAGAAAACTCAAGTGTTAAGTCACAAAGGCGAGAACATGCAAAAAGCACTCGCACTTATCAGAAACCTCTATAACAAGAAATGTATGTCAAGACAAATTAAACATCGACACTACAACACTGTCATCAAACCGCCAAGTCTCTAATCTTAAGATCATATCTAATCTTAAGATTATCTTTGTATTTTGCGATCTTAAGATGATCTTTGTATTTTGCGTATAAATATGCTGTATTATCTTTGAATTTTGCGTATATTAACTGATTTTGGGTATGTAACTGATGTATTCCTGATTTTTTGTTTATAAAAGCAAGTGTATACACTGTAGTTTATATATTAACGATAATTAAGAACATACTTGAATCTCCCGTCTTCCTTATTGTTAGTATCCTTACCCTATCTTTATCCTTATCGATGTTCTAGTTTTCTGGATATCGATATAAGCTGACTTATCAATGTTGTTTAAATTTCTGGAGATTTAAGCGCTGGAGTAAAGACCTTGGAAAATAATGAATTTTCCGAGGCAAATCTAAGAAACGTGATCTTTTAAAAATGACTTCGTAAGTCATATTTAATATTCTTTATCCGGTTGAGAAATATAAGCCGAAGAACCCCACGGTGACGAATAATTTAATTTAGGATTTCGCATTAAAATAATATCCGAAGCATTGGCACGAGCAAATAATAATTTAGCTTAATTTTTTAGTGGAGTAGTTTTAGTGCGCCGAAAATTATTTCGCCGCGATTTGTGTTAGAGTCGTGATAAAACGAAAACGCAAATTAATTCTACCTAAAAAGATTTTTCAAAAAGATCTTGAAGAAATATGTTTTCGTTTTACTGCAAATTTACAATTACTAAAATATCAGCAACTTGCTAAATTTTCTCTGAATTTTCCCTCTTTTAGGATACTTCCCTCAAATTTTCCAAGCTTTTTATAACAAAATTCGTCAGAACAATGACTTATGCAGATTATGACCAAAATCTCTTACGGATCTTTTGACACCAGATTTGTTCAAATCTTTGAAATTTTCTGTAAATATCACAAATACAATCCCATAAGGCAACAATGCTTCCGAGTCGAATAGTCAGTATTTAAAAATATTAAAAAGACAGTTATTTTAAGAATCAGTACCAAAAAAATATCTAAAAAAGAACTGATTTTGGATATTTTTTATGCACTTTTCCAGAACTAAGGAAAAAAATCAATTTGATGGACAAAAATCAATTTGATGGACTATGGAATCGATCTGGCTTTTTTATATTGCAAAGTGGTTATTATAAGTATGTAGTTATGTTGCAAGGTCAGAAATGCCAAAAAGCTGGTCAAAAGTGGAAAAATATTAATATAAATATTAATATATTATTAAAATATTTATATAAATATTTATATAAATATAATATTGCAACTTTTAATTGTTGGAATAGTTGCAGTGTTACACCTAATATGTATTATGACCATTAGCGGCATTATAGTATGTAATATGATCGTGAACCCCCTACGCGTCTGGCCAGCCGTATTGTTTGCTTGTTGCTCGTCTTAAGAAACACGAAGTTCAAACGGCTGTAGAATCGCGAAAACTTAACGAATTTCTGAAAAATGTATTCTTTTCCAAATACTAAGTATAATTTGCATGTGTTTCCCGAAATTATTATTAACAATGTATGAATTAGTAAATAATTAATGAAAATAGTGGTATTTTTCTTGATGACATTCTGTTAAATAAAAAAAAAAGTCAAAACTCTGGTAGACCGGGTCTCTTAAACCAAGTTTAAATTGTTGTTGAGACCTTTTTTCAGAACATACCCAAAAATTAGCTGCTAGTGGCTGCGGCTTCGGTTTCGGTTATTTTAATGCGATAATGTGTGATGACAGTTTTTCGTAATTTTTGCGTATGAAATATTGTTTATAGGAAATTAATCATGATAATTTTGCTATCAATAATATTCTACCATTTTCAACAGAACCTGTGGATAATACCGAAGAAATTTCTTGCACAAGAAAGGAAATTTTCATATTTGTGATTCTTCGGTATTGAACGGGAAAATCAACGTAGTCCCTGACATTGTTGAGATAGAGGTGTCAATGCAACCATATGTGCAACCATCCATGAATGAAGCAACCATACATTGCAACTATACATATACAAACTAATACAAAGCAACCATACATTTTGCTGAAAAATTTGAAAGATGCCATGACTAGATTGATATCGGAACTCAAAAATATGTGGGAACAAGTTAGTAGAAACGAAATCAATATTTTCCAAAAATTCGACGAGTGGCTCAACGTTCCTATGTCTATATTGTCTATGTCACAATTGAAAATGAAGGTTGGAGGACTCCCACAAAAGACACAATGGTGCATCCGTCTATGGAAAAGACAATGGGCCGTCCTTCCACAAGCTGAGATGATTTGAGTGATCGGTCAAAACGGAGGAGGACAGAAAAGGTTCCAAAAGAACATACCCTCCACGAATTGACCTACACTACACAAATGGGTCTCCAGGCTTCTGGAAATGTACATGCTTCAAATGCAATTAGAGATATTACACAAGGCAGTCCAACAGTTGTCAGTCAGGCAACGAAGCATTATCACTCATAGTAGAAGGCAAAATGACCAGAAGTCAATACCAATTAACATGTTTTGTAAGCGAGAACGATAATTGTAAATTATAACCGCCTTAGGAATGTGTATTGGATTCTAAAAAAAACTGTTACCCTGTAAAGTCAGAAAGATATTTATATGATACTCGGAATATATGTTGGTACTAATTAAATAATAAGATCCTGCAAGTTTCAGATCGCTAACTCAATTCGTTTTCGAGAAAAACTGAAATGTGTCAAAACGAACGAACATTTTATTCTCAGTAACGGCTGAATCGATTTATCTAAAAATTTAATATGTTTTGGCTTCATAAGATTCGTAAAAAAAAAACTTTTTTTTAATTTTAATTTTTTAACCATGGTACAGTTTTGGTACAATTATGAAACTTTATTTTTTTCAAGCCTTATATATTACCCTTTAACTTTATGAGTTTTTCGGATTTTTAAAAATGGTAGGCCATAGCAGAAAAAAATAAAAACCATTTTTTGGCTCAAATAATGCATTTATTTAAGGTTTCAAGTTTTAATTTCCTTGTTTTTATGCATATTTAGATTATTTATAATTATTAGAAATAACACTTTATATTTAAAATAACAACAATTTTTTTTCATAAAAATAAAATATTAAAACAGTAAAAATAACTCATCATTATATATTATTTTCAATAAATATTTTGAGAACTTTTTTTTATTACAAGGCTCGATTATTATTATATTCTACTAGATTAATTTCATTGACTAAACCACAGTTAAATATATTAATAATAAGAGAACACATTTTTAAAATTTATTAAGTTAATTTTCAATAAATAAACAACAGAAAAAAGAATAACAAATACGATATATACAGCAAAAATATAGATGAATAGAATTTTATTAATCTTCATCGCTGTCTACTTCAATCACAACTGAAGTATCGTCTTTATCAAATAGTTTATTTAATATTGCAGCAGATCTAGGAATTTTTGATAAGTATCTCCCGTGCGACAAAAAATTAACAATCGCGGCAACAATCGTTCTAAGACCATTTGCACACTCCCAGCTGCGTCTCGTGAAGCTTTTGTATCCGATAGTATCTGGCTTGTAAATCAATAAAGCATCTATAAACTTTCCTGCTAATGTGACGTGATTGAACTTGATTTTAGTATGTTTGAATTGTCTTTTACATACTGAATGGTGATATCACCCGATTCATCCATCATTTCTGATAAATAGGATATCGCTTGTTTAAATTGTTAAGAACCAGTGAAAAATATTCTTAGATGTTTTCCCGTCATTTCTGGAAAATCTTCTAAATCATCTGTCTGAAACGGTAGTTTTGTTGCTAGTTTTTGTTCAAGGTACCAGCCATTTTGCGTCACTTCATCAGCTAACGTATTTTCAACATCATTTTGGCATTTCATCATCATCATTTCTACAATATCATCCAGGCACTCGGTATCAGAAGTTAGGCGTTTGCTGTATTTATTATGGAGAAACGACGCGATTCTAAAAAAGTACCGATTTTAGGAAGCATTTTGTTGTCAATTTTCTGATCCAGCAGATATTTCTGTTTTAACATACCGTGATTGCTTCCACTGGCCAACGCAATTTCGTTTTTTCGTTACGTTTCTTGATTGAGCTGTTAGTGTATTGCGTTTTCTTTTTAGTGCTGGCATTAATACTTTAAAACTCTTACTTTCTAGGTGCTCGCAACCCACGATCAACTACAAATTCATTACCAGGTTCCAATACATTACCAACACATCTTCCGAGTATCCAATAAATATCTTTCCGGAGCCGAATCACCATGCTTATAACCCTAGGGCCTTTCTGTAACGGAAAGTGGAGCCACATTTAGACTCCAAGCATTGCTCAATCATACAGCTTGAAGAATATTAATGGTATATCCGGACGTTATTGGAAGTCTTCCTGAAAACAAAATTAGTAATTTTGAATTGATATGCAAGTTGGAATGTGATGGTACTTCTGGTCAAAGTACATACAAACAAAAATTTAGGCACGGAGACATCAATAAATCGGATGCCAATATTTTCTTTGTTTCGCTTGTTCCCTGGCAAATGTTTGATAGAGTCAAGCCGCATGTGATTAAAAAAATTAACATCAATTTCAAACTTGTGTTGACTATACTAGATGGCAAAGTTTGTAATTCTATTACGAATACATCTTCAAGTATGCGTTGCCGAATGTATGATAAGTACATACCGAGTATGATACCTAAATGATGTTGCAGAGGTTAATGAAGATGGCGTTAAATTCGGAATATCGTCTCTTCATGCGTGGATACGGCTTTTAGAATGTTGCTTGCACTTAGCTTACAAATTGGAAATACAAAAGTGGCAAGGGATCCAAGAAGATAAAGAAAATGTTGCTAGAAGAAAAAAATATATACAACAAGGTTTTCCTGACAGATTAGGGCTTATTGTTGATCAACCGAAACCTGGCTATAGAACTTCGAATGACGGAAATACAGCGCGAAGATTTTTCGAAAACTCTGAAATTTCCGCTTCGATAACGGGAATTGATGAAGAATTGATAAAGCGATTTCATGCTGTAATGCAGGTAATTTTTGTGGTTTCGGAATCAATATACCCAAATTTCACAAATACAGTGAAGATCAAATCAAAATCAAATCATAAACCTTTATTTCACTATCTAAGTACAATACACAACTGTTATTAAGTGAAATATGTCAGATAATATAAACTAATTTTTATTTTTATTTTATTTAATAAAAAAATTTTTTAATAAAAATAATAAAAAATAAAAATATAAACTAACTAAAATCAAATAAAATAAGCCGCACAAGTAAGTCGTGTCAGCAATTAAGCATCACATTGAGTTTCCAAAAAGTAAAATTGGAACAGTAAGAAATTAAAAATGCAAAACAAAGCATAACACAAACCAATTTCACCACTGATGTGTGAGCATAAAAACCATACACGCCCGATTGTAGTTCTACTTAGTAATATTTACAATAAATTTAATATGAAATATATCACATATAAAGATCAGCACATAAATTTGTCGAATTTTATTCGTGGTACTTCATGCCAACAACAGTACATAAAATTCATATTCACGGTCACCAAATCGTGAAATCTTGGTTACTTCCTATAATCATGTAACAAATATATAAAAAGATTCCCATAAGATTTTTCAGGAAAATGTGATCACATCAAAAACACGGAAGACATTTTCTGTAGACTTTTAGTAACGTCAGATCTAATAATTCAGTTTGCGAAAACTTCCTCCAAAGAAACTATCGTTATCCCCATACGCCATTCAGAATTTAAAAATTTAATCTTTAGTTTCGTGATCAGTGATCTCAAAAACCCCTAAATCCCGAGTTTCGACAAAATTGAATGCTTTTTACGAACAATTTTGAATTTTAGAATATTAAATTTAGTTTCGCAATCAGCGACAAAAATTAAATACGGTTTTTCGCGGAATGAGAAATTATATTTATAACTCCATTAAGAACTCCTATACCAATCCTGCTTCTTTTAAAAATACAAGATTCGAAAAATATTGCATTTTTTCCTGGCTCAAGTATTAGCCCGAAGAAGAATGTGCCTCAATATTCTTCTTATGTGGATCAGTGCACCAATACTTCATACATCGACCCACAAATCCAAATAATCTTGTTTTTGTTATTGAAATTAAATTCATTAATGTAGATGTTTGGACTGTATTTAGCAATGACAAATTAAAATTGGGGCAACAAATCGGGGTGATTTACCACTTACCTCCTAGTTACAAAAGTCTTCCTTTCCTGCTCTGTTGAAACGATCCTCTAATTTAAAGGAGGAAACGGGAAGGAATAAAGACAAAAAGGATATTAGGCGAGGAACCCTAGCAACGCAGTTTTTCTAAAATTTTCAGAATCCCAGAAAAGTGCCCATCAACAAAAAATGAACGTGGTCGCAAGCCGTCTAGTCTATCCAGGCAATGCCAGATTAACGAGACTAGATGGGTACGGCTAAACTTTTAAATTTAGATGGGCCAGGTATTATTAGTTTCAAGTCAAAACTTCTGTAGATTTTGTATTTATTTAATCTAGTAAATAAAAATTAAAAATAAAGATAATTATGTCATATTTGTATTTTCTAAAAGATTTGTATGCATAAGATTTTGTTTCTCGTTCCGGTTTGTTAAACTGATTTGTCATAATTGTTAGATTCGAAATTAGAATCGGAAGACTAACGCAGGTGTCAGAAATAATGTACCTTTAACTAAACAAGGAAGATGAAAGATAAATATATTAATATAACGAGTTTCGATGGTCCACAGAGGAAATATTGAGTAATAAATATAATAGGGAACGCAGAAACGGAAATTTACTTTCAGAAGTTTTATCGAACAGGCTATTAATTCCGTCGGGAAAAACTTTTGCACTTTGATTTTTTGTTGTAATATAATTTTTAATTTCAAGTTCTTTTCAGTCAAACTTTTTTTACTTCAATCAAATATTTATTGAAATGCCATTTGATAAAATGAGTTTTCAACTAATTTACAATTGGAATAAGTATTTAGAGTTTATTTACAGAATTCCGTAAAATGATAACAATAATAGTAATAATGTTATTTATTGTAACATAAAAAAATGTACAAAGGGCTTGCGAGCTCGAGGTCGTTCTGCCAGATAACAACTGTTCTTATCAAATGAATACTTTGATAATACATTATTTTGTGGAGGTCTTGTAATTTCATTTCTCTAGACTTGATTTGTACAGCTCCTTATACTTTTTTACTTTTTATATACCTGCTTGTTGCAAACAAATTTCTGTTTTTGTCATTTCTTATTTATCTGAATTTACATTAACTCATAAACAAATTTTTTGACACTAAATTATTCTGTATTGGAAGCATGCTACCAGCAAAAACTGTATTTCAACAAATTAATCAATATATAATTAAAGTAAAAGTATATTTGTATACATAAAAAACGCGCTACGCTCATCTATGCGGGAAGGAAAAAGAAAATTACTTTACGAATAAATCCAAAATTCGGTATTTTATATAATATTATTTAATAAAATCATCGATTAAACCCTAATTTTGAAATATCCATTTTACTTTCTTCATTAAAAATCACGTATATTTTTTAATGCAGTTCTCTCTTTTAATTACGTTTTATAACCCTATATTCTGTTGTTTGCTGCTTTTGATACATGTGAACAAATGAATACGTCAACGTTACTGATTGCATTATAACGGTTTGCAAATATACTGAATCCGTTTTAGAACATATGAGATATTTCATACAATATAACGAGAGCGGTCTTGATAAAGTGCACTAATTAAAACCATGTTCCATTTGTGGGAAGTTTATTGTCGCAATTTTATACGAGTATTATGCTGTGACATATTGTTAAATAAATTCTGTATTGTATATGAATTACAAAATAATGTTAAATATAAATCAAATATTAAACAAAATAAATTTAATTTTCTTTTTATGCTAATAACATTAATGTGGCTCTTGACTTACAAGATTGATTAGCCATAAATATAGTCCAAACTCATAAGAATAGGCAGAAACAACGGGAGAGACAAGCATTTTCTTCTTCTTCTTCTTTCATCCTGGGTCAGGGGTCGGCAAAAAAGAACATATCTACAGCCCGTCCAAAATATAATTTAAATAAATTTAATTAATATATATTTTTAGTTTATTGAAAAAAATTTAAATTCGATTTATTAAAGTGAAGATTCTGCTTTATTATCTCAAAAAAAAATCATGACAGAACACTTTGATGTCGCATTCTCTATTGTTCTGACAGAGAATGTGACATTAGATCAATTTTCATTAAAATAATTGCCTGTATTTTCATTAGCAGGTGACGTGCCATAAACAATTAAAAGGTTATTAAATATTTGTGAATAGATATCATCTACAGTGCTTTTTAAGTTTATCATCTAGGAGGCTCTACTTTAAGATTTGTTAAATCTATTTAAAGAAACTTACTTAAAACCAGTTGCCGACCCTTGGCCTAAGTCCATCCACTCCTGAATGAAGGCCTCTTCCAATTCCTTCGACACCGTTTTACCTTGAGCTTTCTATGCCCAGTTCCTACCAGCGGTTGTTTTGTTGTCACCCCGCCATCGTTTTTGAGGCTGCCTGTGCTCCTTTTGGTTTCCCGGGGACGCCAGTGCGTAATTTTATTGGAGCACCTGTTGGGTCCTGTCTCGCCACATGGCTGGCCCATTACCACTTGAGTTGACCTATCGGTTGAGCAATATCGGTAACTCCCGATCTTTTCCGTATATCTTCGTTTTTTGTTCAGTTTCTCAAGCTAATTCCTAGCATAACTCATTCCATAGTCCTCTGGGTATTGAGGTTATTTATGCATTATTGTGTTATTGCCATGATTTCTAAACAACATGTTGCTACTGACATGACGCATAAGTGGTACATCTTTCGCTTGAGGTTTCTGGGGTTCTTTGGGTTTTTTAGTATGAATTCCAATTTGCCGAATGCAGGCCAGCTTAATCCTACTTTTCTTGAATTTTCCGTCGATAAATTTGGTTTTTCTAGTTCAATAGTGTATCCTAGGTAGGGGTATTCGGGTATGCTTTCTATTATCTAGTTTTCTATCTACAGAGATTTTCTATTGCTTTTCACTATTCGTCAAATGGATTTCTCTATTTGGTACATGACTTTCAAATTTTTCAAATATGTTTCACTATTTATCAAGCAGTTTCGCTTTACATCAAAACAATTTCCTTTTATGTCAAATATATTTCCCTGTCAGTCGCAATGGAAGAAAGTAATTTACGACGCAGGAAGTCGAAAATCAGTAATGAAGTAAGAGGTCTGATAATAAGGAAAATGAATACTGGCTTAAGCAGTGTTCAAGTCAGCGTGCAGTTCGGTGTAAAAGTTAATACGGTAAGAAAAATTTACTCTACCTACAAAAATTCTGGAGAAACAGCAAAAAAACATACCGGTTAATATAGAAAATAAGTATTGTCTGAAGCACAGAAACAACTGTGGTGTGCTGGGTAGACGCCGATTGCACTCTGACTTTTTCAAATTTGAAAGCCAAAGCTTTGGAGGAATATCCGGATTTACATGTTTCGATCAGAACTATTAATAGAGCGCTCAAAGAGTAATTTTTCTTTAAAACGCATAACTAACGTCCCCGAACGAAGGAACAGTCCGGAAGTTATCCACAGTAGGTTTCAATATGCTGTCCAGTACCGAGATAGAGAGAAGATTTTTTTCTTAGATACATTTGGAATTAATTTTTAATATTTAAAAAAGTTTCCTCTCGGTTGGTTCACTACAACACTAAAGTTTTTTTGCAATTCAAGTGTTTCTCGTGGCAGGTCCACTAAAAACACTCCGGCATATATTCGCCAAACTCAAGTTAGAGCCCGAGACTATTCAATTGTTACAGCTATGACTATTAATTCGCTGTACTTATTTAAATCCAAGATAGGTCCTACAATTCACATCATTTCAACGAATTTATCATTTCAACAGCCTTGCCCTTGATGACATTGAGGGAGCTCACTTGGTGTTGGACAATGTAGATTGAAATTGACAAATGTTAAACTGGATTTCAAACCACGGCCACAACTTGGATTTTTTACCCGTTTACAGCCCATTTCTAAATCCTATCAAAGAAATCTTTTCTGTTTGGAAAAACTAAATTAGACGAGCTGAATCTCAGAAGATCAATTGTACGCCGCAGTTCACAAAGCTTCAAATAGCATCACAGCGGAACATTGTAATAATTTTATACACCATGTGACAAAAATATTTGAGTGATTGTTTGGAAAGAAAAGAAATTAAAAAAAAAAACAAAAATAAACTTGTTGATAAACTATGTATTACCTTATTTGTATGTATAATAATTAATAAAAAACTAATTTGTTAACATTTCTCAGCGTTATTACGAAAATATATAACACATATCGTGAAAGTCACTTATATAGATAAATAGGGAAAGCTTTAGATATAAAATTGACATGCGTGAAATTTATTTGAAAAATAGGGAAATTCATTTGATGAATAGTGAAAAGTAATAGAAAAAGTCTCTATTATCTAGTTATTTGGATTTGGTTTCTGCTAATAATTTTAGTTTTTACCAGGTTCATTTTTAGCCCGATTTTTGTTGATGCTTGGTGGAGTCATCAAATCATGTCCGTTATGTCGTTTTCTGTCGCTGATCAAACAATAAAATATATATATATATATATATATATATATATATATATATATATATATATATATATATATATATATATATATATATATATATATATATATATATATATATGATGTATTTGAGGTTTTCGCGGATAGATACCTGTGGTATATTGTTTTCTAGGGGATTCCGCGTTGATGCTGAGGGTTGGCTCTGAAAAGAACCGGATTTTCGACGTTTCGGCGAACTAACATTCGTCATTCTCAAGAGATATATGCGTCCGTGCGGTATACAGGGTGTTGGCTAAACATGAGGTAAAAATTGTAGAGCTTATTCCTTGGTCTATGCAAAGAAAAAAATTCTCCTATGAAGATTTTTGAAAACTCCTTTGTTTCGTAGATACATGGTAAACAAAATTTGCGACAACCATATTCGATATTTGTTGAAAGCACTTTTAAGGTTTTTGCCGCAAATTGTGAAAAATATTACCGAAGATTATTTCCATTTCTAACGTTGAAATAATTCACATATATGTATATTATATTGTTTATTACTCATACGTAGAAAGCACTAAAATGGCGCACGCTTTTTAGTACGACAAATGCCATTTTTGGCTGAATTACCACATAACTTGGGTAACGCTCGCAAATATTGAATATCGCAAGTTACATTAAAAAAACAATTAAATAAATAAAATACACACAATCAAGACCTCTCGTCAAAAGTAACGTGAAAGTGACAGAAATTATTTTCATTCAAAATAAAAAAAAATAATTATTAAAAACGTTTTACAATGGGTGTAAACTCTTTGGTGATACCGGAGACTGATGAAAGTTCTTATGTCGAATCCACACCACCAGAGAAAATTAAACAAGCAAACTTTTTATTTTTGATTCTATTTTTTTGGACAGCCCTTGGATCCCAAACTTGTGAGATGCGTCCCATCGCATGAGTAGTAAAAAATATTATTTGCAACACGGGCGGTATTGTCAATTGGCCTCTCAAGCAAATGTGCGTTTGATGTGCGTATGATGTGCATGTGATGCGCTCTCGTGAAAAATTGACAACTTACCGCCCTAGTTGCAGCTAGTTGCATATTATTTTCAAACTGTTTTTTAGATTTTAGAGTATTTTTTTCAAAACCAATTGTAAGGTGCAGGCGCCGAGATATGAAACTGATTTAAATTTGAATTATTCATTTTAAGGGGCTATACCACTGTGACCGCTGTAAATTTGTTCATTACGTTTCTTTCATTACTTCGTCCATAACTAGGTTGAATAAAGTTGGTCTCAATACACCTTCTTGCCGTACACCCTCGTTTACCGTAAACTCGCGTGATTGCATGTTGTCTGTTCTAACAATATTTCTACTGTTTTTGTACATTCCCATTATTGCTCTTATTAGTTTTATGTTAATTTTCCTTTTGATCAGGGTTTCTTCTATAATTTATCTTGATATTCTGTTGAATGCGTTTTCCAGGTTAAGGAATGCTTGATATATTTCATCGTCTGTATTGCTTATTCTTTCCATCATCTGTTTAATATATTATCCTGTATATCCTGCCTTTCCTGAAACCACTTTGTGATTGTTCGAGCTGTGGTTCTAGTTCCCGACCCAGTTCTGTTTCTAATATTCTCTCATACACTTTCGATGCTATGTTTAGTAGGGTGATATAAATAGTGTGGATAGGGTTAAAATTATTATAACATTTGCATCAATAAATAGTTCTAATCTTAATAAGGAACTTGTTCTTGCTTCAATGAATGTCACAACCAAAGGCACAAATACTTTTCGTCAAGTACAAGAGTTTGCAAACTTCAAAAATGGGCAAGAATTGGATTTAAGAAATTATTTTCCATAACAACTGATGGTGCTCCAAGTATGAAAGGAAGAACTGTTGGATTTGATAAATTGATGGAAAATAACTTTGCCGTTCACTTTTATCCTTTCATTGTTCCATACATGAAGAAAATTCATTTGCAAAGGCATCTAGGCAAAAACTCAAGGATGATCCTAATGGAAATTGAACGTGGCCGTTCACTATTACAGTTCCTTCTTCTTCTTTCGAATAGGCTTACTTTGGACCACGCTTGTTCAACTGTTGGGCCTTGATATTTGCCCAGTATTGTCGCATCTTCTGCCGGTGTAACTCTTTTCTGTCTTCTGTCCAGGGGATACCTTTCCTTCGGGGTTTTTCCTGAAATGCACGGACTTCCTTCAGGATGCGTCTCACAGACTGTCTGTTTTGAAGATCTGTTATGTCCAGTTCTTTAATATCCTTCTCGGATTCTGTAAACCAAGTGGTATGAACCTTCTTGTTTTGCCACAAGGTGAACAGACGGTTGGTTAGTCGGTTTGGAAGCAATCTTGCAACGTAGCCATAGAAAGCTACCGTTCTTTTTCTTCCAGAATCAGACAGCTTTTCAATATGTTCGTAGACCTCACAGTTATGTCGCCCTCGGAATTCCCCATCTTCCTTTACCAGGCCAAGGACCTTTCTGAGGATTCTCCTACATCTGATTTCCAATATCTCTGCCAGACCTCTTTCCTCGGTTCAAGGAAAGACACTCCATGGCACACCGGACTTCTGGTTGTAACACTTATGTGTGGTGCTTAAGTTTCAGGTTGCGTGACAGGCATTTCTTGTTGTGGGTGTTCTTAGTTAGTCGATAGGCTAGTTCTAACTTATTGACTCTCATGGAAAATGATGCTCTTTCTGATAAGTTGGGTTCAATTCAACCGCTGGGATACTTAAATTTCTCAGTCCTCTTGATATTTCCTTGCTCTAGTAACATCTCTATGTCTGCTTCTTTGATGGTAGTGAAGAATTCTGGGTTGTCTAGCGACACTTGAAGACCCACTTTGGCAGCTTGTTTTCTGAGGCAATTTACCTGCATTGTTGCCATCTCAAGAGAATCAGCAATCAGTGCCATGTCAATGGCCCTGTGCAAAGGCCAGGCAATCTATAACCAGTCTATCGTTCTTACCTCCCAGGTAGATACCACTCCGAACACCGAAGTTTACCAATTCCTTGCGCCATTCTCTCATAAGCTTTTCAAAGACACAGTTGAAGAGAGATGAGGAGAGTCCATTTTCTTGTCTCATTCCAGTTCTTATTTCGAAACTTTCTGAGATCTCGCCTCTAAATTTAAGCTTTCATTTAAGCTTGGGTGTTGGTCAAGGTTTCTAGGATGAGTCTGCGGGTTCTGTTGTCTAGCACTATTTCCTGTAGTGCTTTGTTAAGCGTTTCTCTATCAATGGAATCGCAGGCCTTCCTAAAATCAATAAAGGTGACGAACACCTTGCGGTTTCTCCTCTTGGAGTATACAAGTACAGTTTTAAGATTCTGTTCAATACAGGATCGGGTCTTCCTGAAACCCCCCTGGTATTCTCCCAGTTGACTATCCAGCTGATTTTCTGCCCTTGTTTCTAATGCATTGGAGAGAAACTTGTATGTTACCGGGTGTAGAGAAATTCCACAGTAGTTGTTTAGATCCGTAAAATTTTCTTTTTTGTGAAGCGGATGTATCAGATCCGATTTCCAATCAAGCGATAATTTCTCTGTTTCCTAGATGTCCTGTATGATTTTGGTTAGCTAGCGCACGGCATTGCTTCCAACACCTTTCCACAGTTCAGCAACAATAGAGTCCTCTCTAGCTGCCTTATTATTCTTAAGAAGTTGAATGATCTGGCCAACTTCTTCCAATGACGGGGGCAGTGACACCGGGTTTGGTGTGGTTTGTTTATAGCCGAAATCTTCGCTGAGCTGATCACAGTTGAGTAGATTTTTAAAGTACTGAGCTAAATGGTGGCAGTTTTCCTTGTCTTTAAAAGCCAGTTTGCCTTGTGAGTCTCAGAAGTGAAGGCTTGTCGGAACGTATTTTCTGAGTGTTTTATTGAAGGTTCCAAATAAATCTCAGGAGTTATTTTTAGCAAAGGTCTCTTCGATTTGGGTTAGTTGGTTTTGTGTGAAGGTCCGTTTATTCCGCCAAATACGTCGATCAAAAGCAAAACATCAATTTTTGAACATAGGAAACATAGACAAATTTGAACGTAGGCTAGCGAGAAGCGTTTCTTAATGTTTACTTTATATTTATAAAGATCGACTCAAAATCACTCCGCGATCGAGCGGTAGATTGCGATCGACTGGTTGGACAGCCCTGGTCTAGATGGTATTGATGACGAACAAGATGAAACTTATTATTCTGACGAGAGCGTCTATGATGTCGAAGAATACAGACAAGTTGAATTAACTTTAGACAATTTAGAAGGAAATTCATCCATTTTCCTTCCGCTCTGAGCCTATTGTGGAGTTTTCTTTTATTTGCTTATTTACTATAACATTCTCCAAATCCCTTGTTTATCTAAGTCCCACTTAACTTAATCGGCAAGTTCGTACAGTATCACTTGCTTTACCATACGCGTGAACATAAAAAATCCTTTCGTGTTTTTGTTTAAATTGCGAGACAGATTAGACCCGGACCCGGACCTGGACCCGAAAAATCGGACTCGGACTCGACTCGGACTCGCCGAGTCTAAAAAGACCGGCTATTCCCAAACCCTATTTACAATGATTTTAGCGTACGACTCCAAGGAAATAAGCACAGAATTTTTAAAATGTATGAGGAATGGAAGAATTTTACATACCCAAACGTCTTCTTAATATTCACATTTTGTCCCGCAGCCAAAAAAGGTTGCCGATCCCTGGTCTATATATTAGAAACCCTATAGATATACCTATCCAATAGATTCTAACTGTAGACATAATTCATATCCATTTTGGCTTAAAGTTTTATAAAATGAAATTTAAACTGAACTTGGTAGTAATAAAAGTAAAATTGATTGAGCAATTACGCGATATAAAATTTACATTTTATCGTTTTAGCGTAAAATATTTGGAAATGAAATTTCCGCGAACGAATTGTGAAAATATGTAAGTTTTTATTTCTCCTCCTATTTCCGCGTTAACGCTGAAATGGTTTCTTGATAATGTTAGCGATTTAATAATTCAATTTCTGTTGTGTAAGGGGGAGAGAGAAAGAGAGGGTTATGTGCTCGAACGAAATCAGTTCTCTTCCTGCGCATTATAATATAGTACATATGATTTTCTACAACTTTTGTAATTTAAGCTCCTTTATGACTTTAATAAGAAACTTAGCTATTGTACAACTCACAATGAATGGGGGATTTTACGGTTAATTTCCAGCCATTTTACACTAAATGGCGAGTGAGAACCTTATAATTATATCCCATTTGTTATACTTAAATGATCTATTAGACTTCTTCATTATAGCTAATTTACATCAATTATGTCTAGATAGAAATTACTAAACCATAGTAAATAATACCAGCCAATACCGGACAAGTTCGGACAAACCAGATAACACCGGACAACACAGTAAAAAACCGAACAAAACCAAAGAAACCGGAGAATATCGGACATGACCGGACAAAACCGCAAAATACCGGACAAGACCGGACAAAACCGAGCAAGACTGGACTGGTCTGAGAGAAGACCAGACTGAACCAGACACGACCAGACAGCACCATACTGGACCAGACAGAACCAAACAGGACCATAGAGGACAAGACAGGACCAAACAGGACCCTACAAAAACAGACAGAACCAAGCAGTGCCAGACAGGACTAGACAAGACCAGACAGGAACATACAGAACCAGACAATAACAGACTGGACCATACAGCATCAGATAGGACCAGAGTGGACCAGACAGGATCAGACAGGATCAGAAATGACCAGACAGGACCAAAAAGGACTAGCCGGGACCAAACAGGACCATATAGGACCAAACAGGACCAGACAAGAACAGAAAATAATAGACAAGACCAGACAGGACTAGGTACGACCAAACAGGACCTGGTAGGCCCAAATAGGACCATACAGGACCTAACTGGATCAGACAGAACAAGGCAGGATCAGAGAGAACCACAAGAGAGGATAACAAGAAATCATAACTACAGAAGGATATATTAATCAAATCAAACTTACTTGCGACCGAACACTAACAAAAAAGTCAAGTCGACGTATAAAGAAACAACAAGTATAATGGAGGAACACTGAAATAGCAAAACTTAAAAAGCAATGTATAGCTAGAAGAAGGAAAGCCACAAGAATAAATGCAAATCAAAACGCAAACATAGCAGAAAGGAAAAAAAATATCAAAACGAATACCATCAGCACAGAAACCCTCTTAAGAAGGCCATCTAATATGGCCTTCTTAAGAGGCTAAGAAGAAAGTATGGAAGAATCGCTGCGACGAGATAGACCACAATATATGGGGAGAGGGCTATGGAATAGTATGCAAAAAAAATAATGTAGTACCAAAGACTTTCGTTACAGAAGAGCAGCTATTGGAGGCAGCCAACAAACTATTCCCGAAAAACCCCGTGCTGCAATGAGAGAAGGAGCTGGCAGTGGATGAAATAAAAGTAACAGCAAGCAAATTTAAATCGGGAAGGCACCCGGACCGGACTGCATCCCGGCGGAACTAATCAAGTTAACAGCTCTCAGGCAATCGCAATACTTTTTTTCACAGACGAGAAGAAATGCTTTTACGCACCCCCAAATATGGTTTCAATTTTGGGGAGTTTGGAGCTCACCTGCCCTGTAAGGTAGTCATACCCACTAAAACCGCCGCCTTTCAGCCTTACGTCCTACAGGTTTGTTTCTTAATATCCTTTTCCCAGGTGTCGCGTCTTTCTCTGCTCTGCTCTTCTAGTTCATCTTTTGCCCTTTTCCGCATCACTTTTACAAAATTCTTCACAGCTTCCCAGCTGTCCTTGTGCGGGATCATTTCCTGTATTATGCTTTCTGGGGACATGGCTACCGCAGGTAGGTTTCCTTTTATATTGTCCCTTTCGTTATCCCAATTCCCACAATGGAATATTGTGTGTTCTGGAGTATCATCCACTTGTTCTGTACAGTATCGGCATTGTGCACTCCCCCTCTATCCAATCCTCTCCGTGTAGGAGTACGTACAGAGTACTCCGTGTAGACTCCGTGTTCTGTAAAGCACTGTGTAATGTGGAAATTTACCAACTCATGCTTCCTCTCTACCCATTTCTTGATGTCCGGTATCATCCTTTGGGTCCACCTTCCGAGTGTAGCAAGGTTCCATTTAGTCTGCCACTTCTGGTAAGTGAGTTCCCTCTGTTCCTTCCGGTCTGTTATTGTTACTCTCCTGTGTAGGTCATATAGTCGTTTTCTCTCTTCGGCAAGAAGGTGTAACGGTACGAGGCCTGCCACTACGAGCACGGCATCTACAGATGTTGTGCGGTATGCACTGCATACTCTCAAGCCCATTAATCTTTGGGTGGACGTGATTTTTTTCTATTGATTTGACGTCTTTTCTATTGATTTGACTGCCCCGACTCATAGCGGAACCCCGTACATTAATATCGACTCCATTGCCATCGCTAGCACCTACCTTTTCTGTTGTGCTAGATCTCTAATATTAAGCAGTATGCTGCCTACGGCCTTCATCGAACGTTTCGCCTTCTCGTACGCATAGTGGATATGTCGCCCGATTGATAGCCACCTATCTATTACCATGCCCAGATATTTTATCTGCCGCACGAGATAGATATCTTCTCCTTCTCTTGTCATGGTAAACTTGATAAGAGGTTTTTTCCTATTTCGGACTATTGCCACGGTTTGACTCACCACCACTTTCAATTCGTTTCGTTTCATCAATCTGTCTATAGTGTTTAACGTTGCATTCACCTTGAGTTCCAGCTCTAAGGGATTATTTGCAGAAGCCAATACGGCCAGGTCGTCCGCATAGCACACAAGTTCGACTCTCTCCTCCGTATCCACAGACATGACATCGTCATACAACACGCTCCATAGGGTTGGCCCGAGGACCGAACTTTGCGGTACATCTCCCAGAATTTTCTTTTTCATCTTGCATGTTATCTGGATGATGCGATTTCTGAAGAATGATTGTCCAGTGTTGATTAGGTACGGGCTAACTCCGCTCTTTTCAAGTTTGGATAGAATTATGTGCCACAGGGCAAAATTTAAGGCATTTTGTACGTCGATAAGAACAAGGGCACTCCATTGGCCTTGTTGCATTTGCAACCGCAATACTGCCTTGACGTATATAACAGACTATTGAGCAGAAGAGAGTTTCCAAAAATATGGAATGAATCGAGACTAGTCCTGCTGCAAAAATTTAAAAAATGTGGCGCAAAGCTACTGTCCCTTAACCCTTAACCACCTGCCAAACGTCTCAGGTAAGAAAATGAATGCTACTTTGGGTCTGAAAGACGTATGTCAGGTGGTTAGGTGTTAAGCATGCTAAATACAGCCGATAAACTGCTGGAAAAGTTACTCTATCGAAGACTCAATGAAGAGCTCGAGCAAACAGGAGATTTAGCCGGCATGCAGTTCGGTTTTAGACAGGGTCGTACACACAATGCAAGTAATTAAAAACAAGGCAATAGAGATGAAGAAAGATTTTTGCGCAATGGTTGCGCGAGACGTTCAAAATGCCTTCAATGGCGCGTCGTGAAAGGATATCGTAGATGACCTTAAAGCTAGAAACATGACTACATACCTAATCGAATTGATATGCAATTACTTCACCACAATTACTTCAGAACAATGCTGATAAGACGTAAGCACTCAACAGAGGTGACGTGCGGTGAACCACAAGGGTTGATACTCGGTCCATTTCTGTGGAATGTTCACTACCACAACGTAATAAAGGTAGAAGTGCCGGAGGGAGTGACCCTAGTAGGATGCAAACGACCTAGCTGTATTCGCCAGCGTGCGAACAGAGACATCACTAGAAGATAAAATAAATACCGCAATACTTGAAATCAAAATGGAAATGAAGAAGAAAAAGATCCAGTTAGCCTCACAGAAAACATAATGCGTACTGTTAGTGGGGCGAAGGAAGTTAAAGATAACGAAATAATGAACGGAATAATGATAAACGGAGCGGAATAATAACCATTATAACATAAGTACCATTAGAGTCCTCAAGTATCTAGGAGTTTATGAGGGGAAGAGTTATCGACCAAACGGTCTAGGATATTACCTAAGGTGGGAGTGCAAGAAGCAGTAAAAGGAAAATACTTGCATCTGTAGTCGTCATCAGCCTTTATGTCCCCACTCCTGGGGCGCCGGCCTCTTCTCTGCCGCATATCCAGCCTCAGCACTAAGATTTGAATATGGGGGACCTACAGTAACTTTGAATCCGAACGACAAATTTCCAGAGAAGGTGTTAAGCAGTTCATACCCCACGGTTGCCAAAGCCGGATTGGAGAATTGAGTGCGATGGGTTGCAGCCATTCGTTTTTAATTTTTGCCGCTCTGGTTCTGTGTGGGATTTGAACCCCAGCTGTCTGACTAACGAGCTAAGTGCTTAGCTATCTGAGCCAGGTGTGGTGGTAGCTCTCTGTATCTGCATCTGTATTGTACTCGATATGTACTTGTATCGCCGTATTGTGCGTATATCCTGGATAGACAGGATAACCAACGAAGAAGTGTTAAGGAGAATAGGTAAAGGTAGAGAACTGCCATCAAATAACAACCATCAAATAACGAAAGCTCCAATACATCGGACACGTTATAAGAGGGGAGCGGTACGAGTTCCTCCGACTCCTCATCGAAGGAAAGAACGAGGGCAAGCGATCTGTGGGCAGACAGCAGAACTCATGGCTAAAGGATCTGCGTCGATGGTTCGGACGGACATCTATAGAGATTTTCAGAGGTGCGGTTTCACGCACCATTATAGCCAGTTAGATCGATAATGTTGTATTGGGCGCCAATTAGGATCGAAACCATCAAATGCGCTAAATATAGAAACAGGAAAGGAAAACATTAATAAGAATGTATCTTTAGATATTATCCTTTTTTTAATTATATTTTATTTAGTTCTTGGGTAAAGGATTTAATAAAGTTTAATAAAATTCCGATATATTGCCAACGTTTCGGTCTTTTTTAATTTCTGACCTTCTTCAGGGCT
The DNA here is from genome assembly GCA_944588485.1 of Phosphuga atrata. NCBI lineage: Eukaryota > Metazoa > Arthropoda > Insecta > Coleoptera > Silphidae > Phosphuga > Phosphuga atrata. Next base: position 19,251,157 of record OX155899.1, on the reverse strand, counting down.
ACAAAATTAAACAAAAACAATTACAATATTATTAATTAATATATAAATAGCATATCTTATATCTAAATATTATATATTAATTAACTTTAACATAATAAACATAAATATAAACTATTAACATTAATATTTAAATATGAATCTTGTATATAAAATGACAAATATTAAAAAGTAATAAATTTTTTTGTTTTTTGTTTTAAATTTAATAGAAATGACAATGCTATTTTTGCGTTTGAATTTTGAATTTCGTGGTTGTTAGTTATGTTAGTTTTATAATGTGTGTTAATTTAATAGATTATTATAAAATATACTAAGGCCAATAGTGTCTTCTCTTTAATTAATAGTGTTATTTGTTTTAATTTGTATCATTTCACTAATATTTCTTCTTGTGCTATTTTTGTCAATGTCAAGAATTTCAAAATTGTCAAAATCAAAGAAATGTCCTTCTATAAAAAAGTGTTTTGTTAGTGCAGTTTTGTTTAAATTATTAGAATTTTTACAATCATTGTTATGTTGACCAATGCGTTTTTTTATGTAGTGTCCAGATTGCCCAATATAACATTTATTACAATTGTGACATGGAATTTTGTATACTGAACCTGATATCATATCTTTTGGAACTCTATCATTGATTTTGGTGAAAAATAATTTCCCTGTTGTTAGTCTATTATACGGAGCAATCTTACTATTGAATTTTGTTGTTATCTTGTTAATTTTTTCAATCAAACCTTTAATGTATGAAAATTTACAGTGTTTAATTATGTTATCATTATTATTATTGTGTGGTTTCTTATTGTGTATCTGTTCTGTGTATTTTTTAATTGCCGAATTAATTAAGTATTTTGGATAATTATTGTTTATTAAAATTTTCTTTGTAATGTTAATGTTATGAGTGTGAAATTTTGGATGACTGTATGTGATGGCTCTTTTTAACAAATTATTTATAACATTAAATTTTTGATTGGCATTGTGGTTAGAATTGAAGTTAATTATTCTCTGAGAGTTAGAAGGCTTAGTGTACCAGTTGGTTATGAGAGATTTATTATCTCTTATTATCCTTAAGTCTAAAAATGGGATACTGTTATTGGTTTCTTTTTCCAAAGTGAATTGAATTTTTTGATTGTAAGAGTTAAACAAGTATATAACTGTATCAATTTTGTCTTTAGGTATAAGTAAGATGGAATCGTCTACATATAATTTCTTTAGTGGAATTTTGAAATCTAAGATTTGTTCATCAACATATTGGAAAAGGTCATTCATGACAATATTGGCGTATGCCGGGCTAGTGGGAGCTCCCATAGCTGTTCCTTGTTTTTGTTTGTAGTATGACTTATTAAAAATGAAATAGCTACTTTCAAATGTAAATTCTACAAGTTCTAAGAATTGTTTTTTGGGTATTTTTGTAAAAAATTTTATGTAATTCCATTTTCGTTCAATTAATTTAATTAATAGGTCATGTGGTATGTTTGTAAAAAGTGAAATCACATCTAAAGGTTATCAAAGTAAAATTGGCAGATACTACTATGGATTTTGTTATTTCAATTAATTCTTCAGAATTCTTTATATTATATATGGAAGTGGAATTGACTTTGGACAGTATGTCATGTAATAATTTACCAATGTTATAGCTCGGACTGTCTATCGTGTTAACCACTGGTCTTAAACAAAGTTTTTCCTTGTGTGTTTTCCTTAGGCAATATAACCTAGGCGGTATTGAATTATGTCTGATTAATGATTGGTACTCTGTCTTCATGATGTGTCCATTTTCTATTAAATCTTTAATTAGTTTGTTCGCTTGAGTCTGTAGCTTCGAAGTTGGGTCTTTTTTCAATTTATGATAAATCTATTGGTCATCTAACATTTTTGTCACTTCTGTATCGTATTCTTGTTTATACATAATCACAGTTGAGTTGCCTTTGTCAGATTTTCCAATGATAATGTCTTTGTTATTCTTTATGAAGGTATTCATTTTTTTATGTACTTATACATGGGGTTGGGGTTATTTTTCTTCTTTTCTTTTTGGATAAAGTTGTTAATTGTTCCTACCAATTTACTTCTATAATGTGTAATTCTTAAATTCTCTAATGTGTAACACTTTTTTATAGACGGACATTTCTTTGATTTTGACAATTTTGAAATTCTTGACATTGACAAAAATAGCACAAGAAGAAATATTAGTGAAATGATACAAATTAAAGCAAATAACACTATTAATTACAGAGAAGACACTATGGGCCATAGTATATTTTACAATAATCTATTAAATTAACACACATTATAAAACTAACATAACTAACAACCACGAAATTCAAAATTAAAACGCAAAAATAGTATTGTCATATTTATCAAATTTAAAACAAAAAACAAACAAAAATTATTAGTTTTAATATTTGTCATTTTATATACAAGATTCATATTTAAATTTTAATCTTAATAGTTTATATTTATCTTTATTATGTTAAAGTTAATTAATATATAATATTTAGATATAAGGTATGATATTTAATATTAATTAATAATATTTTAATTGTTTTTGTTTAATCTTGTAGCCCTGAAGGTCAGAAATTAAAAAAGACCGAAACGTTGGAGATATATCGGAATTTTATTAACCTTCATTAAATCCTTTACCCAAGAACTAAATAAAATATTGATAAGAATATAATGCTCATACCGCACTACGTCAACTGCTTCACTTCAAGTGATCGTCGGAGTACTGCCAATAGAATTACTGGTAGGCAAAGAATGACGTATGCGTAACAACCAAAATGAACAAACCACCGCAAAGAAAATAATAGGAAATGGCAGGAGAAATGGAATGAACTGCAAGCTAAGGGTGACTGGACCAAAAAACTGATCCCGAATATAATAAAGTGGACAAACAGGAAACATGGAGAGGTGGGATACCACATTACACAGATTCTCGGTGGCCATGGCTGTTTTGCAGCCACTTCAAACGGTTCCATCTACAGGAATCGGATGACTGCACCTGTGGGAAGGCAAACACAGTGAAACATACCGATTTCTACTGCCCCCGCTGGACAAGGGAAAGGCTTGAGATGGAGTTACGCACAGGAGAGATCTTAACCAACAGGAAGATGACGACACTCATGCTGAGGAGTAATAAAGACTGGAAGGTTGTAGAAAAGGATATGAACAATATTGATAAAAATAAAGATGAAGAAAGAAGAAACAATAAACAACTAGTGTAGAACGTAATATTAGAACATCCCTCCCTTGAAGAAATCCTTTTGAGATGCGGAAGGATACATGCAGCATTTCAGGGGGACCATTCAATCCAGATAGTGGTTATTCCCCAAACATCCCCCAAAGAGTTATCCCTCAAATATAAAAAAAGTAATAAAAGGGCCAGAGAGGACCAGACAGGTAGAGATAGGCACCAAACAGTACCAGACAGTACCAAACAGTACCAAAAAGGATCAGACAGGACCATACAGAACCAGACAAGACAAGACCAAACTAGACAAGACCATACAATACCAGCCAAGACCAGACAAACAAGTCAAGATCAGACAAACAAGTCAAGATCAGACAAGACGACTGAGACGACCAAACGAAACCTTCCATAATCTAAATGCAATACAAGACATAATATTGCTTTTCAACCAATATTTTAGCTTTTTTAATAATTCGTTTTATTCAACAAATTGTTAATAAAGCGCTTACATTTGAGAATTTATCAGAGCAAGGAAATGGTATAATTAAAGTGGAAGTTTGTGAAACTTAAAAAATGTCTTCGGGGACGAAGTTGAGTATTCCAGTGAATTGTTTAACATCGAGAATAAGTTGAGTGATTTTGATGATATTAGGGATGCGGGGTATAGGAGACACAACCCGAATGAGAAGTCGTGCGGTTTAGAAACATTCCAGGCGGGAAGAGAATATCAGAGAACCCCCACACCTATACCTACAAACCCTATAGACATCCATAACGTAATTCCTAAACCCCATCGATATTAATATTGTTCTTGTACTAGGACTGTATTTGCATTAATTTCTTGTAATATAAATTTATTTAATGTTACTTTAATAACTTATAGATACTCCATGATGTATTTATGTTGTGCAGTTTATCTTTTCTTCCTAAAATCAAATTATTTAGTTTTTATCTAAATCACTTTTGTAGAGATATAATTATATGTGATATCTTTATTATCCTTCTTAATCTTTATACTTTTCTTTAAGTGCCCTGTTACCTTCGAACGTTGGCAATCATTAGCGCTATCTGTGGTTAGTCCATCGCTTTTCTAAAGACGACGAGAGACTTGTCGTAGTCTCACCATACCATTGTCGCAAATCCGTTAGCCACGAACTTTCGTTGACGACTGGGTTCTTTTCTGTCTTTGATCGTTCCTTCTATTAACCTAATTCTTTTGTTCGTGATTTTGTTCGTGATGAAGTTCTATCTTGCTCAAACGAGAAATCATAAAAATCTTCTAATAGGAGGTATAACGAGAAGAACACAAGAACCACCTCGGAATACGTGTGGCAGTTTTGTACATTTTTCCTGCGTGTTAAAATTTGTATACATTTCTTAAAATAAATAAATCTTTTTAAAGCACATCTTGCTTGTGTTTATTAACTAGCCACTAGCTCAGGGTTGGCGAACCTTTTTGAGTAGTGGTTCAAATTTTGTTCATAATATTTTTAGAGATAGGTTAAAGACTGCTTACCGACTTTCTTTAAGACGTTCTCACAGGCTTTTACAAAATTCAAACTTCTACTTTGGAAGTGGAGAGCAGAAAATAAAGGCCGAAGTCAAAATAAGTCCATAAAAATTTCTGATGTATTATACAATGAAATCTAATTAGAGGATGTGGAATATTCTGCTTAAGATATTGAATGTTTCTTAGAACGTACAGAGTCTACGTGGAAAAAATTGCTAACTAGTAAAAACGCACAGTGACGGGAACACTAATTGGTTGTGGTCGATGTAATCTAAGTAAACGTAGATTTAATCTAGATTAGGTTATGGTTACATTAAGTTATGTTAGAGCCAGATAAATGAAGACTGAGGGACCGATACTTCTTGAAAAAGTAAATAGTTGTTCCCATAGTGACAACAAACAGAAATCATTTAATAATGAAACTCCATTTGATTTACATTTTACGCACGATTTAGATACGTTTATACAGGATTACAATAATGGCATTCTTCACATACAATAATTTACTTAATAATTGGTTCATTTTGGTGTTCTAGTAGATAAACATATTTAAAATACAATAATTGGAGAAGAAATTTCTTTTTGATATATTTAATATTCATTCTCTGTGCTTGAGAAACTTTAATAAGGAAAAGATAAAAGTTCTAAAATCAACGCCTGGGTCACTTAAAAAGCCTGTGTGGGTCAGGCTGTGTTCCTGTCTTTATTTCAAATCGGTATATAATTTTGTGTGTATTTTTCTATTATGAAATTTTCTCGGCTAGCTCGGGATAGTTTCCGGGCAATACAATTCTTTTTAACTTCTTGTTTCCGGTTAATTTCGCCGATTCGTCCAGTAACTTTGAACGATAACGTAGCTGCATCGGTGGTTCAGTGGTAGAATGCTCGCCTGCCACGCGGGCGGCCCGGGTTCGATTCCCGGCCGATGCAAATAATTTTAGCCTCCCGTTTCTGGTTATTATCGCAGATTCCTACTGTAGCCTCGAATGTTGACGTTACAGCATCGGTGGTTCAGTGGTAGAATGCTCGCCTGCCACGCGGGCGGCCCGGGTTCGATTCCCGGCCGATGCATATTTTAGGCTCTGGGCTTCTTGTTAACTCTCAGTGATTCCTGCTGTAACTCTGGAATTGAAGATAACAGCATCACTGGTGCAGTGACACAGAGGTCGTCTAGTGTGGACACTTGTGAAATACTTACAATATAGATTTCGGAGTTGTGGCACTATTCGCATAAACAGAGGCATTCCTCTCTGTTTAAAAAATGCGAAATGAAATAGATAGAGGGGAATCTATGTTTCGTCGGCGACAAAACATTTATCGCGTATGATTTCGACCGTACATTTCGCTGATATTGTAGAAATCCATAATACTGATTGGGCGATAAAAAAAAAATTGGAAACCAATATGCGTAGTGGATTACAATAAATTTATGATAGGTGTAGATCGCGCCGAACAATATTTATCATATTACTCGATAGTACGTCGTGCGAAGAAATGGACAAAGAAAGTTGTTCAACTGTGCACTATTTAATGCCTTTAGAGTGTATAAATATATTGCTCCTCCCAAAAAAAAGGGCAAAAGGAGATATTAATAATGCCAACCATAGCAAAATTCTCCGCCTGTGATGGGGATGAGTCAACTGAGTAGCTCTGAGAAATCACTACCGGTCCCAAGCCCAGAAAAAGGAGGAGGGTTAAACATATGGCTAACAACCCGATCTTGTAAAAAGATACTGTTATGAAAACCAACGATTCGCCTCGGAACAGGACGGACACAAGACGACGGCCATGGCTATGTAAGAAGGATATGAGTATTGGAACCCTGAATGTACAAAGTTGGCACAGGCTAGGAGCGGCGCAGAGGACGATAGAACAGTTAGAGAAAATCGGGATGGATATCACGGCAGTACAGGAGATCCGATGGACGGACTCAGGACACCAGAGGATTGGAAAATCTGCTGTATTTTATAGCGGAAGTTGAAACCAACGCCACGAATTTGGAACTGCTTTTGTCGTGCGAGAGGAACTGATAGGGTCTGTTATCGAGTTTAGACCTGTGAATGAACGGATCTGTCAAATCAGATTTGCAGGCAAGTATAACTATTCAATGTTATCTATACACACCCCAACTGAAGAAAAAGACGACCTAAGTAAGGAATCCTTCTATGATGAACTAGAAAGAACTATAGACGGAATACCCAAACAAGACATGGTAATAAGGTTGGGAGACTTCGACGCTAAAGTAGGAAGAGAGGAGGCCTTTAGGCCAGTAATTGGCAAATATAGCCTGCGTGGATACTTTAACGACAACGGAACCCGACTAGTGCACATGGCAGCAGCCAACAACCTATTGATAAAATCAACAATGTTTGAACACAAAAATATCCATAAGCAGTCCTGGATATCCAACTATGGAGTAACAAGGAACTAAATCGACTATATATTCGACCAGCAATGTAACCGACGTAGGAAGCCTTAGAGGCGTGGATGCTGATAGTAATCATTTTTTGGTTATAGCTAAGGTGCGAGCAAGAATATCTAGCCAAAAGTACCAAAACACAGTCAAGCCCCCTACATGGAATACTGAAACATTTAAAGATGACAACAAAAAAACAAGAATACCAGATGAGTCTAACAGCACAACCGGAGGCAACATCCAGACAAGAGGATGTTGTGGAAATATGGACGAACATAGAGAGGTAACTAATCGAAAGAACACAAACGATAGTGTGGAAAAGAAAGGCAAAAGGAAGGAACTCGTTGAACGACAGGGAATGCGAAGAGAATATAAGCGCAAGAAACATAGCCAGAATGGACGCGCTTCAAGACCCAAATGATCACATTAGAGATAAATACAGAAAAACAAGAACAGAAGCACGGTGAACATATGGGGTCATAAAAAGAGCGCACGAACAAAAAATGTTAGAAGAACTGGAAACAAGTCGAACGAATAACCAAACTAGGAATTTTTTTTCAAGAATTTGTAAACATTGAAGGAGGTTTCCGACCGAGGACTGACATGTTTCTTAAAGCAGATAACAGAGGACTAGTGACAGATAAAAACGAAGTGTTGGAGACGTGGAGAAGCTACTTCGACCAATTATCGAACGCGCGGCAGGACCAAGGAAGTGATACGGTCACATACTACACCGCAGAGCTACTGGTCGAGGAGTCAACCCTTGAAGAGGTAACGAAGGCGATTAGGAGAATAGAGAATTACAAAGCGCCGGGTAAGGACACAATACCGGCAGAGTGTCCCAAATATGGAGGAGAAACTCATCAACTACTTCCACACCTTCATACTCCAGATTCGGAAGAAAGAGAAAATACTAAGTAGTTGGAAAGAGAGTGTCATCGTGCCCCTACACAAAAAGGGCGACAAACTACAATTCTCCAACTATCGGGGAATATCATTGATAAATACGGGATATTAGGTCTGGTCCCTGGTACTACTCGAAAGACTAACCCAATATGTTGAACACCAGCTAGGCGACTACCAATCTAGGTTCAGGAAAAGAAGATCAACAGTAGACCAGATCTTCACAATATATCAACTAATGGAGAAGTGCTTGGAGTACGATAAAGTCATACATCAACTCTTCATCGGCTTCAAACAAGCGTACGACAACGTCTTGAGGGTGGAGCTGTGGAATGCTATGATGGAACTGGAAATTCCTAGTAAACTTGTCAGCTTAACAAAGATCAGCATGGAAGGCTCCAAAAGTGCAGTACGGATCGGGGGAAAGTTGTCAACATTTTTTAAAATAAATAATGGTCTGAAACAGGGACACGCCATCTCCCCACTCCTCTTTAATATAGCTCTGGAGAAGGTAGTGAGGGAGGCAAAAACGGAGACACTGCTATTTAGAAAGACGGATATTTTACATATAGGTGTGATATTATCTACCCTTTTCTTGTCGCCTTATTTGTGCAGTGGTGTTATAATACAGTGTTTTAGGGCGTCGGAGAAGTTTCCGTATTGTATGGAGTTGTTGATGATATACGTCAGTGGTTCCACGATCAGCCAGAATAGGTCCCTGACTACCATTAATGTTATCTCATCATCACCGGCGTATATTTTTTATTCTTTAAGGATGAAATGATGGTGAACAAATCTTCTATTGTCATTGGTTCTAGAAACATCGATGTACTGTTATATTTTTTTTGTCCTCGTAAAATTTTTCAGGAATCTTCTTCAAAAGAAATTGCGGGAAATCAATATAATCATTATTCAATTCCTTTGCTATCGCGTCCGGGTCTTCGTCAGTGATGCTATAGATTTTGTTGTTTTGATCAGAACCTGTTTAGATTTGAACTTGGCCATCGTGTAACAATGTCGACAAATTATAAATCTGCATTGCACATAGCTTGAACATTTAAAGAGAAGTATCCTTTGTAGTTCCTGAAATTTGGCTCCAAAATTCATTATCGTACCATGTGCTAAAATTATCAAGCCTCTCATGCAACTCGTATTTTTTTCTCTCGAGTGGGTTAAAATAATTAAGGATTTCACAATCTTCCTCGATTGCTAAGGCGCCAATTGCTTCAAACACATCCACCATAACAAATCGACGTAGGTACGCAACTATATGATTTCACCAAAATGCACAAAACGAAACGAAACAGTCGATGACATGACACCAATGCATGACAACCAATGAACAAAGCATGACAACAATGAACCCAAAACTGACACTTATCGGAGAGATAAAACGCTTACTACCGCTTAAAGTAGCAGGTAACTTTATTCCACTGTAAGGTTTTTAATTTTTATTCGACAGTTAACGGCTATCTGACCATTGAAAAACTAAAAATATTAATATTCATTGAACATAGCTTATCTGGTCGTTTATCTCAGGATTGAAAAATCGCCCTTTAAACCCAAGAACATATTTATATTTACACAACTTAATATTTACGGCATGTAGACAACTTATATTTACAAATTTAATACTTTTTCAATTTATAATATGGCTTGTTCTTATATGCAGTCAATAGAAAAATCTATGCTATGAAAACCTGTAATATGTACAGACAATAGACCATCAACATGTAAACACACAAAACATCAGAATATAAGGTGAGGAGAATGGTACTATTTTGTTTGATTTTTGGGTTGGCGGTGTGATTGATCTATATTATGGAACTCAATACAGATCAATAATTAGAAATAATTTTTTAAAGTAATTGAACCATAACATATCAAACCATCACGTCCTGAAAATCCCAGCCAGAAAGGAATGTATAGTGATGAACTGAGAAGTATACTGACCAAGCGTATTATGAAAATAGGAGCCAATGGTAATTACCCTAAATATGATTAACTGCTCAAATAAAAGTAAAATTAAAGAAAAATTAAATTATTTGTTACGTACACTACCAGACTCTTGAGAATCTCCAATATAATTAAGTTATATTGGAGATTTATTAGATGCCGTAAAAGAAACAGATCAAGCTTGTGAATTTGTCAAAAATAAAATCCAAATGTGGGAATTAAGAGATAAGGGAGATAATAACTGTAAACAAAATAAATCAAGCGCATTTAAGGTAGAAAAGAAATTTAAAAGGAAGACATGTTTTGGATGTGGAAAACCTGGACATTTGAAGATTAATTGTAGAAACATGGGTCCAAGAGGAAGTACCGGAAGAGGTTGCAGTAGATCAGAGGCACAGTGGTTGGAAGCAGGTCGTCCAACACAGTACCAGTTCCAGCAGCACCAAGGCAACAGGACCAGAGGATATGGAGACCGGAATTATGGAGTCAGCCGATATAATGGGTTTCATTTAGGACGAGGCAGCAGTTGGCGGCAACAAAATGAAGGCGAACGGCAACGAGATGTGAGGTATCATAGGCGTAATTGTGAAAATAATGTAAGTTCGTAACTGAATGAAATAGACGTTAATACTGTAGAAAACTTTGTAAATGATAATATAATTGATCGGGTATTAGATAGCGGGTATACTGACCATATAATTAATAATTATTTATAATATAATGACTATGTAGATTTAGAAATACCTGTTGGTGTTAAAGTAGGAGATGGTAGAATCTTAAAAGCGACAAAAATTGGAAATATCAAATGTTATTTTATTGTTCATGATAGGAAGATTCAAGTTAATATATTAAATGTATTTTATGTAAAACATATGGATCGAAATTTGATTAGTTTTGCCAAAGTTACAGATAAAAATAAAATTGTTTCAATAGGTAGTACATCTAAAACTTATAATGAGAGAAATATTTTGATAGGAATTGCAGTTAAAGGAAGAGGTTTATATAAAATCTATAGTATGATTGATATTAAAGAATCCAATGTAGCAGTGAAAAGTAATGATAATATGACTTTGAAAGAAAAATATCAGAGAATATTAGGACATATTAACTTTAATTATTTAGAGACGATGTGTAAAAATGAACTGGTCGAGGGATTACCAAATGAATTAGAATCAAAATATTTTAAATGTGATATTTGTATAAGGAACAAAATGCATAATTTACCCTTTAAGAATAAGAGAACTAGAGCCAAGGAGATTCTAGAAATAGTTCATACAGACTTAAATGGTCCACAACGAATAATTGGTTACAATGGCGAAAAATATGTTTTAACATTTATAGATGATTATAGCAAAGCAGCAAGAGTATATACAATTAAATTAAAGGCTGAAGTATATGAATGTTTTATTGATTACATAAATTCTGTTGAAAACTTAACTGATAAAAAAATTAAAAAAACTGAGATGTGATAATGGGAGGGAGTACATAAACAAAGATATCGAGTCTAGCTAGGGAAAAAGGTATAATTTTGGAACCCTGTCCACCTTATGTTCACCAATTAAATGGTATAGCTAAACGATACAATAGATCGATAATGGACACAGCAAGATGATTATTATAAGAAGCTAAAGTTAATAAAAGGTTTTGGCCTGAAGTAATTAGAACGGCAGCATATTTAAAAAATAGAACTTTGGCAAATACAAGAGAACATAAAACCCCATATGAAATTCTTACTGGTAATAAACCAAACATAGTTGATTTACGTTTGTATGGTAGTAAAGTTTATGTACGAGTACCTGAAGTAAAAAGAAAGTCAAAATGGGACAGAAAAGCAGATTTAGGAAAACTATTGGGTTATGGAAGCGTCGGATATAGAATTTTAATAAAGAACAAAATCATAGTAGCCAGACATGTTGATATTATTGATGAAAATGTAGATATAATAAGTCTTAGAGAAGAAAATGATGAAAACAATTCAATGAGAAATGTTTGTGATGAAATAGATGAAATTGGAAATATAAGATTTAGTGTAGATGATAGTAATGAAAATAATGAACAAGAAATTGAATTAAGGAAATCTAAAAGAGTAAGAAATGAACCTAATAGGTATGGTGTAAATTCAAATTGTATTTTTGTGAACTTTGTAAGTGTAGATAGTGCAAACAGTTATGAAGAGGCTATACTAAGCAATGAATCTGAATTATGGAGACAAGCTATGGATAAAGAGATAAATTGTTTGAATAAAAATAATACATGGAAGTTAGTTGAAAAGCCAAGAGACAAAAAAAATTTAGAACTAAAGTGGGTATTTACGAATAAAATTGATAAAACGAGAAAGGCAAGAATTGTTGTTAGAGGTTACCAACAAAATAAAATTTTAGAGGATTTATATTCACCGGTAGCTAAGATGCAAACGCTAAAATTATTATTAGCATATTGTTGTCAAAATAGATTATTTATAATGCAAAAAAGGATGTTGAAGCAGCGTTTTTGAATGGGAAGATAAAAACTGAAGTATATATAACACAACCTACGGGATATGAAGATAATTCGGAAAAAGTTTGCAAATTGGAAAAGGCTTTGTATGGTTTGCGAGAAAGTCCAAGAGCTTGGTATGAATGTTTAGATTATTATTTAGCAGAATTAAACTTTACAAAAAGTGAAAACGATTATTGCTTGTATATACTTCGTGAAAAAGATGACACAATTTATTTGATAAGTTTTGTAGATGACATACTAATTTGTGAAAAATCTAAAAAAAAGCTAGAGTACAATAAAAATAAATTGTCTACAAGATATGCAATGAATAATTTAGGGGAAGTGAAAAATTATTTAGGAATAAGTATTGATTATGATTATAATAAACATTCAATGACTCTAGATCAAAAACATTATATAGAATCGTTAGCTATTAAATATGGTATTAAAGATGCGAAACTCTACTGTACTCCAATGGAACAAAACTTGAAACTAGAACCTGCACAAAGAGCATGCGAAGATATTAAATTTAGAAATTTGATAGGAGCTTTATTATATATAAGTACAGGGACAAGATTAGACATAAGTTACAGTGTAAACTATTTAAGCAGATTTCAAAATTATTATAACGAAACACACTATCAATATGCATTAAGAATTTTAAAATATTTATATTTAACAAAAGATCTAAAACTAATATATGGAAGAAGTTTAAATGTTGATATAATTGATTGTTTTGTGGACGCATATCGGGCTGGAGATCAGTTAGATAGAAAATCAACAACAGGATATATTATAAGATTATTTGGAAATGTAGTATATTGGAAGACAAGGAAACAGAATAGTGTAACTAAGTCGTCTACAGCGGCTGAATATGTTGCTTTATCAGAATCAGTTAGTGAATTTAAGATAATTATAAATTTACTGAAAGACTTTAACGTCAAATTAGAAAAACCAATAAACATTTATGAGGCCAACACATGTGTGGTTGCGATAGCTAAATTTGGAAATTTTACTAAGAAATATAAGTACATAGAAGTACATTATCATTTTGTTCATGAGTGTTATGTAAATGAAATCATTGATATTGTTAAAGTTGATTCAGAAAATAATATTGCGGATATTCTAACAAAGTCTCTACGGAGTAAAAAATTTGACAAATTTAGAATTATGTTAAAATCATTATAATTTTATAATTTGTACATGTTTGTACTATAAATTTAAAAGCGCGTGTTGGAATATGTCTAAATGTCCTAGTACGGTATTGCATCGAAGACTTAGAGAGTGGGGTCACTAAATAGTGTGTGCGCGAAGCAGGAACAGTGAGTCGTCGCATGTCGCCTGCCGAAGAATAAAGTTCAAGCGAGAAGTTAATTATTGATTATATAGAAGAAGTTCTCATTTAGTTATGAGTATGTAATTATAAATAGAAAGTTAATAAATATACATTAAGTACTGCAACCGAGTCTTCCGATTTATTTTAACAGTCCTGAAAACTTTAATGGTCTTTGTAGATCTTGCAGCAGCCTACGATATCGTGTGATATCATAGGCCGAGAGGGGATGCTTCGGAGACTATTAACTACCATACGGTGCACAAAAACGATCAGCCCCATCAATAATTTGCTCGCAAACAGACAGTTTATCGTGTAAAAAGACAATCAGTGCAGCACAAAAAGAACACTCATCGACGTATTTTCAACCTGTATATAGCGGATCTGCCTCATACTACGTAAAGGAAATTTGGATATGAGGCTGACTTGTGATTGCCGTGCAACCCAAGAAAACTACTGCAACATAAATTATCTTAACAAATGATCTTACCACACTGGGAGTCTAATTTCGAAAATGGAGATTGCAGCCTAGCATGAGCAAAACTGAGTCTTGTTGCTTCCACCTAAACAACAAAATGGCTAACAAAAGACTTAATTTGTATTTCGACGGATTATTTCTACGCTATAACCCCACAAAAAAATGTATTGGTATCACCCTGGACCGAACTTTAACCTACAAAAACATTTCACCGACACTGTTGCAATATTGGAAACGAAAAATAATATCCTACATAAGGTAGCAGGAACAACATGGGGTGCAGACACCATGAGAACTACAGCCCTCAGCTTCGTTTACTCTGTTGCGGAATACTACGCGCTTGTATGGATCAACAGCAGTCACACTAAATTAGTGGATGTACAACTAAATGACTCCATGCGCAACATCTCTGGCACCATAAAATCAACACCACTGTACTGCTCTTCGTCATATCGAGCCCACGGAAGTTCGCCGCTCCCGCGCACTACTTCGAGAATACAATAAAATAACATGCAACACTGACTTCTCATAAACGAAGACTTCCCAGCTGGGAGAAAACGCCTGAAATCGAGGCACCTGCCTATCGCTACGGCTCTGGATCTTGCTCCCATTTTCATGTTAAAGACAGCTGGCGACATAAGTGTCTCCAAACTGCACCTCCTGAATGGCACCGAGTCCTAGATGTGAACACAATACCAAGTGCCTTCGATTTGCTCCGTAACACCTGGTCGAAACTAAATGAGTTCGCACAGGTTACAGGCTTTGTGGTGACTCGTTTTTCAAATAGGGAATAAAGCAATCTCCCTAATGTGACTGCCAAAATGGTAAGCAGACGATCCGCCAAATCACGACCCAATGCCCCATTCGCGTATATCCTGGACCCCAATAAGCTATACATTGGCTATATTGACTGGACGTGGCGCTCTAAAACTAAGTGGACAAGAAGTGGACGCGTGAAGTGGACGCGTTTCGTTTTCCATGTTTCTGTGCTGATGAGAGATACATCTCGAAACGCGTGTTGATATACTAATTACATTATTCCATAGTTTTCAAAAGAAAATATTTAATTAAATTGATTTGATTTGTTAAAAGAAATAAAACAATGTTTAAGGTTGATCTAAACTAAATATAATTTAAAATTCGAAGTAACATTGTAAGCTTTCTGGAGAATTTGTTTTTATAAAATAATATTATTGCTTAAACTCATCAAGTCTAATGAGATTTAGAAAAGAAGTTTGTTTACCTTGTATGTAATACAATATTTATAACATTTAAAACTAAGCAATTTTTATAAAATAATATTGTGGTGCAAGCTCATAAGTTTAATGAGTTTCAGAGGAGATGTTTGCTTTCTATATAATACAATATTTATAACATTTAGAAACTTCAAATAAATAATGTAGATAGTGGAAATATTTTATAAATTCAAGTATTATCTTGTACTTGCAATTTGTCTTCCACTGAAAGGTACATTAATCTTACTAAAATATGAAATAGAAAAAGCTACTTGAACCTAGTACGCAATTTTTTACACCAAATTTAATAATAAACTTTTTATAAAGTTAAACTTGTCATAAAGTGAGAATAATAAAGTTTTTATTTCAACTTCTTAAGAATAATAAGGCAGCTGGAGAGGACTCTATCGTTGCTGAACTGTCGAAAGGTGCTGGAAACAATACCGTACGCAAGCTAGCCAAAATCATCCAAGACATCTGGGAAACAGAGAAATTACCACCCGATTGGAAATCTGCTCTGATCCATCCGCTTCACAAAATGGGAGATTTTACGGATCTGAACAACTACCGTGGAATTTCTCTCGTCCCGGTAACATACAAAATTCTCTCGAAGGCGTTACAAACAAGGGCAGAAAATCAGTTGGATAGTCAACTGGAAGAATATCAAGGGGGCTTCAGGAAGACCCGATCCTGTGTTGAACAGATGCTCAACCTTAAAACTGTACCTGCGTACTCCAAGATGAGAAACCGCAAGGTCGTCTTCACCTTTGTTGATTTTAGGAAGGCCTACAATTCCATCGATAGAGAAACGCTTAACAAAGTACTCCAAGAACTAGCACTAGACAACAAAACCCGCAGACTAATCCTAGAAACTTTGACCAACACGCATTCCAAGGTTAAATTTAGAGGCGAAATTTCAGAAAGCTTAATAGTAATAAAGCGAAATAAAAACTGGAGTGAGACAAGGAGATGGACTTTCCCCACTTCTCTTCAACTGTGTCCTTGAAAAGGTTATGATAGAATGGCGCAAAGAATTGAACAATTTAGGTGCTCAGAGTGGTATCTACCTGGGACGAAAGAACGATGGACTGGTTGTAGATTGCCTGGCCTTTGCAGATGACATGGCACTATTTGCTGATTCTCTTGAGATGGCAACAATGCAGGTAAACTGTCTCAGAAAACAGGCTGCCAAAGTGGGTCTTCAAGTGTCGCTGGAGAAAACAGAATTCTTCACCAACATCAGAGAAGCAAACAGAGAGATGTTACTAGAACTGGGAAACATCAAGAGGACTGAGAAATTTAAGTATATGGACGAATGGATTGAACCCAACTTATCAGAAAGAGCATCATTATCCAAGAGAGTCAGCAAGTTAGAACTAACCTATCGGCTGACTAAGAACACTTACAATAAGAAATGCCTGTCACGCAACCTGAAACTTAAGCACTACACATCAGTCTTACGACCAGAAGCCCTATATGCCATGGAGTGTCTTTCCTAGAACCGAAGGGGTCTAATAGAGAAATTGGAAATCAGAGAGAGGAGAATCCTCAGGAAGATCCTAGGCCCGGTAAAGGAAGATGGGGAATTCCGAAGACGGCATAACTCTGAGCTCCACGAACATATTGAGATGCTCTCTGACTGTGCAAGGAAAAGAAGGGTAGCTTTCTATGGCCACATTGCAAGATTGCCTCCAAACCGACTAACCAACCGCCTGTTCACCTTCTGGCAAAACAAGAAGCTTCGTACCACTTGGTTGACAGAGACCGAGAAGGATATTAAAGAACTGGGAATAACAGATCTCAAAAACAGACAGTCTGTGAGACGCACCCTAAAGGAAGTCCGTGGATTTCAGGAAAAACCTCGAAGGAAAGGTACCCCCTGGACAGAAGAGAGAAAGGAATTACACCGGCAGAAGATGCGACAATACTGAGCAAAGGTCAAAGCCCAACAGTTGAACAAGCGTGGTCCAAAGTAGGCCTATTCGAAAGAAGAAGAAGAAAAGTTTTTATTACTATTTGGAAAAAAATAAAGCTTCTTAGTATATACATATATTATTTATTATGTGTATTTATTTACTAAGTAGGCTGGTGATGGTAACTTTACCCATCTGTCAAGCATCAGTTCTTATTGTACTGTGATTTGAAATAATTTCTTTTGAGTAAACCAGGCCAACACTTATTCCACAAATATTCACCGCTCTAGTAATCCGTGGACGAGAATATGTTGAACTGCAAACATTTCAATGTCGGGATTGTGGACCTGGCCGACACAAACAAATTGTAGATGCCGAAGAAAATCTCTTAAATCTTGTCAAAGTAGAGTAGTATTGAAGTCGAGTATTACTTCTAGTAATACTCGACAAAACGAGAAATATCTCGCCAAGTAGATGTCTCAAATCGAATTGTCCATCGACGTTGTGTCTTTTTAGGATTGTAGCGATTTCTTCAGTTGATCCATGAATATATGGTAGGTATGCTGTGCTAACAGGTTCCAGGCGCCCTTCAGTTCTTTTAGAACGCTAGTACTCTGAACACAAGAGATGATTCCTCGCGACAACAACAGATACTGATAAGTTTTCATATTTTATTATATTAGATATTTTATTAGGTATTTTTTTTTTAAATTCCTAATGAACAAATTTATCTTTGGAATAATTTGAACCTGATAGTTGCTACTATACTCTTCCTTAAAAGGATCGAATATAAAAATTGTTATACAATTTTAAAGTTATATAAATTTCTACACATATCACGACTCGAGTTTCGACGTTTGACGGTCATTTTCAAGACACTTGAAAATGACCGTCAAACGTCGAGACTCGAGTCGTGATATGTGTAGAAATTTATATAACTGTGAATAATAAGTTATATAACATTTTTACATAATATAAGTGTGGTAAAAAACAAAGTGAATTTTTCAATTCAATGTAAGTATGGATTACCACGTAGTAACTGTCGCAACCATCCTATTCATACAATTTTAAAAATTGTACCATCATTGTTTTTATATACATTTGTATATGATACCATTTGTATATGATACCAATTGTACCATAACGCGCCCCGCGTAGCGAGGCGTGTTATGGTACAATTGGCATCATATACCAATAATTGTTTTATAATTGCTAATAAATGTTAGCGTAATTGTTCCGCTCGTACGTAATATGCTTCTTCAAACTCTCATTACATAATATAATATTATGTTTTTGAATATTTTTTTTTCATTAATTATATAAACATATTCAACAGGATAAAAATATAAAATATTCCATATTTAAATTTATTTCATATTTAAATATAGGTAATTATTTTTCAAATTCTTTAGGGAAGTGTTTTCCAAACCTGAAAGAATATTATTTTGTAAAGAATATAAGGTTTAATAACTTTATACGTCTATTGCTTATTTTACTTAAAAAAAATTACTCCATATTTAATTACTCCAAAACAGTCAATCAACATCTGGCCTCTTGTCATCCACGAGGTTTTCAAGTAAGTGTTTGCTTAGTTACGAGGTTTTCAAGTTAGTTCAAGTAAGTGCTTGCTTTAAGTTATATTTCATAACAGCAAAGCTGCACTGATTACAGATAAATCTCGAAACACGTCTGCAGATCGCTTTATTATCTATTAACTTAAGTTAATAGAAATACATGATCTTAAAAACAATGCTATTTTCCTAGTTCTTGTTTAGTGCCATGAAAGTGGACTGTGAGCTAATAAATAACATACAAGTCTCACATGAGATTTCTATTGTAGTCCTAAAAAGACAGATCCTTTATAGAAAGGAAGGTTGAATATATTTATATATTCAGGCTGTGTTCCAACTTTAATAAGTTTATATGAAGCAAATATTATTTTCCAATGCAATTTCTAAATAAGTAGAGAAGTAATTTTACATTTTTCGAATTAATAATATTCTCTTTATTTTTTGATTAAATAATAAATAATTGTTTGAAACTTAAAATAATCGGAACACAGCGTGAATATATAAATATATTCAAGCTTTCCGGAACTCTATAACAATTACTGAGTCTTCCTAGGACAACCAAAAGAAATCTCATGTGAAATTTGTCAGCTCTTTATTAGCTTTCAGTCCACCTTCGTGGCACTCTACTAAAACCATAAAAATAACATTTTTTTCTAGATCATATCTTTCCGATAACTTAAGTTAGTAGCCTTCTGCAGACGCGTTTCGAGATTTATCTCTCATCAGTGTAGCTTTGCTTTTATTAATAACAATTTGTAAAACACTCACTGAAACCCACATGGTGATTAGGGGTTAGATATTTTTAATTTGACATTTCGTGAGTGAGACATGAGCTTAGCAGGTTACTGATTTAGTGTATAATATAGAATTGGTAAAACCATCCTATGTTATAGATAATAATACAAACTTAAAAGGAAGATATGAGCTTAAAAACAATGTCATTTTTATGGTTTTTGTTGAGTGTCACGAAGGTGGACAAAAAGCTATTAATTAACTGACAAATTTCACATGAAATTTGTTTCGGTAGTAGTCCTAAAAAGTCTCAGTAATTGTTACAGAGCTCCGGAAAAGTTATAACCGTTAAAGATATAACCGAACCGCAAAACCGCGGTTTCCTGTGCAAAAACCGAAACCGTAAAACCGTGATAAAGAACCGCGGTTTTCGGTTTTATCAAAAAAATCTAAAAATAAAATAAGCTGAATTAGTGCTCTTTCGAATTACAAGGTTTACAAACTCTAAAACATATGTATTTCCTAGGTTTCGTTTAGGTTGGGTTAGGTTAAGTTATGTTAGGATTTTTTAAAAACTAGACAGGACTAAGGCAGAGGATGAGAAAGAAAAATGAAAACAAAATAAGATAAGCAAAGAAAAACAATAAACACAGGCAATGGAAATGCTAATACTACAAACCAATCTAGACCGATGTAGAGAAGCAAAAGACCTACTCTACAAACACGTGAACGAACGAAGAGAACAATAGCAGAACCCAATATAAGCAAAACAAAAAAAGACTGTATTACAGACAGGGATCAGGACGTCGCGATTGAACCTTCAACGCAGAATGTCAAATCCTAAAAAAAGGAACAAATAACAAAGGCTTCGCGTGGGTAGAGCTCAAAAAAATTCCAATAGTAGGATGCTATTGTTCCCCAAACAAGACCACAAAAAAAACACTTCATAGATTACCTCAACCAGATAGGAAACTTCATCAGAACATGCAAAAAAGTCCTAACTGGTAACCTGATTGAATTACTGCTCTATCGAAGTAAAATGTTTAGAAGCTCTAAAAGTCTAATGGGAGAATTAAATTAAAGGGATCTAAAGGGAGAATTAGTTAGCGGGGAGTACATATGTATTTGCTAGGTTTTATACATTTGCTCACTTTGTGGTACTTTTATAATTAAACAAATATTAATGTATAAACAACTTTATATTCATAGATACAATTTTTCAGCTTTTATTTACAATTAATTGCACCTGTATTTAAACCCCAAATATCAGACACCACTACCAAAAGTTCTTAAAAACCGGACCCGAAACCGAAACCGCGGTTTTTAATTTTCAAAAACCGAAAACCGCGGTTTTGAAAAAGTGCGGATATTCAAAAACCCTATCACAGACAGATTTTTCGCAGTAAAAATCCACGCGGAACTATCAAGTGCCAGAACCATAAAAGCATATGGCCCACAGGGAAGCATTCTTGGCCCAACTTTATTTAATATATACATGCACGATATTCCCGTTCCTCCTCAAGCGCTACTCTCAATGTATGCAGACGCTGCTATTATAACCCAACACCACGACCTTGAAGTCGCAGCAGAACAACTCCAATTAGTTTGAACAACATCAACGACTGGTTTTCTTAATGGCGCGTAGAAATAAACTGTACTAAAAGTGAGATAAAAGTATTCACACTACCACGGATAAAAGACCTACCGCCAATCTAATTAGGAGGAAATGTAATAAGATATAACCAAGAGTACCTGGGTGGGCATCTAGATACTCGCCTAACATGAAGCCTTCACGCAAATAAAAAGATCAACCCAGCATACGCCAGACTGTCTCAATTATACTCTCTAATAAATAGAAAATCGGCCCTACAACAAAAATCTTAATTATAAGACCCTTAATAACATACGCATGCCTCATTTGGTGCACCACATCAAAAATCAATTTCAAACAAAAACTGCAGACAGTTCAGAATAAATTTGCACGAATAAATCCTAAATGCCCCTTGGTTTATCAAAACCAAGCAGATATATCAGGAATTAAATGCACCCACCGTCAAGGAATATATTAAAAAACAAGAGTTATTTTTTCTGAAAAAATCCACTAATGCTCCAGTGCCTTCTTCGGTACTTATGTATTAACGCCAGCCCCGCTACATTTTTAAATGCCGTCAATCTACACCTAAAATTTTTATGACAAATCATAAAATAAAACATTTTATTCAAAATTAAAACATTTTTAAACTCAAAATACTTTATTTTTTAACCCTGGTTAGATTAGGTTGCCCGCCGCGAAGCGGACAAATAAATCAAGACAACATACGCGCGGCAGTGCGAACTCTCGATCTAATATATAGCGTTGGTGGCGTTAATACGTAAGTACCCCTTCTTCTACCAACTCAGACAACGTAACATCCACACCAGACCCAAAAGAAAACTCCCACAGGACATCACCGATATCGACTCAGAAAACAGCGAAAGTGATTAAACAGTGATAGTGATTTAAATAGTTACAAATTACCAATATTAGAACTTTAAGCGGACAAAGCCGGCTTACGATAAGTACCAAAAGTCAAAATAATTAACTTGTAACACTACTGTGAATGACAGAATTATTCGGTCGAACCGGTAAAATTATAATTAAAAAAAATTGTTATTTGTTTTCTAATACATATCTATAATATGTCTATTTTTATACAACAAAATGTAAAAAATGATGAAACAAAATCTATTTTATAAATGTTTTTTCATATTCACATATCCCTACATATTGGCCTACCGATACCAGCAAAATTCCAGATTTAATTGACTTCTTTATACACAAGAATATATCTCGAAATTACTTAGGAGTGAAAGAATGCCATGACATGAACTCTGACCATTCTCCTATACTATTAAAATTAAGTAATATTATTCTAAAAATGGAAAGTCCACCTCGTCTCACAAATAAAAATACAAACTGGATGAGTTTCTAAATAGTCTTAGATAATAAGATTAATCTAACCACTGAACCACTGAAAACTCCACAACAGCTAGACTTCGAAGTGTCAAAGCTTATTACTGACAAACAGCAGGCTGCTTGGACAAATATACCGGAAACAAAAATACACAAGGGAACTTCATATCCCATAGACATCATTAACCTTGTCCGCGTAAAAAGAAAACAAAGAAATAAATGGCACCAAACAAGATCACCACAAGACAAAAATTACTTAACAACTTAACTATGCTGTTAAGAAGCCAAATCCAAAGATATAACGACACCACAATGAAAAGTAATTTGCAATCACTAACCGCTGATAGTAGTAATCCTTATTCCTTGTGGAAAGCAACAGAGAAAATTAAGAGACCAATTGTGCAAACTTCTCCAATTAAAAATGGAAATTGAAAACGGGCAATTAATAATGAGCAAAAAGCTTCAAGATTTGCAGAATACCTAGCAAACGCTTTCCAGCCATTAGATGTACCAGGTAATGGTTTCTCCTTAAACACTGAATTTGTTCAAGAAGAAGAAGAAATTATGCTTGTAATACCGAAGGAAGTTCTGAAAGAAATCACCTGGCTTTGATCTAATAAATTGAGAAGTATTAGATAACCTCCCACGAAAAGCTATTATTAAACTTACAACAATCATAAACGCTGCTTTTAGATTAAAGAATTTAGAGTTATGGAAAACTGCAGAAGTGATAATGATAGCAAAACCTGGAAAGCCTCCACACGAATCTGCTTCTTATAGACCCATATCGCTACTTCCTATCATGTCTACTTTTAATGTTGAACAAAAAGTTAACCGAAAAAGTTAAACGAACCGCAAAACCGCGGTTTCCTGTGCAAAAACCGAAACCGCAAAACCGTCATAAAGAACCGCGGTTTTCGGTTTTATCT
The DNA here is from genome assembly GCA_944588485.1 of Phosphuga atrata. NCBI lineage: Eukaryota > Metazoa > Arthropoda > Insecta > Coleoptera > Silphidae > Phosphuga > Phosphuga atrata. Next base: position 19,227,578 of record OX155899.1, on the reverse strand, counting down.
AAAAATATCTAAAAATAAAATTCACTGAATTAGTGCTCTTCCGAACTACAAGGTTTACAAACTCTAAAACATATGTATTTCCTAGGTTTCGTTTAGGTTGGGTTAGGTTAGGTTAAGTTCGGTTAACTTTTAATGTTAACTTTTTGAAAAACTTTCCTTAAAGCGTCTTATTCCTATAATAGAAAAAAATAACATATTACCACACCATCAGTTTCGATTTCGACAAAAACATTCCTCCATTGATTAAGTTCTTTGGATATCTGCAGTTATAGAGAAAACTCTCGAAGAAAAGAAAATTTGTGCTGCTGTATTTCTCGACGTAGCACAAGCCTTTGATAAGGTATGGCACGATGGTCTTATATATAAACTTAGAAAAATGTTACCAATACAGTTCTCTTTTCTGATTTCATACCTGTCAAATCGAATTTTTAGAATAAGGCAGGAAGATTCGTACTCAGAAATCAAAGAAATTAAAGCTGGGGTACCACAAGGAAGCGTTGTGGCTCCGACGCTATATTTTCTGTACACTTGTGACATTCCACAACTAGAACACAATACTATGGCGACCTTCGCCGACGGTACCGCTATTCTAGCTATTGGAGAAACTCACAAAGCAGCATCTGAGCAAATACAAACTTCCTTGAATTATATCCACAAGTGGACAAAAAAATGGCGAATTAAGTTAAATGAATCAATATCAGTCCATGTGAATTTCACAAATAACGAACCAAATTACTATCCAGTTACCATAAAAAACAACCAATTACCTTACGCAAATACTGCAAAGTATCTTGGCATGACTCTCGATGAAAATCTGCGCTGGAAGGCACATATCAAAAAGAAAAAGGAAACCTTGGAAATTCGATATAAAGAAATTTATTGGCTAATGGGTAGGAATTCGGTCCTATCGATTCAAAATAAACTTCTCCTATATAACCAAATACTAAAACCTATATGGAGCTATGGACCCTATACAACTTTGGGGGTGTGCCAAACAAAGTAACATCCAAATCATACAAAGGTTTCAGAATAAAGTACTAAGGAACATAGTGAAAACACCTTGGTACATCAGGAATAGCGTTATCCATAGGTACTTGAAAATGACCGTCAAACGTCGAAACTTAAGTCGTCGTATGTGTAGAAATTTATATAACTGTGAATAACACGTTGTATAACATTTTTACATAATATACGTCTGGTAAAACATAGTGATTTTTTCAATTCAATGTAAGTTTGAATTACCACGTCGTAACTGTCGCAACCATCCTATTCATACATGATATCCATAGGGACTTACATGTGGATACTGTGGATATTATTATTAAAAAACACACTGCTGCTCACGAACAGAGTCTTCATCGCCATGTGAATGTTGGAGCAGTCCAGCTACTTGAAAACACGGACCTATTGAGAAGACTCAAAAGATCTAAACACTTCGAGATAGTGTTATAAATAGTGCCAATGTTACAAACTAAGAACACATAACGAAGTGATTCGCCTTTACGGATTCTAAGATGACTTCAGTGGACAACATCATAGTTTAATTTATTTATTTATTTTTTCTAGTAATTTAGTTTAAAATAAAATTTCTTATTAGTCTAAAGACTAGATTGTAACCAAATAAATTTAAAAAAAATATTCACATATCCCAATAAATTTACCCCATCTACAGTTTTACAAACATATATAAATTTTTAGATTAAAATATTAAATACATAGATAAGACCCTGTAAATGTTAAAAACGAGTTTCAAAACCCCATGCAATCAAATTTAATTACAATAGATATTGACAATATATTTTATTAAGCTTTTGCCAATTGAAACCGTTTCTAAAAGATTTCTATAAGATTGAAAATAACCGTTTTTTCGTTAATATTTTACTGATATTATAGGTATAATTTTCTAAACAAAGGTTACTAAAGTGAATTTAAAAACGAAAATATTTTCAACTTATGTAATATTAAACATATCTTCTTGTCCATAAATTGAAAAAAATAAATTAACATGATTTTTTTCGCGGCATTGTGGGACGTTATTTACTTTTTTTTTACACACAATTAATTTATTCAATAATGTTGATTCAATTATATTTAGATATATTTTACATTTTCGTCGAAATAATTTCCTTCGAGTTCCTTTGCGACCCGGTATTATTTTGCCGTGGCCCGGTACCGGGTCGCGACCCGGTGTTTGGGAAACTCTGCCATGAATAAGAATGTGAAAATTATGTTTTTAAATTATTTTAATCGTGTTAACGTGTTTTAATGTTATTATTATAAGATAAATCGTATCTTTGAAACACGAAAAATTAACAAATGTTCAGTTATGTTTTAACATTATTTCTATCCTCACTTTTAAAATAAATAAGACTACATAAATTAAACACACATACTTTGTGTAATTTATAGCTAATTCAACAAACTATGCAGTTTGAAAGAAATTTAAAAAAAACGCGTTATAAATTGTAACAATCATTTAGATATTAATGTAGTTACATTAACAAAGTTTGTAAATTAATTTAGTTTGCGAAACTTTTGTATGTAGATTAATAAAATATTATACCTAGGAAGAGAGAAGAAAACTTACCTATTATATACAAAGAAGCGACGTGGAAGAGTATCGTACGTAGATAACCCATTTTTATTCCGCTGAATATTAACAAAATATATTCCTTTTCGAAATGTTCACACTAAATAATGTACGACGAACAATAAAACACCCGAACAAAACCACTCGTAAAAATTTCATTTCGTGTATGGACCGTACACAAATCCCGATTTAGATTTACACAAATATCCATGTAGTCCGTTCATAAAAAAATGTTTTGTTTTTGCGTTTGATTTAACGAACTATTCTACAATTGGTCGAAACTTCAACACATTCATTAGGTTTTAACCTAGAACAATATTTACAATATCAGTTTTCTCACATATCACAAAACATGTTGATTTTATTTCATAAACACACAATCCAAACTAACCAATAAAACTAATCTGTGGTATCTTGAATGTTTTATTATATAGAAAAAGAACTTTAAATTTATTGTATAAGAGATTCTTGTAATTTATTATTCAATATAACATATATTTAAAACTTAATTTTAGATATAGGAAGATAATTTAAGTTTAAATTGTAATTGTTTTTTTTTTTAATTTTTTTAAAAACTTCTTTTTTCAATTACAATATTTCAAAGCAATTTAATATTAAGTACTTTATAAATATTTTTATTCGAACTCGGCATTTTTCCAAAGACTGTATTTTAATCAACTGCTGGATACGTAAGGATTCCACGAGGAACGACGGATGGACCGAGAACTGCGACAATCCACGATCGCGTATAAACTGCGAGCGTCAAACCGCTTTTCCGACGCCGGATTGTAGACGAAATAAATACGCAGGCGCCGGGCTATTGTTATTATCCTCAACAATTGAATAGGTACATATGAGCTGTCTGATATCTTAAAATCATTCTCAGCACTTGCGGAGTTAATGTGGTTTTAGAGTTTTGAGTGATTTTGTCGCCTGTATGGTTTAAATAGACATTCTTATTGATTAATGTGGACAATTAAACTAGGGTAGAGTATAAATTAAACAAGATCATTCTAGATAAGGATTTGACAAATTAAGCTAAATAGGCTAGTCAACACAAAACCAACTACACGAGATTCGAGATAGGATAAGATGAATGATAAATTTATAAAACTAGAATAGACGGAAAAACTATCCAAAATTCATTAAAATTTAAAAATATACTATCTACCTTTTTTTAACTCAGCGTTTCCCAAAGTGTGAGTTTTGTTTGCCGGGTCGCGAAAAAAAATGTAAAAATGAAAAAATCAACTTGTTTTCTGATATCAAAAAGGAATTGATTGCGGCTAAAAATATGAAAAATCACAGCTTCCTCACCAAATAAAAATTGATAGCTGACACTGGCTATCCTCATCGTGGCGGAGAAAAATTAATACTTCCCGCTTTAAAAATTGTGGCAAATAATTTAGGCGGAAACAAGGAAAAAGGTTTATATTCGGCGATACCATTATCAAATAATAGAGTTAAAAACGGAGAGAGATAAACGGAGAATTGACAATTGCATGAAACATTTAAAAGAAGAACTAGTTGCTAAAGTAAAAAAAAAACATGATTAAGTCCTTACAAGTAGACGAAAGCACTGATATCAAGGATAATAAAAATGTAATGTGTTTTATCAGATATATTGACGAAGACAAGAAAATGTTATGTTTTGAAAAGACTACCGAGAAGAATGACGTGAGATGAGAATTTTAAGCTTACCAATGTTTTGTCACTGGTATTGTTTGTTTGTTTTTATTATTATTATAGTTCACCATAATGTTCACAAGAGCCAATAGGATTGATAACTTGTACCGCTCCAAAATAACACCGAATTCACAGGTAAGACAAGGCTCGTTCTCGTTCAGTTTTCGGTGATTTAGTCAATCTTTCTTGCAGTGGTTTTATGAACAACCAGTTCTTATCGGTAGTTTTTGAAAGTAATTTAGTTTCCTAATTACCTATCATTAATAGATTTCCTATGCTTAGACTGCTGCCTCTGCCTATGCTCCAAATCGGTTTTGGCCTGCGTCGCCTTTTCTATGTTGTTATACTTCAACCCTGCCGCCGCGCCCTTCCACAACTGCCTCAATTCGTACTCACTCTGCTGACTTATCGGCAACACCTACTTTTTCATAATTCTCAGCTTCTTGACGTCAATAAACTCCTCAACATCTTTATCGTTGCATTTGGTTTCCATGAGTCGTGGGATGTAAACACCCCCGCGATGATTTTGTGCTTCTTGTTGCCGCAGAACGGTTTCGTAAGGTTCTCAATGTTACTATAATACCGCCGATGTCACCAGCCCGCCGAGTCCTATCAACGGCACCGTCAGGATCGACCTTCCGTAACCATTGGGGAACGTCACAATGTAGTGTTCATCGTGAACCAGCAGGGAAAGGATACCCTCGTCGATGTTGTATACGCTGATCGCAGGAATTTCGACTTGGTGTAAATGTAGGCGTTGAACGTAATCCACTTGTTCCAGTGTTCCGGTAATAAGCCGAAACTGGTGTGTGGTGGATGGTGTTCGGCGATGAAGTAAAGTTGGTTCACAACGGACCAAAGGACTTTGATAGGGTTGCCCTTCGGATCATTGTAAACGTCCCAGACGCAGGAGAACGTCTCGCCAATTTATTGATTGGGTGAAGTGTGTTAGTCTATTTAGCGAACGAGCAGGTGCAATGGCAGGCAGTCATAAAGGTGACCAGCTTTGGCGGTAAACGCATGTCTTTAAATTTAAACATGACTTTGGAAGAATGTGAAAGTTTATAATCTAAATAAAATCTCATCCATTAAATAGCAGAGTTTTTACCGCAAGGAAATGATGAGTGATCATAAACACGTCCTTTTATATTGCAAATCAGGAAGCTTTCAAATGGAAACGTTTTAAAACGTCTGTTTAAGCATGAAGACGAAGCTCTGGTATTTCTGAATGAACACCCATCTAAAAAGAAGCTATTTTTCCATTTAATGATAGATTCCACGATTTCGATTTATTTAATAAAAGTAGCTTATTTAAGTGACATATTTGCTACATCCAATAAATTGAATTTAAATTTGCAATTTGCGGGGTGTGCCAAAGAGTGACAGAAGATGTTGTATTATTCACTGTACACAGGTTAGGTTCCTGGTTTAGAGTTGTTCCTGTCCTTTTGGTTGAATGTTATATTCTGTTTTTCTTTCAATTCCTTAGCATGGTTATGCAGTTGTGCTACGCACGTCATCCGAATTTAACTTTTTAGTAACTTTCATATCTTGTATATTATACTTAAAAGAACGAATTTTATCGCCGTAGTCGATATTTAATCCTCACATAGATAAAATTCCCTAGCTTTGATTTCTGTTTTTAGATACTCTGGAAGTGACGTGCACTGTGCATGCATAAGAGCTGTTGTTGTCAACAAATAATTGATCTCCGAGTTTCTTGTGCAAACGTATAGTGTGCAGGGATCACTTTCACACTCTCTGTTTCACGATGCCACAGAGAGGGAGACTTCCGGATAGGCGCGCTCCACTACCTAGACGTTCGTTTCAACGGCGAGTAGTTAACAGTGGCGACGGTCTCGTGTCAGTATATGATGGCGGCCGTGTTGACCATTCGTCAGTTTGTCTGGGTTTGTATCTATAAATGCATCCGTGTCATCAGATATTTAATAACTAGAATAATTATCGATAGATTCAGATGTTCAGTTATCGTCAGTGAATAATGCTCTTCAACTAGTTTTCAGTCGCTTTTATTAAGAACTGCCGGCCTTCAGCCCCTGACATTTTTAGGTCTTGACCGTTTCTTGTCACTTGCTTTGACGCAGCGAAACGGCTCACACAACACATCTTCGAGCGGGGTGTGCCAAAGAGTGACAGAAGATGTGGTATTATTCACTGTACACAGGTTAGGTTCCTGGTTTAGGGTTGTTCCTGTCCTTTTGGTTGGATGTTATATTCTGTTTTTCTTTATATATATATATATATATATATATATATATATATATATATATATATATATATATATATATATATATATATATACATATATGTATTATATATATATACATATATATATATTATATATATATATATATATATATATATATATATAGACCTAAACTGTATAAAACAAAATATATTTAGACCTAGGACAAGACAATATCTAGGGTAGTGATGGCGAGCATATAACAGTCGTGTAAAAAGTGACACGCCTAAACATTCTGGGTGATCCGCATAGGTTATGGACAATCATCGGCTAAAAATGCCTATTCTTTGCAGTTAAGTTGTATCTTGCTTGCGTCCTTGCGTGCATTTGCATGTGATCGGATGCAAAAGACGCACTCACCCAATGGCTCGTTTTCTAGACGATCCTTTCCTTATCCTCGTTTGGAAAACAAAAACAAAAAAGAGTATCATTACCAAGAGAAAATTGGGTGTGCCTGGAATCGATTACTGAACACTTTTAACACCTTGAATAATCTAGCAATGACTCCATTTGCAACTTTTCCCTATAGGTACTTTGTGAGAACCTATTTTCAGCATTAAATAATACAAAATCGAACAAATGAACGTCGGTTGAAACTGACTGAAAGATGAAAAAAATCAATTAGTCCAGGAAAAAAATCTGCAACTAAAAGTCACCAGTGACTAATCTTTCTTCCTTTTGTAACAAATAAATGTATGTATAAAAATACTGTTTTTTATATTAGCTAATAATACCAAAATGGCACATTTTGTAACTAAGAGGGTAGGTTGTCAATTAGACACGAGAGCGAAACTAGGCGCACGAACGAAGCGCGCACATTCGCTCGAGAGAGATTCACTCAGAGAGAGCTCGAGAGAGTGATCAGAGAGAGATTCGCTCGATAGAGAGAGATTTTATTACTCATGCGAGGGGATATATCTTACAAGTTTGGGATCCAGGTGCCATCTACAAAAAATAGAATAAAAAATCTCCGGTGCAAAATTTTCATTTTGTATTGAAAAAAATGTCACTTTTAATATGTAGGTCTTTATTGACTTTATTTTTTTTATTTAATTGTTTTTTTTTTAATATAACCAAGCGATATTGAATATGGGTGCGTTATCCAAGTTAATACAACCACAAGGGGCATTTCTCGTACTAAAAAACCTGCGCCAAGATCGTACTTTTAATGCACGAGTAATAAAAATTATAAATATAACTAGATGTAACACAGCACCTAAATTGATAATTTTTAAGAAATTTAACACACCAAGCTCAAAAAGCTCGCCATCTCTGATTCAGGTACTTTATTGTGTCGACAACCGAAATCAGACGAAGATTGTAAATGAATAATCACAAATATTGTCTGTATTAGTCCAGATTATGTAAAAACCTTCTAAAATTAGTTTTTGTTTAATAATTTAATGTAATTGCATAAATTATATATTATACTAAATGCAGATGAACATTCGTTAAAACAACATTTGTTCAAGTTTGAAAACTGTAATTTTTTAAGTGTAAGTTTACTAATTACGCTAGAAAATCTCCGAACAGAAATATCGCAAACATATTAATTATACTATATTATATAAGTTGCACCGCTGAAATGCCCTTATTATTTTTTCTTTTCTACAATAAGTGTTTGTAAGATGAAATTAAAACACAATCCCTGTGAATATTATTTAAGCAATCGACAAAATGCTGTAAAGCTCCAACCCTTATTTTTTCGGATTTAGAGAATTAATCGTTAGTATTTAGTGAATGCGCGTGGGTTTTTTTTTATATATTTAAATCCACAATCTCGGGTTGTTCAATTTTTATTCGCCCTACACAGATTTTAAGCTCCACTTGAAAAATATCTACCACTCACGCACGTAATTTGTTTAAACTTTTAATTCTTTTAAAAATTATTTTCAAATTAAATTATATTATTTACGAATTAAATTATATTATTTTCAAATTAAATTATTTTCAAATAAAATTAAATTATTTTCAAATTAAATTAAATTATTTTCATATTAAATTAAATTATTTATAAATGAAATTATATTATTTTCAACTTAAATTATATTATTTTCAAATTAAATTAAATTATTCTCAAATTAAATTAAATTATTTTCAAATTAAATTAAATTATTTTCAAATTAAAATTAATTAATTTCAAATTAAATTAATTTATTTTTAGTTTAAATTAAATTATTTCCAAATTAAATTATATTATTTTAAAATTAAATTTAATTATTTTCAAAATAAATTAAATTATTTTCAAATTAAATTAAATTATTTTCAAATTAAATTAAATTATTTTTAAATTAAATTATATTATTTTCAAATTAAATTATATTATTTTGAAATTAAATTAAAATATTTTCAAATTTAAATAAATCATTTTCAAATTAAATTAAATTATTTTCAAATTAAATGAAATTATTTTCAAATTTAATTAAATTATGTTCAAATTAAATTAAATTATTTTTAAATTAAATTATATTTTCAAATTAAATTAATTTATTTTCAAATTAAATTATATTAATTTTAAATAAAATTAAATTATTTTCAAATTAAATTAAATTATTTTCAAATTAAATTAAATTATTTTCAAATTAAATTAAATTATTTTTAAATTAAATTATATTATTTTCAAATTAAATTATATTATTTTCAAATTAAATTAAAATATTTTCAAATTAAATTATATTATTTTCAAATTAAATTAAATTATTTTCAAATTAAATTATATTTGAAAATTTGAAAATAATTTATTTCAAATTAAATTAAATTATTTTCAAATTAAATTAAATTATATTCAGATTAAATTAAATTATTTTCAAATTAAATTATTTTAGAATTAAATTAAATTATTTTTAGATTAAATTAAATAATTTTCAAATTAAATTAAATTATTTTCAAATTAAATTAAATTATTTTTAAATTTAATTATATTATTTTCAAAATAAATTAAATTATTTTCAAATTAAATTAAATTATTTTCAAATTAAATTTAATTATTTTCAAATTAAATTAATTTATTTTCAAATTAAATTAACATATTTCCAAATTAAATTATATTATTTTTAAATTAAATGTAATTATTTTCAAATTAAATTTAATTATTTTCAAATTAAATTATTATATTTTTAAATTAAATTATATTATTTTCAAATTAAATTAAATTATTTTCAAATTAAATTAAATTATTTTTAAATTTAATTATATTATTTTAAAAGAAATTAAATTATTTTCAAATTAAATTAAATTATTTCCAAATTAAATTATATTATTTTTAAATTAAATGTAATTATTTTCAAATTAAATTAAATTATTTTCAAATTAAATTAAATTATTTTTAAATTAAATTATATTATTTTCAAAATAAATTAAATTATTTTCAAATTCAATTAAATTATTTTCAAATTAAATTATATTATTTTCAACTTAAATTATATTATTTTCAAATTAAATTAAATTATTCTCAAATTAAATTAAATTATTTTCAAATTAAATTAAATTATTTTCAAATTAAAATTAATTAATTTCAAATTAAATTAATTTATGTTTAGATTAAATTAAATTATTTCCAAATTAAATTATATTATTTTAAAATTAAATTTAATTATTTTCAAAATAAATTAAATTATTTTTAAATTAAATTATATTATTTTCAAAATAAATTATATTATTTTGAAATTAAATTAAAATATTTTCAAATTTAAATAAATTATTTTCAAATTAAATTAAATTATTTTCAAATTAAATGAAATTATTTTCAGATTAAATTAAATGATTTTCAAATTAAATTAAATTATTTTCAAATTAAATTAGATTATTTTCAAATTAAATTATATTATTTTCAAAATTAATTAAATTACTTTCAAATTAAATTATGTTCTTTTCAAATTAAATTAAATTATTATCAAATTTAATTAAATTATTTTTAAATTAAATTATATTATGTTCAAATTAAATTATATTATTTTCAAATTAAATTAAATTATTTTCAAATTAAAATTAATTATTTTCAAATTTAATTAAATTATTTTCAAATTAAAATAAATTATTTTCAAATTAAATTATATTATTTTCAAATTAAATTAAATTATTTTCAAATTAAATTATATTATTTTCAAATTAAATTAAATTATTTTTAGATTAAATTAAATTATTTTAAAATTAAATTATTTTAAAATTAAATTAAATTATTTTTAGATTAAATTAAATGATTTTCAAATTAAATTAAATTATTTTCAAATTAAATTAATATATTTTTAAATTTAATTTTATTGTTTTCAAAATAAATGAAATTATTTTCAAATTAAATGAAATTATTTTCAAATTTAATTAAATTATGTTCAAATTAAATTAAATTATTTTTAAATTAAATTATAATATTTTCAAATTAAATTAATTTATTTTCAAATTAAATTATATTAATTTTAAATAAAATTAAATTATTTTCAAATTAAATTAAATTATTTTCAAATTAAATTAAAATATTTTCAAATTAAATTAAATTATTTTTAAATTAAATTATATTATTTTCAAATTAAATTTTATTATTTTCAAATTAAATTAAATTATTTTCAAAATAAATTATATTATTTTCAAATTAAATTAAATTATTTTCAAATTAAATTATATTTGAAAATTTGAAAATAATTTATTTCAAATTAAATTAAATTATTTTCAAATTAAATTAAATTATATTCAGATTAAATTAAATTATTTTCAAATTAAATTATTTTAGAATTAAATTAAATTATTTTTAGATTAAATTAAATAATTTTCAAATTAAATTAAATTATTTTCAAATTAAATTAAATTATTTTTAAATTTAATTATATTATTTTCAAAATAAATTAAATTATTTTCAAAATAAATTAAATTATTTTCAAATTAAATTTAATTATTTTCAAATTAAATTAATTTATTTTCAAATTAAATTAAATTATTTCCAAATTGAATTATATTATTTTTAAATTAAATGTAATTATTTTCAAATTAAATTTAATTATTTTCAAATTAAATTATATTATTTTTAAATAAAATTATATTATTTTCAAATTAAATTAAATTATTTTCAAATTTAATTAAATTATTTTCAAATTAAATTAAATTATTTCCAAATTAAATTATATTATTTTTAAATTAAATGTAATTATTTTCAAATTAAATTAAATTATTTTCAAATTAAATTAAATTATTTTTAAATTAAATTATATTATTTTCAAATTAAATTATATTATTTTCTAGTTAAATTAAATTATTTTCAAATTAAATTATATTATTTTCAAATAAAATAAAATTATTTTCAAATAAAATTAGATTATTTTCAAATTAAATTATATTATTTTCAAATAAAATTATATTATTTTCAACTTAAATTATATTATTTTCAAATAAAATTATTTTCAAATAAAATTAAATTATTTTCAAATAAAATTAAATTATTTTCAAATTAAATAATATTATTCTCAAGATCAATTAAGTTATTTTCAAATTAAATTAAATTATTTTCAAATTAAATTAAATTATTTTCAAATTAAATTAAATTATTTCCAAATTAAATTATATTATTTCTAAATTAAATTTAATTATTTTCAAATTAAATTAAATTATTTTCAAATTGCATTATACTATTTTCAAATTAAAATAAATTATTTCCAAAATAAATTAAATTATTTTCAAATTAAATTATATTATTTTCAACTTAAATTATATTATTTTCAAATAAAATTATATTATTTTCAAATTAAATTATATTATTTTCAACTTAAATTATATTATTTTCAAATTAAATTAAATTATTTCCAAATTAAATTATATTATTTCTAAATTAAATTAAATTATTTTCAAATTAAATTAAATTATTTTCAAATTAAATTATATTATTTCCAAATTAAATTATATTATTTTCAAATTAAATTATATTATTTTCAACTTAAATTATATTATTTTCAAATTAAATTAATTTATTTTCAAATTAAATTATATTATTTTCAAATAAAATTAAATTATTTTCAAATTAAATAATATTATTCTCAAGATCAATTAAGTTATTTTCAAATTAAATTAAATTATTTTCAAATTAAATTAAATTATTTTCAAATTAAATTAAATTATTTCCAAATTAAATTATATTATTTCTAAATTAAATTTAATTATTTTCAAATTAAATTAAATTATTTTCAAATTAAATTAAATTATTTTCAAATTAAATTAAATAATTTTTAAATTAAATTATATTATTTTCAAATTAAATTAAATTATTTTCATATTAAATTAAATTATTTTCAAATTATATTATATTATTTTCAAATTAAATTAAATTATTTTTAAAATAAATTAAATTATTTTCAAATTAAATTATATTATTTTCAAATTAATTTATATTATTTTCAAATTAATTTAAATTATTTTCAAATTAAATTATATTGTTTTCAAATTAAATTATATTATTTTCAAATTAAATTATATTATTTTCAAACTAAATTAAATTATTTACATATTAAATTAAATTATTTTCAAATTAAATTATATTATTTTCGAATTAAATTAAATTATTTTTAAAATAAATTAAATTATTTTCAAATTAAATTAAATTATTTTCAAATTAAATTATATTATTTTCATATTAAATTAAATTATTTTCAAATTATATTATATTATTTTCAAATTAAATTAAATTATTTTTAAAATAAATTAAATTATTTTCAAATTAAATTATATTATTTCCAAATTAAATTATATTATTTTCAAATTAAATTAAATTATTTTTAAATTAAATTAGTTTCAAACTAAACTAAATTATTTTTAAATTAAATTATATTATTTTCAAATTAAATTAAATTATTTTCAAATTAAATTAAATTATTTTCAAATTAAATTAAATTATTTTCAAATTAAATTATATTGTTTTCAAATTAATTTATATTATTTTCAACTTAAATTATATTATTTCCAAATTAAATTATATTATTTTCAAATTAAATTATATTATTTTCAAATTTTATTAAATTATTTTCAAATTAAATTAAATTATTTTCAAATTAAATTATATTATTTTCAAATTAAATTAAATTATTTTCAAATTAATTTAAATTATTTTCAAATTAAATTCAATTATTTTCAAATTTAATTAAATTATTTTCAAATTAAATTAAATTATTTTCAAATTAAATTAAATTATTTTCAAATAAAATTATATTATTTTAAAATTAAATTAAATTATTTTCAAATTAAATTATATTATTTTCAAATAAAATTAAATCATTTTCAAATTAAATTATATTATTTTCAAATTTAATTAAATTTTCTTCAAATTAAATTTAATTATTTTCAAATTAAATTATATTATTTTCAAATTGAATTATATTATTTTCAAATTAAATTAAATTATTTTCAAATTAAATTAAATTAATTTCAAATTAAATTATATTATTTTAAAATTAAATTAAATTATTTTCAAATTAAATTATATTATTTTCAAATAAAATAAATTATTTTCAAATTAAATTATATTATTTTCAAATTTAATTAAATTTTTTTCAAATAAAATTAAATGATTTTCAAATTAAATTATATTATTTTCAAAATAAAATGAATTATTTTCAAATTAAATTAAATTATTTTCAAATTTAAATAAATTATTTCCAAATGAAATTATATTATTTTAAATTTAAATTAAATTATTTTCAAATTAAATTAAATTATTTTCAAATTAAATTATATTTTCAAATTGAATTAAATTATTTTCAAATTAAATTAAATTATTTTCAAATTTAAATAAATTATTTCCAAATTAAATTATATTATTTTAAATTTAAATTAAATTATTTTTAAACTAAATTATATTATTTTCAAATTAAATTAAATTATTTTCAAATTAAATTATATTATTTTCAAATTAAATTAAATTATTTTCAAATTAAATTATATTATTTTCAAATTAAATTATATTATTTTCAAATTAGATTAAATCATTTTCAAATTAAATCAAATTATTTTTAATTTAAATTAAATTAATTTTAAATAAAATTATATTATTTACAAATTAAATTATATTATTTTCAAATTAAATTATTTTCAAATAAAATTAAATTATTTTCAAATTAAATTATATTATTTTCAAGTTCAATTAAATTATTTTCAAATTAAATTAAATTATTTTCAAATTAAATTATATCATTTTCAAGTTCAAATAAATTATTTTCAAATTAAATTAAATTATTTTCAAATTAAATTATATTATTTTCAAATTAAATTATATTATTTTCAAATCAAATTAAATTATTCTCAAATTACATTAAATTATTTTCAAATAAAATAAAATTTATTTCAAATTAAAATTAATTATTTTCAAATTAAATTAATTTATTTTCAAATTAAATTAAATTATTTCCAAATTAAATTATATTATATTAAAATTAAATTTAATTATTTTCAAATTAAATTAAATTATTTTCAAATTAAATTATATTATTTTCAAATTAAATTTTATTATTCTCAAATTAAATTAAAATATTTTCAAATTTAAATAAATTATTTTCAAATTAAATTATTTTCAAATTAAATTATTTTCAGATTAAATTAAATGATTTTCAAATTAAATTAAATTATTTTTCAAATTAAATTATATTACTTTCAAATTAAATTATATTATTTTCAAAATAATTAAATTATTTTCAAATTAAATTAAATTATTTTCCAATTTAATTAAATTATTTTCAAATTAAATTATATTATTTTTAAATTAAATTAAATTATTTTCAAATTAAATTAAATTATTTTCTAATTAAAATTAAATTTTTGTCAAATTAAATTAAATTATTTTCAAATTAAATTAAATTATTTTCAAATTAAATTAAATTATTTTTAAATTAAATTATATTATTTTCAAATTAAATTGAATTAATTTCAAATTTAATTATATTATTTTCAAATTAAATTAAATTATTTTCAAATTAAATTAAATTATTTTCAAATTAAATTATATTATTTTCAAATTAAAACATTTTCAAATTAAATCATATTATTTTCAAAATTAATTAACTTATTTTCAAATTAAATTATATTATTTTCAAATTGAATTAAATTATTTGCAATTTTAATTTAAGTATTTTCAGATTAAATTAAAATATTTTTAAATTAAATTATATTATTTTCAAATTAAATTAAATTATTTTCAATTTAAATTAAATTATTTTCAAATTAAATTATATTATTTTCAAATTAAAACATTTTCAAATTAAATCATATTATTTTCAAAATTAATTAAATTATTTTCAAATTAAATTATATTATTTTCAAATTGAATTAAATTATTTGCAATTTTAATTTAAGTATTTTCAGATTAAATTAAAATATTTTTAAATTAAATTATATTATTTTCAAATTAAATTATATTATTTTCAAATTAAATTATATTATTTTCAAACTAAATTAAATTATTTACATATTAAATTAAATTATTTTCAAATTAAATTATATTATTTTCGAATTAAATTAAATTATTTTTAAAATAAATTAAATTATTTTCAAATTAAATTATATTATTTTCAAATTAAATTATATTATTTTCATATAAAATTAAATTATTTTCAAATAATATTATATTATTTTCAAATTAAATTAAATTATTTTTAAAATAAATTAAATTATTTTCAAATTAAATTATATTATTTCCAAATTAAATTATATTATTTTCAAATTAAATTAAATTATTTTTAAATTAAATTAGTTTCAAACTAAACTAAATTATTTTTAAATTAAATTATATTATTTTCAAATTAAATTAAATTATTTTCAAATTAAATTAAATTATTTTCAAATTAAATTAAATTATTTTCAAATTAAATTATATTGTTTTCAAATTAATTTATATTATTTTCAAATTAAATTATATTATTTCCAAATTAAATTATATTATTTTCAAATTAAATTATATTATTTTCAAATTTTATTAAATTATTTTCAAATTAAATTAAATTATTTTCAAATTAAATTATATTATTTTCAAATTAAATTAAATTATTTTCAAATTAATTTAAATTATTTTCAAATTAAATTCAATTATTTTCAAATTTAATTAAATTATTTTCAAATTAAATTAAATTATTTTCAAATTAAATTAAATTATTTTCAAATAAAATTATATTATTTTAAAATTAAATTAAATTATTTTCAAATTAAATTATATTATTTTCAAATAAAATTAAATCATTTTCAAATTAAATTATATTATTTTCAAATTTAATTAAATTTTCTTCAAATTAAATTTAATTATTTTCAAATTAAATTATATTATTTTCAAATTGAATTATATTATTTTCAAATTAAATTAAATTATTTTCAAATTAAATTAAATTAATTTCAAATTAAATTATATTATTTTAAAATTAAATTAAATTATTTTCAAATTAAATTATATTATTTTCAAATAAAATTAAATTATTTTCAAATTAAATTATATTATTTTCAAATTTAATTAAATTTTTTTCAAATAAAATTAAATGATTTTCAAATTAAATTATTTTCAAATTAAATTATATTATTTTCAAAATAAAATAAATTATTTTCAAATTAAATTAAATTATTTTCAAATTTAAATAAATTATTTCCAAATTAAATTATATTATTTTAAATTTAAATTAAATTATTTTCAAATTAAATTAAATTATTTTCAAATTAAATTATATTTTCAAATTGAATTAAATTATTTTCAAATTAAATTAAATTATTTTCAAATTTAAATAAATTATTTCCAAATTAAATTATATTATTTTAAATTTAAATTAAATTATTTTTAAACTAAATTATATTATTTTCAAATTAAATTAAATTATTTTCAAATTAAATTATATTATTTTCAAATTAAATTAAATTATTTTCAAATTAAATTATATTATTTTCAAATTAAATTATATTATTTTCAAATTAGATTAAATCATTTTCAAATTAAATCAAATTATTTTTAATTTAAATTAAATTAATTTTAAATAAAATTATATTATTTACAAATTAAATTATATTATTTTCAAATTAAATTATTTTCAAATAAAATTAAATTATTTTCAAATTAAATTATATTATTTTCAAGTTCAATTAAATTATTTTCAAATTAAATTAAATTATTTTCAAATTAAATTATATTATTTTCAAGTTCAATTAAATTATTTTCAAATTAAATTAAATTATTTTCAAATTAAATTATATTATTTTCAAATTAAATTATATTATTTTCAAATCAAATTAAATTATTCTCAAATTACATTAAATTATTTTCAAATAAAATAAAATTTATTTCAAATTAAAATTAATTATTTTCAAATTAAATTAATTTATTTTCAAATTAAATTAAATTATTTCCAAATTAAATTATATTATATTAAAATTAAATTTAATTATTTTCAAATTAAATTAAATTATTTTCAAATTAAATTATATTATTTTCAAATTAAATTATATTATTCTCAAATTAAATTAAAATATTTTCAAATTTAAATAAATTATTTTCAAATTAAATTATTTTCAAATTAAATTATTTTCAGATTAAATTAAATGATTTTCAAATTAAATTAAATTATTTTTCAAATTAAATTATATTACTTTCAAATTAAATTATATTATTTTCAAAATAATTAAATTATTTTCAAATTAAATTAAATTATTTTCCAATTTAATTAAATTATTTTCAAATTAAATTATATTATTTTTAAATTAAATTAAATTATTTTCAAATTAAATTAAATTATTTTCTAATTAAAATTAAATTTTTGTCAAATTAAATTAAATTATTTTCAAATTAAATTAAATTATTTTCAAATTAAATTAAATTATTTTTAAATTAAATTATATTATTTTCAAATTAAATTGAATTAATTTCAAATTTAATTATATTATTTTCAAATTAAATTAAATTATTTTCAAATTAAATTAAATTATTTTCAAATTAAATTATATTATTTTCAAATTAAAACATTTTCAAATTAAATCATATTATTTTCAAAATTAATTAAATTATTTTCAAATTAAATTATATTATTTTCAAATTGAATTAAATTATTTGCAATTTTAATTTAAGTATTTTCAGATTAAATTAAAATATTTTTAAATTAAATTATATTATTTTCAAATTAAATTAAATTATTTTCAATTTAAATTAAATTATTTTCAAATTAAATTATATTATTTTCAAAATAAATAAAATTATTTTCAAATTAAATTATTTTTAAATTTAAATTAAATTAATTTCAAAATAAATTAAATTATTTTCAAATTAAATTAAATTATTTTCAGAATAAATGAAATGATTTTCAAATAAAATTAAATTATTTTCAAATTAAATTAAATTATTTTCAAATTAAAATATTATTTTCAAATTAAATTAAATTATTTTCAAAATAAATTAAATTATTATTAAATTAAGTTATATTATTTTCAAATTAAATTAAATTATTTTCAAATTAAATTAAATTATTTTCAAATTAAATTAAATTATTTTCAAATTAAACTAATTTATTTTCAAATTAACTTATATTATTTTCAAATTAAATTAAATTATTTTCAAATTAAATTATATTATTTTTAAATTAAATTAAATTATTTTCAAATTAAATTAAATTATTTTCAAATTTAATTAAATTATTTTAAAATTAAATTAAACTATTTTCAAATTAAATTATTATTATTTTCAAATCAAAATAAATTGTTTTCAAATTGAATCATATTATTTTCAAATTAAATTAAATTATTTTCAAATTAAATTAAATTATTTTCAAATTAAATTAAATTATTTTCAAATTAAATTGAATTTTCAAATTAAATTAAATTATTTTTAGATTAAATTAAATGATTTTCCAATCAAATTAAATTATTTTCAATTTAAATTAAATTTTTTTCAAATTAAATTATATTATTTTCAAAATAAATTAAATTATTTTCAAATTAAATTATTTTTAAATTTAATTAAATTCTTTTCAAAATAAATTAAATTATTTTCAAATTAAATTAAATTATTTTCAAATTAAATTAAATTATTTTCAGAATAAATGAAATGATTTTCAAATAAAATTAAATTATTTTCAAATTAAATTAAATTATTTTCAAACTAAAATATTATTTTTAAATTAAATTAAATTATTTTCAAATTAAATTAAATTATTTTCAAATTAAGTTATATTATTTTCAAAGTAAATTAAATTATTTTCAAATTATATTAAATTATTTTCAAATTAAATTAAATTATTTTCAAATTAAACTAATTTATATTCAAATTAAATTATATTTTTTTCAAATTAAATTAAATTATTTTCAAATTAAATTATATTATTTTCAAATTAAATTAAATTATTTTCAAATTAAATTAAATTATTTTCAAATTTATTTAAATTATTTTAAAATTAAATTAAACTATTTTCAAATTAAATTATTATTATTTTCAAATCAAAATAAATTGTTTTCAAATTAAATCATATTATTTTCAAATTAAATTAAATTTATTTCAAATTAAATTAAATTATTTTCAAATTAAATTAAATTATTTTCAAATTAAATTAAATTATTTTCAGATTAAATTAAATGATTTTCAAATTAAATTAAATTATTTCCAAATTTAATTATATTATTTTCAAATTAAATTAAATTATTTTCAAATTAAATTAAATTATTTTTAAATTAAATTATATTATTTTCAAATTAAATTAAATTACTTTCAAATTAAATTAAATTATTTTCAAATTAAATTAAATTATTTTCAAATTAAATTATATTATTTTCAAATTAAATTATATTATTTTTAAATTAAATTAAAATATTTTCAAATTTAAATGAATTATTTTCAAATTAAATTAAATTATTTTCAATATAAATTAAATTATTTTCAGATTAAATTAAATGATTTTCAAATATTATTATTAAATTAAATTATTTTCAAATTAAATTAAATTATTTTCAAATTAAACTAATTTATTTTCAAATTAAATTATATTTTTTTCAAATTAAATTAAATTATTTTCAAATTAAATTATATTATTTTCAAATTAAATTAAATTATTTTCAAATTAAATTAAATTATTTTCAAATTTAATTAAATTATTTTAAAATTAAATTAAACTATTTTCAAATTAAATTATTATTATTTTCAAATCAAAATAAATTGTTTTCAAATTAAATCATATTATTTTCAAATTAAATTAAATTTATTTCAAATTAAATTAAATTATTTTCAAATTAAATTAAATTATTTTCAAATTAAATTAAATTATTTTCAGATTAAATTAAATGATTTTCAAATTAAATTAAATTATTTCCAAATTTAATTATATTATTTTCAAATTAAATTAAATTATTTTCAAATTAAATTAAATTATTTTCAAATTAAATTATATTATTTTCAAATTAAATTAAATTACTTTCAAATTAAATTAAATTATTTTCAAATTAAATTAAATTATTTTCAAATTAAATTATATTATTTTCAAATTAAATTATATTATTTTTAAATTAAATTAAAACATTTTCAAATTTAAATGAATTATTTTCAAATTAAATTAAATTATTTTCAAATTAAATTAAATTATTTTCAGATTAAATTAAATGATTTTCAAATTAAATTAAATTATTTCCAAATTTAATTATATTATTTTCAAATTAAATTAAATTATTTTCAAATTAAATTAAATTATTTTCAAATTAAATTATATTATTTTCAAGTTTAAATAAATTATTTTCAAATTAAATTAAATTATTTTCAAATTAAATTATATTATTTTCAAAATAAATTATATTATTTTCAAATTAAATTAAATTATTCTCAAATTAAATTAAAATATTTGCAAATTAAATTAAATTTATTTCAAATTAAAATTAATTATTTTCAAATTAAATTAATTTATTTTCAAATTAAATTATATTATTTTCAAATTAAATTAAATTATTTTCAAATTAATTTAAATTATTTTCAAATTAAATTCAATTATTTCCAAATTTAATTAAATTATTTTCAAATCAAATTAAATTATTTTCAAATTAAATTATATTATTTTAAAATTAAATTATATTATTTTCAAATAAAATTATATTATTTTCAAATTAAATTATATTATTCTCAAATTAAATTAAAATATTTTCAAATTTAAATAAATTATTTTCAAATTAAATTAAATTATTTTCAAATTAAAATTAAATTATTTTTAAATTAAATTATATTCTCTTCAAACTAAATTAAATTAATTACATATTAAATTAAATTATTTTCAAATTAAATTATATTATTTTCGAATTAAATTAAATTATTTTTAAAATAAATTAAATTATTTTGAAATTAAATTTTATTATTTCCAAATTAAATTATATTATTTTCAAATTAAATTATATTATTTTTGTATTAAATTAAATTATTTTCAAATTATATTATATTATTTTTAAATTAAATTAAATTATTTTTAAAATAAATTAAATTATTTTCAAATTAAATTATATTATTTCCAAATTAAATTATATTATTTTCAAATTAAATTAAATTATTTTTAAATTAAATTAAATTATTTTCAAACAAAACTAAATTATTTTTAAATTAAATTATATTGTTTTCAAATTAAATTAAATTATTTTCAAATTAAATTAAATTATTTTCAAATTAAATTAAATTATTTTCAAATTAAATTATATTGTTTTCAAATTAATTTATATTATTTTCAAATTAAATTATATTATTTTCATATTAAATTAATTTATTTTCAAATTAAATTATATTATTTTCAAATTAAATTATATATTTTTCAACGTAAATTATATTATTTTCAAAATAAATTATATTTTCAAATTAAATTAAATTATTTTCAAATTATATCAAATTTCAAAAAAGTTATATTATTTTCAAATTAAATTATATTATTTTCAAATTAAATTATATTATTTTCAAATTTTATTAAATTATTTTCAAATTAAATTAAATTATTTTTTAGTTAAATTAAATTATTTTCAAACTAAACTGCATTATTTTTAAATTAAATTATATTATTTTAAAATTAAATTAAATTATTTTCAAATTAAATTAAGTTATTTTCAAATTAAATTATATTGTTTTCAAATTAATTTATATTATTTTCAAATTAAATTATATTATTTTCATATTAAATTAAATTATTCTCAAATTAAATTAAAATATTTTCAAATTTAAATAAATTATTTTCAAATTAAATTAAGTTATTTTCAAATTAAATTATATTGTTTTCAAATTAATTTATATTATTTTCAAATTAAATTATATTATTTTCATATTAAATTAAATTATTCTCAAATTAAATTAAAATATTTTCAAATTTAAATAAATTATTTTTAAATTAAATTAAATTATTTTTAAATTAAATTAGATTATTTTCAAATTAAATTATATTATTTTCAAAATAAATTAAATTATTTTCAAATTAAATTAAATTATTTTACAATTTAATTAAATTATTTTTAAATTAAATTATATTATTTTTAAATTAAATTTAATTTTTTTCAAATTAAATTAAATTATTTTCAAATTCAAATTAAATTATTTTCAAATTAAATTATATTCTCTTCAAACTAAATTAAATTAATTACATATTAAATTAAATTATTTTCAAATTAAATTATATTATTTTCGAATTAAATTAAATTATTTTTAAAACAAATTAAATCATTTTCAAATTAAATTATATTATTTCCAAATTAAATTAAATTATTTTCAAATTAAATTAAATTATTTTCAAATTAAATTATATTGTTTTCAAATTAATTTATATTATTTTCAAATTAAATTATATTATTTTCATATTAAATTAAATTATTTTCAAATTAAATTATATTATTTTCAAATTAAATTATATTTTTTTCAACGTAAATTATATTATTTTGAAAATAAATTATATTTTCAAATTAAATTAAATTATTTTCAAATTAAATCAAATTTCAAAAAAGTTATATTATTTTCAAATTAAATTATATTATTTTCAAATTAAATTATATTATTTTCAAATTTTATTAAATTATTTTCAAATTAAATTAAATTATTTTTAAATTAAATTAAATTATTTTCAAACTAAACTAAATTATTTTTAAATTAAATTATATTATTTTAAAATTAAATTAAATTATTTTCAAATTAAATTAAATTATTTTCAAATTAAATTATATTGTTTTCAAATTAATTTAAATTATTTTCAAATTAAATTATATTATTTTCAAATTAAATTATATTATTTTCAAATTTTATTAAATAATTTTCAAATTAAATTAAATTATTTTTAAGTTAAATTAAATTATTTTCAAACTAAACTAAATTATTTTTAAATTAAATTATATTATTTTAAAATTAAATTAAATTATTTTCAAATTAAATTAAATTATTTTCAAATTAAATTATATTGTTTTCAAATTAATTTAAATTATTTTCAAATTAAATTATATTATTTTCATATTAAATTAAATTATATTCAAATTAAATTATATTATTTTCAAATTAAATTATATTATTTTCAAATTTAATTAAATTTTCTTCAAATTAAATTTAATTATTTTCAAATTAAATTATATTATTTTCAAATTGAATTATATTATTTTCAAATTAAATTAAATTATTTTCAAATTAAATTAAATTAATTTCAAATTAAATTATATTATTTTAAAATTAAATAGAATTATTTTCAAATTAAATCATATTATTTTCAAATTAAACTAAATTATTCTCAAAGTAATTATATTATTTTCAAATTAAATTATATTATTTCCAAATTTTATTAAATTATTTTCAAATTAAATTATATTATTTTCAAATAAAATTAAATTATTTTCAAATTAAATTATATTATTTTCAAATTTAATTAAATTTTTTACAAATAAAATTATTTTCAAATTAAATTATATTATTTTCAAAATAAAATAAATTATTTTCAAATTAAATTAAATTAATTTCAAATTAAATTATATTATTTTAAAATTAAATAGAATTATTTTCAAATTAAATCATATTATTTTCAAATTAAACTAAATTATTCTCAAAGTAATTATATTATTTTCAAATTAAATTATATTATTTCCAAATTTTATTAAATTATTTTCAAATTAAATTATATTATTTTCAAATAAAATTAAATTATTTTCAAATTAAATTATATTATTTTCAAATTTAATTAAATTTTTTACAAATAAAATTATTTTCAAATTAAATTATATTATTTTCAAAATAAAATAAATTATTTTCAAATTAAATTAAATTATTTTCAAATTTAAATAAATTATTTCCAAATTAAATTATATTATTTAAAATTTAAATTAAATTATTTTCAAATTAAATTAAATTATTTTCAAATTGAATTATATTTTCAAATTGAATTAAATTATTTTCAAATTAAATTAAATTATTTTCAAATTAAATTAAATTATTTTCAGATTAAATCAAATTATTTTTAAATGAAATTAAATTAATTTCAAATAAAAATATAATATTTTCAAATTAAATTATATTATTTTCAAATTAAATTAAATTATTATCAAATTAAATTATATTAATTTCAAATTGAATTATATTATTTTCAAATTAAATTAAATTATTTTCAAATTAAATTAAATTAATTTCAAATTAAATTATCTTATTTTAAAATTAAATTAAATTATTTTCAAATTAAATTATATTATTTTCAAATTAAACTAAATTATTTTTAAAGCAATTATATTATTTTCAAATTGAATTATAATATTTTCAAATTAAATTATATTATTTTCAAATTAAATTAAATTATTTTCAAATTAAATTAAATTATTTTCAAATTAAATTATATTATTTTCAAATTAAATTAAATTATTTTCAAATTAAATTATATTATTTTCAAATTAAATTATATTATTTTCAAATTAGATTAAATCATTTTCAAATTAAATCAAATTATTTTTAAATTAAATTAAAGTAATTTTAAATAAAATTATATTATTTACAAATTAAATTATATTATTTTCAAATTAAATTGTTTTCAAATAAAATTAAATTATTTTCAAATTAAATTATATTATTTTCAAGTTCAATTAAATTATTTTCAAATTAAATTAAATTATTTTCAAATTAAATTATATTATTTTCAAGTTAAATTAAATTATTTTCAAATTAAATTAAATTATTTTCAAATTAAATTATATTATTTTCAAATTAAATTATATTATTTTCAAATTAAATTAAATTATTCTCAAGTTAAATTAAATTATTTTCAAATTAAATTAAATTTATTTCAAATTAAAATTAATTATTTCCAAATTAAATTATATTATTTTAAAATTAAATTTAATTATTTTCAAATTAAATTAAATTATTTTCAAATTAAATTATATTTTTTTCAAATTAAATTATATTATTCTTAAATTAAATTAAAATATTTTCAAATTTAAATAAATTATTTTCAAATTAAATTAAATTATTTTCAAATTAAATTATTTTCAGATTAAATTAAATGATTTTCAAACTAGATTAAATCATTTTCAAATTAAATTAAATTATTTTCAAATTAAATTATATTTTCAAATTGAATTAAATTATTTTCAAATTAAATTAAATTATTTTCAAATTAAATTAAATTATTTTCAGATTAAATCAAATTATTTTTAAATGAAATTAAATTAATTTCAAATAAAAATATAATATTTTCAAATTAAATTATATTATTTTCAAATTAAATTAAATTATTATCAAATTAAATTATATTAATTTCAATTTGAATTATATTATTTTCAAATTAAATTAAATTATTTTCAAATTAAATTAAATTAATTTCAAATTAAATTATCTTATTTCAAAATTAAATTAAATTATTTTCAAATTAAATTATATTATTTTCAAATTAAACTAAATTATTTTTAAAGCAATTATATTATTTTCAAATTGAATTATATTATTTTCAAATTAAATTATATTATTTTCAAATTAAATTAAATTATTTTCAAATTAAATTAAATTATTTTCAAATTAAATTATATTATTTTCAAATTAAATTAAATTATTTTCAAATTAAATTATATTATTTTCAAATTAAATTATATTATTTTCAAATTAGATTAAATCATTTTCAAATTAAATCAAATTATTTTTAAATTAAATTAAAGTAATTTTAAATAAAATTATATTATTTACAAATTAAATTATATTATTTTCAAATTAAATTGTTTTCAAATAAAATTAAATTATTTTCAAATTAAATTATATTATTTTCAAGTTCAATTAAATTATTTTCAAATTAAATTAAATTATTTTCAAATTAAATTATATTATTTTCAAGTTAAATTAAATTATTTTTAAATTAAATTAAATTATTTTCAAATTAAATTATATTATTTTCAAATTAAATTATATTATTTTCAAATTAAATTAAATTATTCTCAAGTTAAATTAAATTATTTTTAAATTAAATTAAATTTATTTCAAATTAAAATTAATTATTTTCAAATTAAATTAATTTATTTTCAAATTAAATTAAATTATTTCCAAATTAAATTATATTATTTTAAAATTAAATTTAATTATTTTCAAATTAAATTAAATTATTTTCAAATTAAATTATATTTTTTTCAAATTAAATTATATTATTCTCAAATTAAATTAAAATATTTTCAAATTTAAATAAATTATTTTCAAATTAAATTAATTTATTTTCAAATTAAATTATTTTCAGATTAAATTAAATGATTTTCAAATTAAATTAAATTATTTTCAAATTAAATTATATTACTTTCAAATTAAATTATATTATTTTCAAAATAAATTAAATTATTTTCAAATTAAATTAAATTATTTTCCAATTTAATTAAATTATTTTCAAATTAAATTATATTATTTTTAAATTAAATTAAATTATTTTCAAATTAAATTAAATTATTTTCTAATTAAATTAAATTATTTTCAAATTAAATTATATTATTTTCAAATTAAATTAAATTTTTGTCAAATTAAATTAAATTATTTTCAAATTAAATTAAATTATTTTCAAATTAAATTAAATTATTTTCAAATTAAATTATATTATTTTCAAATTAAATTGAAATAATTTCAAATTTAATTATATTATTTTCAAATTAAATTAAATTATTTTCAAATTAAAATAAATTATTTTCAAATTAAATGATATTATTTTCAAATTAAAACATTTTCAAATTAAATCATATTATTTTCAAAATTAATTAAATTATTTTCAAATTAAATTAAATTTATTTCAAATTAAAATTAATTATTTTCAAATTAAATTATTTTCAGATTAAATTAAATGATTTTCAAATTAAATTAAATTATTTTCAAATTAAATTATATTACTTTCAAATTAAATTATATTATTTCCAAAATAAATTAAATTATTTTCAAATTAAATTAAATTATTTTCCAATTTAATTAAATTATTTTCAAATTAAATTATATTATTTTTAAATTAAATTAAATTATTTTCAAATTAAATTAAATTATTTTCTAATTAAATTAAATTATTTTCAAATTAAATTAAATTTTTGTCAAATTATATTAAATTATTTTCAAATTAAATTAAATTATTTTCAAATTAAATTAAATTATTTTCAAATTAAATTATATTATTTTCAAATTAAATTGAATTAATTTCAAATTTAATTATATTATTTTCAAAATTAATTAAATTATTTTCAAATTAAATTAAATTATTTTCAAATTAAATGATATTATTTTCAAATTAAAACATTTTCAAATTAAATCATATTATTTTCAAAATTAATTAAATTATTTGCAAATTAAATTAAATTTATTTCAAATTAAAATTAATTATTTTCAAATTAAATTAATTTATTTTCAAATTAAATTAAATTATTTCCAAATTAAATTATATTATTTTAAAATTAAATTTAATTATTTTCAAATTAAAGTAAATTATTTTCAAATTAAATTATATTATTTTCAAATTAAATTATATTATTCTCAAATTAAATTAAAATATTTTCAAATTTAAATAAATTATTTTCAAATTAACTTAAATTATTTTCAAATTAAATTATTTTCAGATTAAATTAAACGATTTTGAAATTAAATTAAATTATTTTCAAATTAAATTATATTACTTTCAAATTAAATTATATTATTTTCAAAATAAATTAAATTATTTTCAAATTAAATTAAATTATTTTCAAATTAAATTAAATTATTTTCCAATTTAATTAAATTATTTTCAAATTAAATTATATTATTTTTAAATTAAATTAAATTATTTTCAAATTAACTTAAATTATTTTCAAATTAGATTATTTTCAGATTAAATTAAATGATTTTGAAATTAAATTAAATTATTTTCAAATTAAATTATATTACTTTCAAATTAAATTATATTATTTTCAAAATAAATTAAATTATTTTCAAATTAAATTAAATTATTTTCCAATTTAATTAAATTATTTTCAAATTAAATTATATTATTTTTAAATTAAATTAAATTATTTTCAAATTAAAATAAATTATTTTCAAATTAAATTAATTTATTTTCAAATTAAATTAAATTATTTCCAAATTAAATTATATTATTTTAAAATTAAATTTAATTATTTTCAAATTAAATTAAATTATTTTCAAATTAAATTATATTACTTTCAAATTAAATTATATTATTTTCAAAATAAATTAAATTATTTTTAAATTTAATTAAATTATTTTCAAAATAAATTAAATTATTTTCAAATTAAATTAAATTATTTTCCAATTTAATTAAATTATTTTCAAATTAAATTATATTATTTTTAAATTAAATTAAATTATTTTCAAATTAAATTAAATTATTTTCAAATTAAATTAAATTATTTTCAAATTAAATTATATTATTTTCAAATTAAATTGAATTAATTTCAAATTTAATTATATTATTTTCAAATTAAATTAAATTATTTTCAAATTAAATTAAATTATTTTCAATTTAAATGATATTATTTTCAAATTAAAACATTATCAAATTAAATCATATTATTTTCAAAATTATTTAAATTATTTTCAAATTAAATTATATTATTTTCAAATTAAATTAAATTATTTTCAATTTAAATTAAATTATTTTCAAATTAAATTATATTATTTTCAAAATAAATTAAATTATTTTCAAATTAAATTATTTTTAAATTTAATTAAATTATTTTCAAAATAAATTAAATTATTTTCAAATTAAATTAAATTATTTTCAGAATAAATGAAATGATTTTCAAATAAAATTAAATTATTTTCAAATTAAATTAAATTATTTTCAAATTAAAATATTATTTTCAAAATAAATTAAATTATTTTCAAATTAAATTAAATTATTTTCAAATTAAGTTATATTATTTTCAAATTAAATTAAATTATTTTCAAATTAAGTTAAATTATTTTCAAATTAAATTAAATTGTTTTCAAATTAAACTAATTTATTTTCAAATTAAATTATATTATTTTCAAATTAAATTAAATTATTTTCAAATTAAATTATATTATTTTCAAATTAAATTATATTATTTTCAAATTAGATTAAATCATTTTCAAACTAAATCAAATTATTCTTAAATTAAATTAAATTAATTTTAAATAAAATTATATTATTTACAAATTAAATTATATTATTTTCAAATTAAATTATTTTCAAATAAAATTAAATTATTTTCAAATTAAATTATATTATTTTCAAGTTCAATTAAATTATTTTCAAATTAAATTAAATTATTTTCAAATTAAATTATATTATTTTCAAGTTCAATTAAATTATTTTCAAATTAAATTAAATTATTTTCAAATTAAATTATATTATTTTCAAGTTCAATTAAATTATTTTCAAATTAAATTAAATTATTTTCAAATTAAATTATATTATTTTCAAATTAAATAATATTATTTTCAAATTAAATTAAATTATTCTCAAATTAAATTAAATTATTTTCAAATTAAATTAAATTTATTTCAAATCAAAATTAATTATTTTCAAATTAAATTTATTAATTTTCAAATTAAATTAAATTATTTCCAAATTAAATTATATTATTTTAAAATTAAATTTAATTATTTTCAAATTAAAATAAATTATTTTCAAATTAAATTATATTATTTTCAAATTAAATTATATTATTCTCAAATTAAATTAAAATATTTTCAAATTTAAATAAATTATTTTCAAATTAAATTAAATTATTTTCAAATTAAATTATTTTCAGATTAAATTAAATGATTTTCAAATTAAATTAAATTATTTTCAAATTAAATTAGATTATTTTCAAATTAAATTATATTATTTTCAAAATAAATTAAATTATTTTCAAATTAAATTAAATTATTTTCCAATTTAATTAAATTATTTTCAAATTAAATTATATTATTTTTAAATTAAATTAAATTATTTTCAAATTAAATTATATTAATTTCAAATTAAATTAAATTATTTTCAATTTAAATTAAATTATTTTCAAATTAAATTATATTATTTTCAAAATAAATTAAATTATTTTCAAATTAAATTAAATTAAATTATTTTCAAATTAAATTAAATTATTTTCAAATTAAAATATTATTTTCAAATTAAATTAAATTATTTTCAAATTAAATTATATTATTTTCAAATTAAATTAAATTATTTTCAAATTAAACTAATTTATTTTCAAATTAAATTATATTATTTTCAAACTAAATGAAATTATTTTCAAATTAAATTATATTATTTTCAAATTAAATTAAATTATTTTCAAATTAAATTAAATTATTTTCAAATTTAATTAAATTATTTTAAAATTAAATTAAACTATTTTCAAATTAAATTATTATTATTTTCAAATCAAAATAAATTGTTTTCAAATTAAATCATATTATTTTCAAATTAAATTAAATTATTTTCAAATTAAATTAAATTATTTTCAAATTAAATTAAATTATTTTCAAATTAAATTAAACTATTTTAAGATTAAATTAAATGATTTTCAAATAAAATTAAATTATTTTCAAATTAAATTAAATTATTTTCAAATTTAATTATATTATTTTCAAAATAAATTAAATTATTTTCAAATTAAATTAATTTATTTTCAAATTTAATTAAATTATTTCCAAATTTAATTATATTATTTTCAAATTAAATTAAATTATTTTCAAATTAAATTAAATTGTTTTCAAATTAAATTATATTATTTTCAAATTAAATTAAATTACGTTCCAATTAAATTAAATTATTTTCAAATTAAATTAAAATATTTTCAAATTAAATTATATTATTTTCAAATTAAATTATATTATTTTCAAATTAAATTAAAATATTTTTAAATTTAAATGAATTATTTTCAAATTAAATTAAATTATTTTCAAATTAAATTAAATTATTTCCAGATTAAATTAAATGATTTTCAAATTAAATTAAATTATTTTCAAATTAAATTAAATTATTTTCAAATTAAATTATATTATTTTCAAAATAAATTAAATTATTTTCAAATTAAATTATTTTCCAATTTAATTAAATTATTTTCAAATTAAATTATATTATTTTCAAATTAAATTATATTATTTTCAAATTAAATTAAATTATTTTCAAATTAAATTAAATTATTTTCAAAAAATTATATTGTTTTCAAATTAATTTATATTATTTTCAAATTAAATTATATTATTTTCATATTAAATTAAATTATTTTCAAATTAAATTTCATTATTATCAAATTAAATTATATTATTCTCAAATTAAATTATTTTCAGATTAAATAAAATGATTTTTAAATTAAATTAAATTATTTCCAAATTAAATTATATTATTTTCAAATTAAATTAAATTATTTTCAAATTAAATTAAATTATTTTCAAATTAAATTAAATTATTTTCAAATAAAATTAAATTATTTTCAAATTAAATTATATTATTTTCAAAATAAATTAAATTATTTTCAAATTAAATTAAATTATTTTCCAATTTAATTAAATTATTTTCAAATTAAATTATATTATTTTCAAATTAAATTATATTATTTTCAAATTAAATTATATTATTTTCAAATTAAATTATATTATTTTCAAATTAAATTAAATTATTTTCAAATTAAATTAAATTATTTTCAAATAAAATTATATTGTTTTCAAATTAATTTATATTATTTTCAAATTAAATTATATTATTTTCATATTAAATTAAATTATTTTCAAATTAAATTTCATTATTATCAAATTAAATTATATTATTCTCAAATTAAATTATTTTCAGATTAAATAAAATGATTTTTAAATTAAATTAAATTATTTCCAAATTAAATTATATTATTTTCAAATTAAATTAAATTATTTTCAGATTAAATTAAATGATTTTCAAATTAAATTAAATTATTTTCAAATTAAATTAAATTATTTTCAAATTAAATTATATTATTTTCAAAATAAATTAAATTATTTTCAAATTAAATTAAATTATTTTCCAATTTAATTAAATTATTTTCAAATTAAATTATATTATTTTCAAATTAAATTATATTATTTTCAAATTAAATTAAATTATTTTCAAATTAAATTAAATTATTTTCAAATAAAATTTTATTGTTTTCAAATTAATTTATATTATTTTCAAATTAAATTATATTATTTTCATATTAAATTAAATTATTTTCAAATTATATTATATTATTTTCAAATTAAATTATATTATTCTCAAATTAAATTATTTTCAGATTAAATAAAATGATTTTTAAATTAAATTAAATTATTTCCAAATTAAATTATATTATTTTCAAATTAAATTAAATTATTTTCAAATTAAATTAAATTATTTTCAAATTAAATTAAATTATTTTCAAATAAAATTATATTGTTTTCAAATTAATTTATATTATTTTCAAATTAAATTATATTATTTTCATATTAAATTAAATTATTTTCAAATTAAATTTCATTATTATCAAATTAAATTATATTTTTTTCAACGTAAATTATATTATTTTCAAAATAAATTATATTTTCAAATTAAATTAAATTATTTTCAAATTAAATTAAATTTCAAAAAGTTATATTATTTTCAAATTGAATTATATTATTTTCAAATTAAATTAAATTATTTTCAAATTAAATTAAAATAATTTCAAATTAAATTATACTATTTTCAAATTTTATTAAATTATTTTCAAATTAATTTATATTATTTTCAAATTTTATTAATTTATTTTCAAATTAAATTATATTATTTTCAAATAAAATTAAATTATTTTCAAATTAAATTATATTATTTTCAAATTTAATTAAATTTTTTGCAAATTAAATTAAATGATTTTCAAAATATATTATTTTCAAATTAAATTATATTATTTTCAAAATAAAAAAAAATTATTTTCAAATTAAATTAAATTATTTTTAAATTAGATTATATTATTTTCAAATTTTATTAAATTATTTTCAAATTAAATTAAATTATTTTCAAATTAAATTATATAATTTTCAAATTAAATTAAATTATTTTCAAATTAAATTATATTATTTTCAAATGAAATTAAATTATTTTCAAATTAAATTATATTATTTTCAAATTTAATTAAATTTTTTTCAAATAAAATTATATTATTTTCAAATTAAATTAAATTATTTTCAAATTAAATTAAATTATTTTCAAATTAAATTATATTTTCAAATTGAATTAAATTATTTTCAAACTAAATTAAATTATTTTCAAATTAAATTAAATTATTTTCAGATTAAATCAAATTATTTTTAAATGAAATTAAATTAATTTCAAATAAAATTATAATATTTTCAAATTAAATTATATTATTTTCAAATTAAATTAAATTATTATTAAATTAAATTATATTATTTTCAAATTGAATTATATTATTTTCAAATTAAATTAAATTATTTTCAAATTAAATTAAATTAATTTCAAATTAAACTAAATTATTTTCAAAGTAAATTATATTATTTTCAAATTGAATTATATTATTTTCAAAACAAATTATAATATTTTCAAATTAAAAAAAATTATTTTTAAATTAAATTAAATTATTTTCAAAATAAATTATATTATTTTCAAATTAAATAAAATTATTTTCAAATTAAATTATATTATTTTCAAGTTCATTTAAATTATTTTCAAATTAAATTAAATTATTTTCAAATTAAATTATATTATTTTCGAATTAAATTAAATTATTCTCAAATTAAATTAAATTATTTTCAAATTAAATTTATTTAAAATCAAAATTAATTATTTTCAAATTAAATTTATTAATTTTCAAATTAAATTAAATTATTACCAAATTAAATTATATTATTTTAAAATTAAATTTAATTATTTTCAAATTAAATTAAATTATTTTCAAATTAAATTATATTATTTTCAAATTAAATTAAATTATTTTCAAATTAAATTATTTTCAGATTAAATTAAATGATTTTCAAATTAAATTAAATTATTTTTAAATTAAATTAGATTATTTTCAAATTAAATTATATTATTTTCAAAATAAATTAAATTATTTTCAAATTAAATTAAATTATTTTCCAATTTAATTAAATTATTTTCAAATTAAATTATATTATTTTTAAATTAAATTAAATTATTTTCAAATTAAATTATATTAATTTCAAATTAAATTAAATTATTTTCAATTTAAATTAAATTATTTTCAAATTAAATTATATTATTTTCAAAATAAATTAAATTATTTTCAAATTAAATTAAATTATTTTTAAATTTAATTAAATTATTTTCAAAATAAATTAAATTATATTCAAATTAAATTAAATTATTTTCAGAATAAATTAATTGATTTTCAAATTAAATTAAATTATTTTCAAATTAAATTAAATTATTTTCAAATTAAAATATTATTTTCAAATTAAATTAAATTATTTTCAAATTAAATTATATTATTTTCAAATTAAATTTTATTATTTTCAAATTAAATTAAATTATTTTCAAATTAAATTATATTATTTTCAAATAAAATTAAATTATTTTCAAATGAAATTAAATTATTTTCAAATTAAATTAAATTATTTTAAAATTAAATTAAACTATTTTCAAATTAAATTATTATTATTTTCAAATTAAATTAAATTATTTTCAAATTAAATTATTTTTAGATTAAATTAAATTATTTTTAAATTAAATTAAATTAATTTCAAATTAAATTAAATTATTTTCAAATTAAATTATTTTTAGATTAAATTAAATGATTTTCAAATTAAATTAAATTATTTTCAAATTAAATTAAATTATTTTCAAATTTAATTATATTATTTTCAAAATAAATTAAAGTATTTTCAAATTAAATTAATTTATTTTCAAATTAAATTAAATTATTTCCAAATTTAATTATATTATTTTTAAATTAAATTGTTTTCAAATTAAATTAAATTTCAAAAAGTTATATTATTTTCAAATTAAATTATATTATTTTCAAATTGAATTATATTATTTTCAAATTAAATTAAATTATTTTCAAATTAAATTAAATTAATTTCAAATTAAATTATACTATTTTCAAATTTTATTAAATTATTTTCAAATTAAATTATATTATTTTCAAATTTAATTAATTTATTTTCAAATTAAATTATATTATTTTCAAATTTAATTAAATTTTTTTCAAATTAAATTAAATGATTTTCAAAATATATTATTTTCAAATTAAATTATATTATTTTCAAAATAAAAAAAATTATTTTCAAATTAAATTAAATTATTTTCAAATTAGATTATATTATTTTCAAATTTTATTAAATTATTTTCAAATTAAATTAAATTATTTTAAAATTAAATTATATAATTTTCAAATTAAATTAAATTATTTTCAAATTAAATTATATTATTTTCAAATGAAATTAAATTATTTTCAAATTAAATTATATTATTTTCAAATTTAATTAAATTTTTTTCAAATAAAATTATATTATTTTCAAATTAAATTAAATTATTTTCAAATTAAATTAAATTATTTTCAAATTAAATTATATTTTCAAATTGAATTAAATTATTTTCAAACTAAATTAAATTATTTTCAAATTAAATTAAATTATTTTCAGATTAAATCAAATTATTTTTAAATGAAATTAAATTAATTTCAAATAAATTTATAATATTTTCAAATTAAATTATATTATTTTCAAATTAAATTAAATTATTTTTAAATTAAATTATATTATTTTCAAATTGAATTATATTATTTTCAAATTAAATTAAATTATTTTCAAATTAAATTAAATTAATTTCAAATTAAACTAAATTATTTTCAAAGTAAATTATATTATTTTCAAATTGAATTATATTATTTTCAAAACAAATTATAATATTTTCAAATTAAAAAAAATTATTTTTAAATTAAATTAAATTATTTTCAAATTAAATTATATTATTTTCAAATTAAATAAAATTATTTTCAAATTAAATTATATTATTTTCAAGTTCATTTAAATTATTTTCAAATTAAATTAAATTATTTTCAAATTAAATTATATTATTTTCGAATTAAATTAAATTATTCTCAAATTAAATTAAATTATTTTCAAATTAAATTTATTTAAAACCAAATTAATTATTTTCAAATTAAATTTATTAATTTTCAAATTAAATTAAATTATTACCAAATTAAATTATATTATTTTAAAATTAAATTTAATTATTTTCAAATTAAATTAAATTATTTTCAAATTAAATTATATTATTTTCAAATTAAATTAAATTATTTTCAAATTAAATTATTTTCAGATTAAATTAAATGATTTTCAAATTAAATTAAATTATTTTCAAATTAAATTAGATTATTTTCAAATTAAATTATATTATTTTCAAAATAAATTAAATTATTTTCAAATTAAATTAAATTATTTTCCAATTTAATTAAATTATTTTCAAATTAAATTATATTATTTTTAAATTAAATTAAATTATTTTCAAATTAAATTATATTAATTTCAAATTAAATTAAATTATTTTCAATTTAAATTAAATTATTTTCAAATTAAATTATATTATTTTCAAAATAAATTAAATTATTTTCAAATTAAATTAAATTATTTTTAAATTTAATTAAATTATTTTCAAAATAAATTAAATTATATTCAAATTAAATTAAATTATTTTCAGAATAAATTAATTGATTTTCAAATTAAATTAAATTATTTTCAAATTAAATTAAATTATTTTTAAATTAAAATATTATTTTCAAATTAAATTAAATTATTTTCAAATTAAATTATATTATTTTCAAATTAAATTTTATTATTTTCAAATTAAATTAAATTATTTTCAAATTAAATTATATTATTTTCAAATAAAATTAAATTATTTTCAAATGAAATTAAATTATTTTCAAATTAAATTAAATTATTTTAAAATTAAATTAAACTATTTTCAAATTAAATTATTATTATTTTCAAATTAAATTAAATTATTTTCAAATTAAATTATTTTTAGATTAAATTAAATTATTTTTAAATTAAATTAAATTATTTTCAAATTAAATTAAATTATTTTCAAATTAAATTATTTTTAGATTAAATTAAATGATTTTCAAATTAAATTAAATTATTTTCAAATTAAATTAAATTATTTTCAAATTTAATTATATTATTTTCAAAATAAATTAAAGTATTTTCAAATTAAATTAATTTATTTTCAAATTAAATTAAATTATTTCCAAATTTAATTATATTATTTTTAAGTTAAATTAAATTATTTTCAAATTAAATTAAATTATTTTCAAATTAAATTATATTATTTTCAAATTAAATTAAATTACTTTAAAAAAAAATTAAATTATTTTCAAATTAAATTATTTTTAAATTAAATTATATTATTTTCAAATTAAATTATATTATTTTCAAATTAAATTAAAATATTTTCAAATTTAAATAAATTATTTTCAAATTAAATTAAATTATTTTCAAATTAAATTAAATTATTTTCAGATTAAATTAAATGATTTTCAAATTAAATTAAATTATTTTTAAATTAAAATAAATTATTTTCAAATTAAATTATATTATTTTCAAAATAAATTAAATTATTTTCAAATTAAATTAAATTATTTTCCAATTTAATTAAATTATTTTCAAATTAAATTATATTATTTTCAAATTAAATTATATTATTTTCAAGTTCAATTAAATTATTTTCAAAATAAATTAAATTATTTTTAAATTAAATTATATTATTTTCAAATTAATTTATATTACTTTCAAATTAAATTAAATTTATTTCAAATTAAAATTAATTATTTTCAAATTAAATTAATTTATTTTCAAATTAAATTAAATTATTTCCAAATTAAATTATATTATTTTAAAATTAAATTTAATTATTTTTAAATTAAATTAAATTATTTTCAAATTAAATTATCTTATTTCCAAATTAAAATATATTATTCTCAAATTAAACTAAAATATTTTCAAATTTAAATAAATTATTTTCAAATTAAATTAAATTATTTTCAAATTCAATTATTTTCAGATTAAATAAAATGATTCTCAAATTAAATTAAATTATTTTTAAATTAAATTAGATTATTTTCAAATTAAATTATATTATTTTCAAAATAAATTAAATTATTTTCAAATTAAATTAAATTATTTTCAAATTAAAATTAAATTATTTTCAAATTAAATTATATTCTTTTCAAATTAAATTAAATTATTGTCAAATTAAATTAAATTATTTTCAAATTAAATTAAATTATTTTCAAATTAAATTAAATTATTTTCAAATTAAATTATATTATTTTCAAATTAAATTAAATTAATTTCAAATTTAATTATATTATTTTCAAATTTAATTAAATTATTTTCAAATTAAATTAAATTATTTTCAAATTAAATTATATTATTTTCAAATTAAATTAAATTATTTTCAAATTAAATCATATTATTTTCAAAATTAATTAAATTATTTTCAAATTAAATTATATTATTTTTAAATTGAATTAAATTATTTTCAATTTTAATTAAATTATTTTCAGATTAAATTAAAATATTTTTAAATTAAATTATATTATTTTCAAATTAAATTAAATTATATTTAATTTAAATTAAATTATTTTCAAATTAAATTATATTATTTTCAAAATAAATTAAATTATTTTCAAATTAAATTAAATTATTTTCAAATTAAATTATCTTATTTCCAAATTAAAATATATTATTCTCAAATTAAACTAAAATATTTTCAAATTTAAATAAATTATTTTCAAATTAAACTAAATTATTTTCAAATTAAATTATTTTCAGATTAAATAAAATGATTTTCAAATTAAATTTAATTATTTTCAAATTGAATTAGATTATTTTCAAATTAAATTATATTATTTTCAAAATAAATTAAATTATTTTTAAATTAAATTAAATTATTTTCCAATTTAATTAAATTATTTTCAAATTAAATTATATTATTTTTAAATTAAATTAAATAATTTTCAAATTAAATTATTTTCAAATTAAAATTAAATTATTTTCAAATTAAAATATATTCTTTTCAAATTAAATTAAATTATTGTCAAATTAAATTAAATTATTTTCAAATTAAATTAAATTATTTTTAAATTAAATTAAATTATTTTCAAATTAAATTATATTATTTTCAAATTAAATTAAATTAATTTAAAATTTAATTATATTATTTTCAAATTTAATTAAATTATTTTCGAATTAAATTAAATTATTTTCAAATTAAATTATATTATTTTCAAATTAAATTAAATTATTTTCAAATTAAATCATATTATTTTCAAAATTAATTAAATTATTTTCAAATTAAATTATATTATTTTCAAATTGAATTAAAATATTTTCAATTTTAATTAAATTATTTTCAGATTAAATTAAATTATTTTTAAATTAAATTATATTATTTTCAAATTAAATTAAATTATTTTCAAATTAAATTAAATTATTTTTAAATTAAATTAAATTATTTTCAAATTAAATTATATTATTTTCAAATTAAATTAAATTAATTTAAAATTTAATTATATTATTTTCAAATTTAATTAAATTATTTTCGAATTAAATTAAATTATTTTCAAATTAAATTATATTATTTTCAAAATAAATTAAATTATTTTTAAATTAAATTAAATTATTTTCAAATTAAATTATTTTCAGATTAATTAAAATGATTTTCAAATTAAATTAAATTAGTTTCAAATTAAATTAGATTATTTTCAAATTAAATTATATTATTGTCAAAATAAATTAAATTATTTTCAAATTAAATTAAATTATTTTCCAATTTAATTAAATTATTTTCAAATTAAATTATATTATTTTTAAATTAAATTAAATAATTTTGAAATTAAATTATTTTCAAATTAAAATTAAATTATTTTCAAATTAAATTATATTCTTTTCAAATTAAATTATATTATTGTCAAATTAAATTAAATTATTTTCAAATTAAATTAAATTATTTTCAAATTAAATTAAATTATTTTCAAATTAAATTAAATAATTTTCAAATTAAATCATATTATTTTCAAAATTAATTAAATTATTTTCAAATTAAATTATATTATTTTCAAATTGAATTAAATTATTTTCAATTTTAATTAAATTATTTTCAGATTAAATTAAATTATTTTTAAATTAAATTATATTATTTTCAAATTAAATTAAATTATTTTCAATTTAAATTAAATTATTTTCAAATTAAATTATATTATTTTCAAAATAAATTAAATTATTTTCAAATTAAATTAAATTATTTTTAAATTTAATTAAATTATTTTCAAAATAAATTAAATTATTTTCAAATTAAATTAAATTATTTTCAGAATAAATTAAATGATTTTCAAATTAAATTAAATTATTTTCAAATTAAATTAAATTATTTTCAAATTAAAATATTATTTTCAAATTAAATTGAATTATTTTCAAATTAAATTAAATTATTTTCAAATTAAATTATATTATTTTCAAATTAAATTAAATTATTTTCAAATTAAATTAAATTATTTTCAAATTAAATTAAATTATTTTCAAATTAAACTAATTTATTTTCAAATTAAATTATATTATTTTCAAATTAAATTAAATTATTTTCAAATTAAATTATATTATTTTCAAATTAAATTAAATTATTTTTAAATTAAATTAAATTATTTTCAAATTTAATTAAATTATTTGCAAATTAAATTAAATTATTTTCAAATTAAATTATTTTATTTTCAAATTAAATTAAATTATTTTCAAATTAAATCATATTATTTTCAAAATTAATTAAATTATTTCCAAATTAAATTATATTATTTTCAAATTAAATTAAATTATTTTTAAATTAAATTAAAATATTTTCAAATTAAATTATATTAT
This sequence comes from Phosphuga atrata, assembly GCA_944588485.1. Lineage (NCBI taxonomy): Eukaryota > Metazoa > Arthropoda > Insecta > Coleoptera > Silphidae > Phosphuga > Phosphuga atrata. The sequence goes on along the minus strand of OX155899.1, from coordinate 19,185,770 downwards.
TTTCAAATTAAATTAAATTATTTTCAAATTAAATTAAATTATTTTCAAATTAAATTGAATTATTTTCAAATTAAATTAAATTATTTTCAAATTAAAATATTATTTTCAAATTAAATTAAATTATTTTCAAATTAAATTAAATTATTTTCAAATTAAATTAAATTATTTTCAAATTAAACTAATTTATTTTCAAATTAAATTATATTATTTTCAAACTAAATTAAATTATTTTCAAATTAAATTATATTATTTTCAAAGTAAATTAAATTATTTTCAAATAAAATTAAATTATTTTCAGAATAAACTAATTGATTTTCAAATTAAATTAAATTATTTTCAAATTAAATTAAATTATTTTTAAATTAAAATATTATTTTCAAACTAAATTAAATTATTTTCAAATTAAATTAAATTATTTTCAAATTAAATTATATTATTTTCAAATTAAATTAAATTATTTTCAAATTTAATTAAATTATTTTAAAATAAATTAAACTATTTTCAAATTAAATTAATATTATTTTCAAATTAAATTAAATTATTTTCAAATTAAATCATATTATTTTCAAATTAAATTAAATTATTTTCAAATTAAATTAAATTATTTTCAAATTAAATTAAATTATTTTCAAATTAAATTAAATTATTTTTAGATTAAATTAAATGATTTTCAAATTAAATTATATTATTTTCAAATTAAATTAAATAATTTTCAAATTTAATTATATTATTTTCAAAATAAATTAAATTATTTTCAAATTAAATTAATTTATTTTCAAATTTAATTAAATTATTTTTAGATTAAATTAAATGATTTTCAAATTAAATTAAATTATTTTCAAATTAAATTATTATTATTTTCAAATTAAATTAAATTATTTTCAAATTAAATCATATTATTTTCAAATTAAATTAAATTATTTTCAAATTAAATTAAATTATTTTCAAATTAAATTAAATTATTTTCAAATTAAATTAAATTATTTTCAAATTAAATCATATTATTTTCAAATTAAATTAAATTATTTTCAAATTAAATTAAATTATTTTCAAATTAAAGTAAATTAATTTCAAATTAAATTAAATTATTTTTAGATTAAATTAAATGATTTTCAAATTAAATTAAATTATTTTACAATTTAATTAAATTATTTTCAAATTAAATTATATTATTTTTAAATTAAATTAAATTTTTTTCAAATTAAATTAAATTATTTTCAAATTAAAATTAAATTATTTTCAAATTAAATTATATTCTTTTCAAATTAAATTAAGTTATTTTTAAAATAATTTAAATTATTTTCAAATTAAATTACATTATTTCCAAATTAAATTGTATTATTTTCAAATTAAATTATATTATTTTCATATTAAATTAAATTATTTTCAAATTATATTATATTATTTTCAAATTAAATTAAATTATTTTCAAATTAAATTATATTTTTTTTAAATTAAATTATATTATTTTCAAATTAGATTAAATCATTTTCAAACTAAATCAAATTATTTTTAAATTAAATTAAATTAATTTTAAATAAAATTATATTATTTACAAATTAAATTATATTATTTTCAAATTAAATTATTTTCAAATAAAATTAAATTATTTTCAAATTAAATTATATTATTTTCAAGTTCAATTAAATTATTTTCAAATTAAATTAAATTAATTTCAAATTAAATTATATTATTTTCAAGTTCAATTAAATTATTTTCAAATTAAATTAAATTATTTTCAAATTAAATTATATTATTTTCAAATTAAATAATATTATTTTCAAATTAAATTAAATTATTCTCAAATTAAATTAAATTATTTTCAAATTAAATTAAATTTATTTCAAATCAAAATACATTATTTTCAAATTAAATTTATTAATTTTCAAATTAAATTAAATTATTTCCAAATTAAATTATATTATTTTAAAATTAAATTTAATTATTTTCAAATTAAATTAAATTATTTTCAAATTAAATTATATTATTTTCAAATTAAATTATATTATTCTCAAATTAAATTAAAATATTTTCAAATTTAAATAAATTATTTTCAAATTAAATTAAATTATTTTCAAATTAAATTATTTTCAGATTAAATTAAATGATTTTCAAATTAAATTAAATTATTTTCAAATTAAATTAGATTATTTCAAATTAAATTATATTATTTTCAAAATAAATTAAATTATTTTCAAATTAAATTAAATTATTTTCCAATTTAATTAAATTATTTTCAAATTAAATTATATTATTTTTAAATTAAATTAAATTATTTTCAAATTAAATTATATTAATTTCAAATTAAATTAAATTATTTTCAATTTAAATTAAATTATTTTCAAATTAAATTATATTATTTTCAAAATAACTTAAATTATTTTCAAATTAAATTAAATTATCTTTAAATTTAATTAAATTATTTTCAAAATAAAATAAATTATTTTCAAAATAAAATAAATTATTTTCAAATTAAATTAAATTATTTTCAGAATAAATTAATTGATTTTCAAATTAAATTAAATTAAATTATTTTCAAATTAAATTAAATTATTTTCAAATTAAAATATTATTTTCAAATTAAATTAAATTATTTTCAAATTAAATTATATTATTTTCAAATTAAATTAAATTATTTTCAAATTAAACTAATTTATTTTCAAATTAAATTATAATATTTTCAAACTAAATGAAATTATTTTCAAATTAAATTATATTATTTTCAAATTAAATTAAATTATTTTCAAATTAAATTAAATTATTTTCAAATTTAATTAAATTATTTTAAAATTAAATTAAACTATTTTCAAATTAAATTATTATTATTTTCAAATCAAAATAAATTGTTTTCAAATTAAATCATATTATTTTCAAATTAAATTAAATTATTTTCAAATTAAATTAAATTATTTTCAAACTAAATTAAATTATTTTCAAATTAAATTAAATTATTTTAAGATTAAATTAAATGATTTTCAAATAAAATTAAATTATTTTCAAATTAAATTAAATTATTTTCAAATTTAATTATATAATTTTCAAAATAAATTAAATTATTTTCAAATTAAATTAATTTATTTTCAAATTTAATTAAATTATTTCCAAATTTAATTATATTATTTTCAAATTAAATTAAATTATTTTCAAATTAAATTAAATTATTTTCAAATTAAATTATATTATTTTCAAATTAAATTAAATTACTTTCCAATTAAATTAAATTATTTTCAAATTAAATTAAATTATTTTCAAATTAAATTATATAATTTTCAAATTAAATTATATTATTTTCAAATTAAATTTAAATATTTTTAAATTTAAATGAATTATTTTCAAATTAAATTAAATTATTTTCAAATTAAATTAAATTATTTCCAGATTAAATTAAATGATTTTCAAATTAAATTAAATTATTTTCAAATTAAATTAAATTATTTTCAAATTAAATTATATTATTTTCAAATTAAATTATATTATTTTCAAGTTTAATTAAATTATTTTGAAATTAAATTAAATTTTTTTCAAATTAAATTATATTATTTTCAAAATAAATTATATTATTTTCAAATTAAATTAAATTATTCTCAATTTAAATTAAAATATTTTCAAATTAAATTAAATTTATTTCAAATTAAAATTAATTATTTTCAAATTAAATTAATTTATTTTCAAATTAAATTAAATTATTTCCAAAGTAAATTATATTATTTTAAAATTAAATTTCATTATTATCAAATAAAATTAAATTATTTTCAAATTAAATTATATTATTTTCAAATTAAATTATATTATTCTCAAATTAAATTATTTTCAGATTAAATAAAATGATTTTTAAATTAAATTAAATTATTTTCAAATTAAATTAGATTATTTTCAAATTAAATTATTTTATTTTCAAAATAAATTAAATTATTTTCAAATTAAATTAAATTATTTTACAATTTAATTAAATTATTTTCAAATTAAATTATATTATTTTTAAATTAAATTAAATTTTTTTCAAATTAAATTAAATTATTTTCAAATTAAAATTAAATTATTTTCAAATGAAATTATATTCTTTTCAAATTAAATTAAATTATTTTTAAAATAAATTAAATTATTTTCAAATTAAATTAAATTATTTTCCAATTTAATTAAATTATTTTAAAATTAAATTATATTATTTTCAAATTAAATTATATTATTTTCAAGTTTAATTAAATTATTTTGAAATTAAATTAAATTATTTTCAAATTAAATTATATTATTTTCAAAATAAATTATATTATTTTCAAATTAAATTAAATTATTCTCAATTTAAATTAAAATATTTTCAAATTAAATTAAATTTATTTCAAATTAAAATTAATTATTTTCAAATTAAATTAATTTATTTTCAAATTAAATTAAATTATTTCCAAAGTAAATTATATTATTTTCAAATTAAATTTCATTATTATCAAATTAAATTATATTTTTTTCAACGTAAATTATATTATTTTCAAAATAAATTATATTTTCAAATTAAATTAAATTATTTTCAAATTAAATTAAATTTCAAAAAGTTATATTATTTTCAAATTAAATTATATTATTTTCAAATTGAATTATATTATTTTCAAATTAAATTAAATTATTTACAAATTAAATTAAATTAATTTCAAATTAAATTATACTATTTTCAAATTTTATTAATTTATTTTCAAATTAAATTATATTATTTTCAAATAAAATTAAATTATTTTCAAATTAAATTATATTATTTTCAAATTTAATTAAATTTTTTTCAAATTAAATTAAATGATTTTCAAAATATATTATTTTCAAATTAAATTATATTATTTTCAAATTAAAAAAAATTATTTTCAAATTAAATTAAATTATTTTCAAATTAGATTATATTATTTTCAAATTTTATTAAATTATTTTCAAATTAAATTAAATTATTTTAAAATTAAATTATATAATTTTCAAATTAAATTAAATTATTTTCAAATTAAATTATATTATTTTCAAATGAAATTAAATTATTTTCAAATTAAATTATATTATTTTCAAATTTAATTAAATTTTTTTCAAATAAAATTATATTATTTTCAAATTAAATTAAATTATTTTCAAATTAAATTAAATTATTTTCAAATTAAATTATATTTTCAAATTGAATTAAATTATTTTCAAACTAAATTAAATTATTTTCAAATTAAATTAAATTATTTTCAGATTAAATCAAATTATTTTTAAATGAAATTAAATTAATTTCAAATAAAATTATAATATTTTCAAATTAAATTATATTATTTTCAAATTAAATTAAATTATTTTTAAATTAAATTATATTATTTTCAAATTGAATTATATTATTTTCAAATTAAATTAAATTATTTTCAAATTAAATTAAATTAATTTCAAATTAAACTAAATTATTTCCAAAGTAAATTATATTATTTTCAAATTGAATTATATTATTTTCAAATTAAATTAAATTATTTTCAAATTAAATTAAATTAATTTCAAATTAAACTAAATTATTTCCAAAGTAAATTATATTATTTTCAAATTAAATTATATTATTTTCAAATTAAATTAAATTATTTTTAAATTAAATTATATTATTTTCAAATTGAATTATATTATTTTCAAATTAAATTAAATTAATTTCAAATTAAATTATACTATTTTCAAATTTTATTAAATTATTTTCAAATTAAATTATATTATTTTCAAATTTTATTAATTTATTTTCAAATTAAATTATATTATTTTCAAATAAAATTAAATTATTTTCAAATTAAATTATATTATTTTCAAATTTAATTAAATTTTTTTCAAATTAAATTAAATGATTTTCAAAATATATTATTTTCAAATTAAATTAAATTATTTTCAAATTAAATTAAATTATTTTCAAATTAAATTATATTTTCAAATTGAATTAAATTATTTTCAAACTAAATTAAATTATTTTCAAATTAAATTAAATTATTTTCAGATTAAATCAAATTATTTTTAAATGAAATTAAATTAATTTCAAATAAAATTATAATATTTTCAAATTAAATTATATTATTTTCAAATTAAATTAAATTATTTTTAAATTAAATTATATTATTTTCAAATTGAATTATATTATTTTCAAATTAAATTAAATTATTTTTAAATTAAATTAAATTATTTTCAAATTAAATTATATTATTTTCAAATTAAATTAAATTATTTTCAAATTAAATTATATTATTTTCAAGTTCATTTAAATTATTTTCAAATTAAATTAAATTATTTTCAAATTAAATTATATTATTTTCAAATTAAATTAAATTATTCTCAAATTAAATTAAATTATTTTCAAATTAAATTAAATTTATTTCAAATCAAAATTAATTATTTTAAAATTAAATTTATAAATTTTCAAATTAAATTAAATTATTACCAAATTAAATTATATAATTTAAAAATTAAATTTAATTATTTTCAAATTAAATTAAATTATTTTCAAATTAAATTAAATTTATTTCAAATCAAAATTAATTATTTTCAAATTAAATTTATAAATTTTCAAATTAAATTAAATTATTACCAAATTAAATTATATAATTTAAAAATTAAATTAAATTATTTTCAAATTAAATTATATTATTTTCAAGTTCATTTAAATTATTTTCAAATTAAATTAAATTATTTTCAAATTAAATTATATTATTTTCAAATTAAATTAAATTATTCTCAAATTAAATTAAATTATTTTCAAATTAAATTAAATTTATTTCAAATCAAAATTAATTATTTTCAAATTAAATTTATAAATTTTCAAATTAAATTAAATTATTACCAAATTAAATTATATAATTTAAAAATTAAATTTAATTATTTTCAAATTAAATTAAATTATTTTCAAATTAAATTAAATGATTTTCAAATTAAATTAAATTATTTTCAAATTAAATTATATTATTTTTAAATTAAATTAAATTTGTTTCAAATTAAATTATATTAATTTCAAATTAAATTAAATTATTTTCAATTTAAATTATATCATTTTCAAATTAAATTAAATTATTTTCAAATTAAATTATATTATTTTTAAATTAAATTAAATTATTTTCAAATTAAATTATATTAATTTCAATTTAAATTAAATTATTTTCAAATTAAATTATATTATTTTCAAATTAAATTATATTATTTTCAAAATAAATTAAATTATTTTCAAATTAAATTAAATTATTCTCAAATTAAATTAAATTATTTTCAAATTAAATTAAATTATTTTCAAATTGAATTAAATTATTTTCAAACTAAATTAAATTATTTTCAAATTAAATTAAATTATTTTCAGATTAAATCAAATTATTTTTAAATGAAATTAAATTAATTTCAAATAAAATTATAATATTTTCAAATTAAATTATATTATTTTCAAATTAAATTAAATTATTTTTAAATTAAATTATATTATTTTCAAATTGAATTATATTATTTTCAAATTAAATTAAATTATTTTCAAATTAAATTAAATTAATTTCAAATTAAACTAAATTATTTCCAAAGTAAATTATATTATTTTCAAATTGAATTATATTATTTTCAAATTAAATTAAATTATTTTCAAATTAAATTAAATTAATTTCAAATTAAACTAAATTATTTCCAAAGTAAATTATATTATTTTCAAATTAAATTATATTATTTTCAAATTAAATTAAATTATTTTTAAATTAAATTATATTATTTTCAAATTGAATTATATTATTTTCAAATTAAATTAAATTAATTTCAAATTAAATTATACTATTTTCAAATTTTATTAAATTATTTTCAAATTAAATTATATTATTTTCAAATTTTATTAATTTATTTTCAAATTAAATTATATTATTTTCAAATAAAATTAAATTATTTTCAAATTAAATTATATTATTTTCAAATTTAATTAAATTTTTTTCAAATTAAATTAAATGATTTTCAAAATATATTATTTTCAAATTAAATTAAATTATTTTCAAATTAAATTAAATTATTTTTAAATTAAATTATATTTTCAAATTGAATTAAATTATTTTCAAACTAAATTAAATTATTTTCAAATTAAATTAAATTATTTTCAGATTAAATCAAATTATTTTTAAATGAAATTAAATTAATTTCAAATAAAATTATAATATTTTCAAATTAAATTATATTATTTTCAAATTAAATTAAATTATTTTTAAATTAAATTATATTATTTTCAAATTGAATTATATTATTTTCAAATTAAATTAAATTATTTTTAAATTAAATTAAATTATTTTCAAATTAAATTATATTATTTTCAAATTAAATTAAATTATTTTCAAATTAAATTATATTATTTTCAAGTTCATTTAAATTATTTTCAAATTAAATTAAATTATTTTCAAATTAAATTATATTATTTTCAAATTAAATTAAATTATTCTCAAATTAAATTAAATTATTTTCAAATTAAATTAAATTTATTTCAAATCAAAATTAATTATTTTAAAATTAAATTTATAAATTTTCAAATTAAATTAAATTATTACCAAATTAAATTATATAATTTAAAAATTAAATTTAATTATTTTCAAATTAAATTAAATTATTTTCAAATTAAATTAAATTTATTTCAAATCAAAATTAATTATTTTCAAATTAAATTTATAAATTTTCAAATTAAATTAAATTATTACCAAATTAAATTATATAATTTAAAAATTAAATTAAATTATTTTCAAATTAAATTATATTATTTTCAAGTTCATTTAAATTATTTTCAAATTAAATTAAATTATTTTCAAATTAAATTATATTATTTTCAAATTAAATTAAATTATTCTCAAATTAAATTAAATTATTTTCAAATTAAATTAAATTTATTTCAAATCAAAATTAATTATTTTCAAATTAAATTTATAAATTTTCAAATTAAATTAAATTATTACCAAATTAAATTATATAATTTAAAAATTAAATTTAATTATTTTCAAATTAAATTAAATTATTTTCAAATTAAATTAAATGATTTTCAAATTAAATTAAATTATTTTCAAATTAAATTATATTATTTTTAAATTAAATTAAATTTGTTTCAAATTAAATTATATTAATTTCAAATTAAATTAAATTATTTTCAATTTAAATTATATCATTTTCAAATTAAATTAAATTATTTTCAAATTAAATTATATTATTTTTAAATTAAATTAAATTATTTTCAAATTAAATTATATTAATTTCAATTTAAATTAAATTATTTTCAAATTAAATTATATTATTTTCAAATTAAATTATATTATTTTCAAAATAAATTAAATTATTTTCAAATTAAATTAAATTATTCTCAAATTAAATTAAATTATTTTCAAATTAAATTAAATTATTTTCAAATTAAATTATATTATTTTCAAAATAAATTAAATTATTTTCAAATTAAATTAAATTATTCTCAAATTAAATTAAATTATTTTCAAATTAAATTAAATTTATTTCAAATCAAAATTAATTATTTTCAAATTAAATTTATTAATTTTCAAATTAAATTAAATTATTACCAAATTAAATTATATTATTTTTAAATTAAATTCAATTATTTTCAATTTAAATTAAATCATTTTCAAATTAAATTAAATTATTTTCAAATTAAATTAAATTATTTTCAAATTAAATTATATTATTTTCAAAATAAATTAAATTATTTTCAAATTAAATTAAATTATTCTCAAATTAAATTAAATTATTTTCAAATTAAATTAAAATTATTTCAAATCAAAATTAATTATTTTCAAATTAAATTTATTAATTTTCAAATTAAATTAAATTATTACCAAATTAAATTATATTATTTTAAAATTAAATTTAATTATTTTCAAATTAAATTACATTATTTTCAAATTAAAATGTATTATTTTTAAATTAAATTAAATTATTTTCAAATTAAATTATATTAATTTCAAATTAAATTAAATTATTTTCAATTTAAATTAAATCATTTTCAAATTAAATTATATTATTTTCAAAATAAATTAAATTATTTTCAAATTAAATTAAATTATTTTTAAATTTAATTAAATTATTTTCAAAATAAATTAAATTATATTCAAATTAAATTAAATTATTTTCAGAATAAATTAATTGATTTTCAAATTAAATTAAATTATTTTCAAATTAAATTAAATTATTTTCAAATTAAAATATTATTTTCAAATTAAATTAAATTATTTTCAAATTAAATTATATTATTTTCTAATTAAATTAAATTATTTTCAAATTAAATTGAATTATTTTCAAAATAAATTAAATTATTTTCAAATTAAACTAATTTTATTTCAAATTAAATTTTATTATTTTCAAATTAAATTAAATTATTTTCAAATTAAATTATATTATTTTCAAATAAAATTAAATTATTTTCAAATGAAATTAAATTATTTTCAAATTAAATTAAATTATTTTAAAATTAAATTAAACTATTTTCAAATTAAATTATTATTATTTTCAAATTAAATTAAATTATTTTTAAATTAAATTAAATAATTTTCAAATTAAATTATTTTCAAATTAAAATTAAATTATTTTCAAATTTAATTATATTATTTTCAAATTAAATTAAATTATTTTCAAATTAAATTATTTTTAGATTAAATTAAATGATTTTCAAATTAAATTAAATTATTTTCAAATTAAATTAAATTATTTTCAAATTTAATTATATTATTTTCAAAATAAATTAAAGTATTTTCAAATTAAATTAATTTATTTTCAAATTAAATTAAATTATTTCCAAATTTAATTATATTATTTTCAAGTTAAATTAAATTATTTTCAAATTAAATTAAATTATTTTCAAATTAAATTATATTATTTTCAAATTAAATTAAATTACTTTCAAAAAAAATTAAATTATTTTCAAATTAAATTAAATTATTTTTAAATTAAATTATATTATTTTCAAATTAAATTATATTATTTTCAAATTAAATTAAAATATTTTCAAATATAAATGAATTATTTTCAAATTAAATTAAATTATTTTCAAATTAAATTAAATTAATTTCAGATTAAATTAAATGATTTTCAAATTAAATTAAATTATTTTCAAATTAAAATAAATTATTTTCAAATTAAATTATATTATTTTCAAAATAAATTAAATTATTTTCCAATTTAATTAAATTATTTTCAATTCAAATTATATAATTTTCAAATTAAATTATATTATTTTCAAGTTCAATTAAATTATTTTCAAATTAAATTAAATTATTTTCAAATTAAATTATATTATTTTCAAATTAAATTATATTATTTTCAATTTAAATTAAATTTATTTCAAATTAAAATTAATTATTTTCAAATTAAATTAATTTATTTTCAAATTAAATTAAATTATTTCCAAATTAAATTATATTATTTTAAAATTAAATTTAATTATTTTTAAATTAAATTAAATTATTTTCAAATTAAATTATCTTATTTCCAAATTAAAATATATTATTCTCAAATTAAACTAAAATATTTTCAAATTTAAATAAATTATTTTCAAATTAAATTAAATTATTTTCAAATTCAATTATTTTCAGATTAAATAAAATGATTTTCAAATTAAATTAAATTATTTTCAAATTAAATTAGATTATTTTCAAATTAAATTATATTATTTTCAAAATAAATTAAATTATTTTCAAATTTAATTAAATTATTTTCAAATTAAAATTAAATTATTTTCAAATTAAATTATATTCTTTTCAAATTAAATTAAATTATTGTCAAATTAAATTAAATTATTTTCAAATTAAATTAAATTATTTTCAAATTAAATTAAATTATTTTCAAATTAAATTATATTATTTTCAAATTAAATTAAATTAATTTCAAATTTAATGATAATATTTTCAAATTTAATTAAATTATTTTCAAATTAAATTAAATTATTTTCAAATTAAATTAAATTATTTTTAAATTAAATTAAATAATTTTCAAATTAAATTATTTTCAAATTAAAATTAAATTATTTTCAAATTAAATTATATTCTTTTCAAATTAAATTAAATTATTGTCAAATTAAATTAAATTATTTTCAAATTAAATTAAATTATTTTCAAATTAAATTAAATTATTTTCAAATTAAATTAAATTATTTTGAAATTAAATCATATTATTTTCAAAATTAATTAAATTATTTTCTAATTAAATTAATTATTTTCAAATTGAATTAAATTATTTTCAATTTTAATTAAATTATTTTCAGATTAAATTAAATTATTTTTAAATTAAATTATATTATTTTCAAATTAAATTAAATTATTTTCAATTTAAATTAAATTATTTTCAAATTAAATTATATTATTTTCAAATTAAATTATATTATTTTCAAAATAAATTAAATTTTTTTCAAATTAAATTAAATTATTTTTAAATTTAATTAAATTATTTTCAAAATAAATTAAATTATTTTCAAATTAAATTAAATTATTTTCAGAATAAATTAAATGATTTTCAAATTAAATTAAATTATTTTCAAATTAAATTAAATTATTTTCAAATTAAAATATTATTTTCAAATTAAATTGAATTATTTTCAAATTAAATTAAATTATTTTCAAATTAAATTATATTATTTTCAAATTAAATTAAATTATTTTCAAATTAAATTAAATTATTTTCAAATTAAATTAAATTATTTTCAAATTAAATTAAATTATTTTCAAATTAAATCATATTATTTTCAAAATTAATTAAATTATTTTCAAATTAAATTATATTATTTTCAAATTGAATTAAATTATTTCCAATTTTAATTAAATTATTTTCAGATTAAATTAAATTATTTTTAAATTAAATTATATTATTTTCAAAATAAATTAAATTATTTTCAAATAAAACTAATTTATTTTCAAATTAAATTATATTATTTTCAAATTAAATTAAATTATTTTCAAATTAAAATATTATTTTCAAATTAAATTGAATTATTTTCAAATTAAATTAAATTATTTTCAAATTAAATTATATTATTTTCAAATTAAATTAAATTATTTTCAAATTAAATTAAATTATTTTCAAATTAAATTAAATTATTTTCAAATTAAATTATATTATTTTCAAAATAAATTAAATTATTTTCAAATTAAATTAAATTATTTTCAAATTAAAATTAAATTATTTTCAAATTAAATTATATTATTTTCAAATTAAATTAAATTATTGTCAAATTAAATTAAATTATTTTCAAATTAAATTAAATTATTTTCAAATTAAATTATATTATTTTCAAATTTAATTAAATTATTTTCAAATTAAATTAAATTTTTTTCAAATTAAATTAAATTATTTTTAAATTAAATTAAATTATTTTCAAATTAAATTATATTATTTTCAAATTAAATTAAATTATTTTCAAATTAAATCATATTATTTTCAAAATTAATTAAATTATTTTCAAATTAAATTATATTATTTTCAAATTGAATTAAATTATTTTCAATTTTAATTAAATTATTTTCAGATTAAATTAAATTATTTTTAAATTAAATTATATTATTTTCAAATTAAATTAAATTATTTTCAATTTAAATTAAATTATTTTCAAATTAAATTATATTATTTTCAAAATAAATTAAATTATTTTCAAATTAAATTAAATTATTTTCAAATTAAATTATCTTATTTCCAAATTAAAATATATTATTCTCAAATTAAACTAAAATATTTTCAAATTTAAATAAATTATTTTCAAATTAAATTAAATTATTTTCAAATAAATTATTTTCAGATTAAATAAAATGATTTTCAAATTAAATTAAATTAGTTTCAAATTAAATTAGATTATTTTCAAATTAATTTATATTATTGTCAAAATAAATTAAATTATTTTCAAATTAAATTAAATTATTTTCCAATTAAATTAAATTATTTTCAAATTAAATTATATTATTTTTAAATTAAATTAAATAATTTTCAAATTAAATTATTTTCAAATTAAAATTAAATTATTTTCAAATTAAATTATATTCTTTTCAAATTAAATTAAATTATTGTCAAATTAAATTAAATTATTTTCAAATTAAATTAAATTATTTTTAAATTAAATTAAATTATTTTCAAATTAAATTAAATTATTTTCAAATTAAATCATATTATTTTCAAAATTAATTAAATTATTTTCAAATTAAATTATATTATTTTCAAATTGAATTAAATTATTTTCAATTTTAATTAAATTATTTTCAGATTAAATTAAATTATTTTTAAATTAAATTATATTATTTTCAAATTAAATTAAATTATTTTCAATTTAAATTAAATTATTTTCAAATTAAATTATATTATTTCAAAAATAAATTAAATTTTTTTCAAATTAAATTAAATTATTTTTAAATTTAATTAAATTATTTTCAAAATAAATTAAATTATTTTCAAATTAAATTAAATTATTTTCAGAATAAATTAAATGATTTTCAAATTAAATTAAATTATTTTCAAATTAAATTAAATTATTTTCAAATTAAAATTTTCAAATTAAATTGAATTATTTTCAAATTAAATTAAATTATTTTCAAATTAAATTATATTATTTTCAAATTAAATTAAATTATTTTCAAATTAAATTAAATTATTTTCAAATTAAATTAAATTATTTTCAAATTAAATTAAATTATTTTCAAATTAAATTATTTTATTTTCAAATTTAATTAAATTATTTTCAAATTAAATCATATTATTTTCAAAATTAATTAAATTATTTTCAAATTAAATTATATTATTTTCAAATTGAATTAAATTATTTCCAATTTTAATTAAATTATTTTCAGATTAAATTAAATTATTTTTAAATTAAATTATATTATTTTCAAATTAAATTAAATTATTTTCAAATTTAATTAAATTATTTGCAAATTAAATTAAATTATTTTCAAATTAAATTATTTTATTTTCAAATTAAATTAAATTATTTTCAAATTAAATCATATTATTTTCAAAATTAATTAAATTATTTTCAAATTAAATTATATTATTTCCAAATTGAATTAAATTATTTTCAATTTTAATTAAATTATTTTCAGATTAAATTAAATTATTTTTAAATTAAATTATATTATTTTCAAATTAAATTAAATTATTTTCAATTTAAATTAAATTATTTTCAAATTAAATTATATTATTTTCAAATTAAATTATATTATTTTCAAAATAAATTAAATTTTTTTCAAATTAAATTAAATTATTTTTAAATTTAATTAAATTATTTTCAAAATAAATTAAATTATTTTCAAATTAAATTAAATTATTTTCAGAATAAATTAAATGATTTTCAAATTAAATTAAATTATTTTCAAATTAAATTAAATTATTTTCAAAATAAAATATTATTTTCAAATTAAATTGAATTATTTTCAAATTAAATTAAATTATTTTCAAATTAAATTATATTATTTTCAAATTAAATTAAATTATTTTCAAATTAAATTAAATTATTTTCAAATTAAATTAAATTATTTTCAAATTAAATTAAATTATTTTCAAATTAAATCATATTATTTTTAAAATTAATTAAATTATTTTCAAATTAAAT
Source organism: Phosphuga atrata (assembly GCA_944588485.1). Lineage (NCBI taxonomy): Eukaryota > Metazoa > Arthropoda > Insecta > Coleoptera > Silphidae > Phosphuga > Phosphuga atrata. The sequence continues at coordinate 19,170,220 of OX155899.1, read as the reverse complement.
TATATTATTTTCAAATTGAATTAAATTATTTCCAATTTTAATTAAATTATTTTTAGATTAAATTAAATTATTTTTAAATTAAATTATATTATTTTCAAAATAAATTAAATTATTTTCAAATTAAACTAATTTATTTTCAAATTAAATTATATTATTTTCAAATTAAATTAAATTATTTTCAAATTAAAATATTATTTTCAAATTAAATTGAATTATTTTCAAATTAAATTAAATTATTTTCAAATTAAATTATATTATTTTCAAATTAAATTAAATTATTTTCAAATTAAATTAAATTATTTTCAAACTAAATTAAATTATTTTCAAATTAAATTATATTATTTTCAAAATAAATTAAATTATTTTCAAATTAAATTAAATTATTTTCAAATTAAATCATATTATTTTCAAAATTAATTAAATTATTTTCAAATTAAATTATATTATTTTTAAATTGAATTAAATTATTTTCAATTTTAATTAAATTATTTTCAGATTAAATTAAAATATTTTTTAATTAAATTATATTATTTTCAAATTAAATTAAATTATATTTAATTTAAATTAAATTATTTTCAAATTAAATTATATTATTTTCAAAATAAATTAAATTATTTTCAAATTAAATTAAATTATTTTCAAATTAAATTATCTTATTTCCAAATTAAAATATATTTTTCTCAAATTAAACTAAAATATTTTCAAATTTAAATAAATTATTTTCAAATTAAATTAAATTATTTTCAAATTAAATTATTTTCAGATTAAATAAAATGATTTTCAAATTAAATTAAATTATTTTCAAATTAAATTAGATTATTTTCAAATTAAATTATATTATTTTCAAAATAAATTAAATTATTTTCAAATTAAATTAAATTATTTTCCAATTTAATTAAATTATTTTCAAATTAAATTATATTATTTTTAAATTAAATTAAATAATTTTCAAATTAAATTATTTTCAAATTAAAATTAAATTATTTTCAAATTAAAATATATTCTTTTCAAATTAAATTAAATTATTGTCAAATTAAATTAAATTATTTTCAAATTAAATTAAATTATTTTTAAATTAAATTAAATTATTTTCAAATTAAATCATATTATTTTCAAATTAAATTAAATTAATTTCAAATTTAATTAAATTATTTTCAAATTAAATTAAATTATTTTCAAATTAAATTATATTATTTTCAAATTAAATTAAATTATTTTCAAATTAAATCATATTATTTTTAAAATTAATTAAATTATTTTCAAATTAAATTATATTATTTTCAAATTGAATTAAATTATTTTCAATTTTAATTAAATTATTTTCAGATTAAATTAAATTATTTTTAAATTAAATTATATTATTTTCAAATTAAATTAAATTATTTTCAATTTAGAATAAATTATTTTCAAATTAAATTATATTATTTTCAAAATAAATTAAATTATTTTCAAATTAAATTAAATTATTTTCAAATTAAATTATCTTATTTCCAAATTAAAATATATTATTCTCAAATTAAACTAAAATATTTTCAAATTTAAATAAATTATTTTCAAATTAAATTAAATTATTTTCAAATAAATTATTTTCAGATTAAATAAAATGATTTTCAAATTAAATTAAATTAGTTTCAAATTAAATTAGATTATTTTCAAATTAAATTATATTATTGTCAAAATAAATTAAATTATTTTCAAATTAAATTAAATCATTTTCCAATTAAATTAAATTATTTTCAAATTAAATTATATTCTTTTCAAATTAAATTAAATTATTGTCAAATTAAATTATATTATTTTCAAATTAAATTAAATTATTTTCAAATTAAATTAAATTATTTTCAAATTAAATTAAGTTATTTTCAAATTAAATCATATTATTTTCAAAATTAATTAAATTATTTTCAAATTAAATTATATTATTTTCAAATTGAATTAAATTATTTTCAATTTTAATTAAATTATTTTCAGATTAAATTAAATTATTTTTAAATTAAATTATATTATTTTCAAATTAAATTAAATTATTTTCAATTTAAATTAAATTATTTTCAAATTAAATTATATTATTTTCAAAATAAATTAAATTTTTTTCAAATTAAATTAAATTATTTTTAAATTTAATTAAATTATTTTCAAAATAAATTAAATTATTTTAAAATTAAATTAAATTATTTTCAAAATAAATTAAATTATTTTCAAATTAAATTAAATTATTTTCAAATTAAATTAAATTATTTTCAAATTAAAATTTTCAAATTAAATTGAATTATTTTCAAATTAAATTAAATTATTTTCAAATTAAATTATATTATTTTCAAAATAAATTAAATTATTTTCAAATTAAATTAAATTATTTTCAAATTAAATTAAATTATTTTCAAATTAAATTAAATTATTTTCAAATTAAATCATATTATTTTCAAAATTAATTAAATTATTTTCAAATTAAATTATATTATTTTCAAATTGAATTAAATTATTTCCAATTTTAATTAAATTATTTTCAGATTAAATTAAATTTTTTTTAAATTAAATTAAATAATTTTCAAATTAAATTATTTTCAAATTAAAATTAAATTATTTTCAAATTAAATTATATTATTTTCAAATTAAATTAAATTATTGTCAAATTAAATTAAATTATTTTCAAATTAAATTAAATTATTTTCAAATTAAATTAAATTATTTTCAAATTAAATTAAATTATTTTCAAATTAAATTATTTTATTTTCAAATTAAATTAAATTATTTTCAAATTAAATCATATTATTTTCAAAATTAATTAAATTATTTTCAAATTAAATTATATTATTTTCAAATTGAATTAAATTATTTCCAATTTTAATTAAATTATTTTCAGATTAAATTAAATTATTTTTAAATTAAATTATATTATTTTCATATTAAATTAAATTATTTTCAAATTTAATTAAATTATTTGCAAATTAAATTAAATTATTTTCAAATTAAATTATTTTATTTTCAAATTAAATTAAATTATTTTCAAATTAAATCATATTATTTTCAAAATTAATTATATTATTTTCAAATTAAATTATATTATTTTCAAATTGAATTAAATTATTTTCAATTTTAATTAAATTATTTTTAGATTAAATTAAATTATTTTTAAATTAAATTATATTATTTTCAAATTAAATTAAATTATTTTCAAATTAAAATTAAATTATTTTCAAATTAAATTATATTATTTTCAAATTAAATTAAATTATTTTCAAATTAAATTAAATTATTTTCAAATTAAATTAAATTATTTTCAAATTAAATTAAATTATTTTCAAATTAAATCATATTATTTTCAAAATTAATTAAATTATTTTCAAATTAAATTATATTATTTTCAAATTGAATTAAATTATTTCCAATTTTAATTAAATTATTTTCAGATTAAATTAAATTATTTTTAAATTAAATTATATTATTTTCAAATTAAATTAAATTATTTTCAATTTAAATTAAATTATTTTCAAATTAAATTATATTATTTTCAAAATAAATTAAATTATTTTCAAATTAAATTAAATTATTTTTAAATTTATTTAAATTATTTTCAAAATAAATTAACTTATTTTCAAATTAAATTAAATTATTTTCAGAATAAATTAAATGATTTTCAAATTAAATTAAATTATTTTCAAATTAAATGAAATTATTTTCAAATTAAAATATTATTTTCAAATTAAATTGAATTATTTTCAAATTAAATTAAATTATTTTCAAATTAAATTATATTATTTTCAAATTAAATTAAATTATTTTCAAATTAAATTAAATTATTTTCAAATTAAATTAAATTATTTTAAAATTAAACTAATTTATTTTCAAATTAAATTATATTATTTTCAAATTAAATTAAATTATTTTCAAATTAAATTATATTATTTTCAAATTAAATTAAATTATTTTCAAATTAAATTAAATTATTTTCAAATTTAATTAAATTATTTGCAAATTAAATTAAATTATTTTCAAATTAAATTATTTTATTTTCAAATTAAATTAAATTATTTTCAAATTAAATCATATTAATTTCAAAATTAATTAAATTATTTCCAAATTAAATTATATTATTTTCAAATTAAATTAAATTATTTTTAAATTAAATTAAATTATTTTCAAATTAAATTATATTATTTTCAAATTAAATTAAATTATTTTCAAATTAAATTAAAATATTTTCAAATTAAATTAAATTATTTTCAAATTAAATTAAATTATTTTCAAATTAAAATATTATTTTCAAATTAAATTAAATTATTTTCAAATTAAATTAAATTATTTTCAAATTAAATTAAATTATTTTCAAATCAAACTAATTTATTTTCAAATTAAATTAAATTATTTTCAAATTTAATTATATTATTTTCAAAATAAATTAAATTATTTTCAAATTAAAATATTATTTTCAAATTAAATTAAATTATTTTCAAATTAAATTATATTATTTTCAAATTAAATTAAATTATTTTCAAATAAAATTAAATTATTTTCAGAATAAACTAATTGATTTTCAAATTAAATTAAATTATTTTTAAATTAAATTAAATTATTTTCAAATTAAAATATTATTTTCAAATTAAATTAAATTATTTTCAAATTAAATTAAATTATTTTCAAATTAAATTATATTATTTTCAAATTAAATTAAATTATTTTCAAATTTAATTAAATTATTTTAAAATAAATTAAACTATTTTCAAATTAAATTAATATTATTTTCAAATTAAATTAAATTATTTTCAAATTAAATCATATTATTTTCAAATTAAATTAAATTATTTTCAAATTAAATTAAATTATTTTCAAATTAAATTATATTCTTTTCAAATTAAATTAAGTTATTTTTAAATTAATTTAAATTATTTTCAAATTAAATTATATTATTTCCAAATTAAATTGTATTATTTTCAAATTAAATTATATTATTTTCAAATTAAATTAAATTATTTTCAAATTAAATTAAATTATTTTCAAATTAAATTATATTATTTTCAAATTAAATTAAATTATTTTCAAATTAAATTAAATTATTTTCAGAATAAACTAATTGATTTTCAAAATAAATTAAATTATTTTCAAATTAAATTAAATTATTTTCAAATTAAAATATTATTTTCAAATTAAATTAAATTATTTTCAAATTAAATTTTATTATTTTCAAATTAAATTAAATTATTTTCAAATTAAATTAAATTATTTTCAAATTAAATCATATTATTTTCAAATTAAATTAAATTATTTTCAAATTAAATTAAATTATTTTCAAATTAAAATATTATTTTCAAATTAAATTAAATTAGTTTCAAATTAAATTAAATTATTTTCAAATTACATTATATTCTTTTCAAATTAAATTAAGTTATTTTTAAAATAATTTAAATTATTTTCAAATTAAATTATATTATTTCCAAATTAAATTAAATTATTTTCAAATTAAATTAAATTATTTTCAAATTAAATTATATTCTTTTCAAATTAAATAAAGTTAGTTTTAAAATAATTTAAATTATTTTCAAATTAAATTATATTATTTCCAAATTAAATTGTATTATTTTCAAATTAAATTATATTATTTTCAAATTAAATTAAATTATTTTTAAATTAAATTAAATTATTTTCAAATTAAATTATATTATTTTCAAATTAAATTAAATTATTTTCAAATTAAATTAAATTATTTTCAAATTAAATTATATTATTTTCAAATTAAATTAAATTATTTTCAAATAAAATTAAATTATTTTCAGAATAAACTAATTGATTTTCAAATTAAATTAAATTATTTTCAAATTAAATTAAATTATTTTCAAATTACAATATTATTTTCAAATTAAATTAAATTATTTTCAAATTAAATTAAATTATTTTCAAATTAAATTATATTATTTTCAAATTAAATTAAATTATTTTCAAATTTAATTAAATTATTTTAAAATAAATTAAACTATTTTCAAATTAAATTAATATTATTTTCAAATTAAATTAAATTATTTTTAGACTAAATTAAATGATTTTCAAATTAAATTATATTATTTTCAAATTAAATTAAATTATTTTCAAATTTAATTATATTATTTTCAAAATAAATTAAATTATTTTCAAATTAAAATATTATTTTCAAATTAAATTAAATTATTTTCAAATTAAATTATATTATTTTCTAATTAAATTAAATTATTTTCAAATTAAATTAAATTATTTTCAAATTAAATTAAATTATTTTCAAATTAAACTAATTTATTTTCAAATTAAAGTTTATTATTTTCAAATTAAATTAAATTATTTTCAAATTAAATTATATTATTTTCAAAATAAATTAAATTATTTTCAATGTAAATTAAATTATGTTTAAATTTAATTAAATTATTTTCAAAATAAATTAAATTATTTTCAAATTAAATTAAATTATTTTCAGAATAAATTAAATGATTTTCAAATTAAATTAAATTATTTTCAAATTAAATTAAATTATTTTCAAATTAAAATATTATTTTCAAATTAAATTGAATTATTTTCAAATTAAATTAAATTATTTTCAAATTAAATTATATTATTTTCAAATTAAATTAAATTATTTTCAAATTAAATTAAATTATTTTCAAATTAAATTAAATTATTTTCAAATTAAACTAATTTATTTTCAAATTAAATTATATTATTTTCAAATTAAATTAAATTATTTTCAAATTAAATTATATTATTTTCAAATTAAATTAAATTATTTTCAAATTAAATTAAATTATTTGCAAATTAAATTAAATTATTTTCAAATTAAATTATTTTATTTTAAAATAAATTAAACTATTTTCAAATTAAATTAATATTATTTTCAAATTAAATTAAATTATTTTCAAATTAAATCATATTATTTTCAAATTAAATTAAATTATTTTCAAATTAAATTAAATTATTTTCAAATTAAATTATATTCTTTTCAAATTAAATTAAGTTATTTTTAAAATAATTTAAATTATTTTCAAATTAAATTATATTATTTCCAAATTAAATTGTATTATTTTCAAATTAAATTATATTATTTTCATATTAAATTAAATTATTTTTAAATTAAATTAAATTATTTTCAAATTAAATTATATTATTTTCAAATTAAATTAAATTATTTTCAAATTAAATTAAATTATTTTCAAATTAAATTATATTATTTTCAAATTAATGTAAATTATTTTCAAATTAAATTAAATTATTTTCAGAATAAACTAATTGATTTTCAAATTAAATTAAATTATTTTCAAATTAAATTAATTATTTTCAAATTAAAATATTATTTTCAAATTAAATTAAATTATTTTCAAATTAAATTAAATTATTTTCAAATTAAATTATATTATTTTCAAATTAAATTAAATTATTTTCAAATTAAATTAAATTATTTTCAGAATAAACTAATTGATTTTCAAATTAAATTATATTATTTTCAAATTAAATTAAATTATTTTCAAATTAAAAAAAATTATTTTCAAATTAAATTAAATTATTTTCAAATTAAATCATATTATTTTCAAATTAAATTAAATTATTTTCAAATTAAATTAAATTATTTTCAAATTAAAATGTTATTTTCAAATTAAATTAAATTATTTTCAAATTAAATTAAATTATTTTCAAATTAAATTATATTCTTTTCAAATTAAATTAAGTTATTTTTAAAATAATTTAAATTATTTTCAAATTAAATTATATTATTTCCAAATTAAATTAAATTATTTTCAAATTAAATTAAATTATTTTCAAATTAAATTATATTCTTTTCAAATTAAATTAAGTTATTTTTAAAATAATTTAAATTATTTTCAAATTAAATTATATTATTTCTAAATTAAATTATTTTTAAATTAAATTAAATTATTTTCAAATTAAATTATATTATTTTCAAATTAAATTAAATTATTTTCAAATTAAATTAAATTATTTTCAAATTAAATTATATTATTTTCAAATTAAATTAAATTATTTTCAAATAAAATTAAATTATTTTCAGAATAAACTAATTGATTTTCAAATTAAATTAAATTATTTTCAAATTAAATTAAATTATTTTCAAATTAAAATATTATTTTCAAATTAAATTAAATTATTTTCAAATTAAATTAAATTATTTTCAAATTAAATTATATTATTTTCAAATTAAATTAAATTATTTTCAAATTTAATTAAATTATTTTAAAATAAATTAAACTATTTTCAAATTAAATTAATATTATTTTCAAATTAAATTAAATTATTTTTAGATTAAATTAAATGATTTTCAAATTAAATTATATTATTTTCAAATTAAATTAAATTATTTTCAAATTTAATTATATTATTATCAAAATAAATTAAATTATTTTCAAATTAAAATATTATTTTCAAATTAAATTATATTATTTTCAAGTTAAATGATATTATTTTCTAATTAAATTAAATTTTTTTCAAATTAAATTAAATTATTTTCAAATTAAATTAAATTATTTTCAAATTAATCTAATTTATTTTCAAATTAAAGTTTATTATTTTCAAATTAAATTAAATTATTTTCAAATTAAAATATTATTTTCAAATTAAATTGAATTATTTTCAAATTAAATTAAATTATTTTCAAATTAAATTAAATTATTTTCAAATTAAATCATATTATTTTCAAATTAAATTAAATTAAATTATTTTCAAATTAAATTAAATTATTTTCAAATTAAAATGTTATTTTCAAATTAAATTATATTATTTCCAAATTAAATTGTATTATTTTCAAATTAAATTATATTATTTTCATATTAAATAAATTATTTTTAAATTAAATTAAATTATTTTCAAATTAAATTATATTATTTTTAAATTAAATTAAATTATTTTCAAATTAAATTAAATTATTTTCAAATTAAATTATATTATTTTCAAATTAAATTAAATTATTTTCAAATTAAATTAAATTATTTTCAGAATAAACTAATTGATTTTCAAATTAAATTAAATTATTTTCAAATTAAATTAATTATTTTCAAATTAAAATATTATTTTCAAATTAAATTAAATTATTTTCAAATTAAATTAAATTATTTTCAAATTAAATTATATTATTTTCAAATTAAATTAAATTATTTTCAAATTAAATTAAATTATTTTCAGAATAAACTAATTGATTTTCAAATTAAATTATATTATTTTCAAATTAAATTAAATTATTTTCAAATTAAATTAAATTATTTTCAAATTAAATTAAATTATTTTCAAATTAAATCATATTATTTTCAAATTAAATTAAATTATTTTCAAATTAAATTAAATTATTTTCAAATTAAAATGTTATTTTCAAATTAAATTAAATTATTTTCAAATTAAATTAAATTATTTTCAAATTAAATTATATTCTTTTCAAATTAAATTAAGTTATTTTTAAAATAATTTAAATTATTTTCAAATTAAATTATATTATTTCCAAATTAAATTAAATTATTTTCAAATTAAATTAAATTATTTTCAAATTAAATTATATTCTTTTCAAATTAAATTAAGTTATTTTTAAAATAATTTAAATTATTTTCAAATTAAATTATATTATTTCCAAATTAAATTGTATTATTTTCAAATTAAATTATATTATTTTCAAATTAAATTAAATAATTTTTAAATTAAATTAAATTATTTTCAAATTAAATTATATTATTTTCAAATTAAATTAAATTATTTTCAAATTAAATTAAATTATTTTCAAATTAAATTATATTATTTTCAAATTAAATTAAATTATTTTCAAATCAAATTAAATTCTTTTCAGAATAAACTAATTGATTTTCAAATTAAATTAAATTATTTTCAAATTAAATTAAATTATTTTCAAATTAAAATATTATTTTCAAATTAAATTAAATTATTTTCAAATTAAATTAAATTATTTTCAAATTAAATTATATTATTTTCAAATTAAATTAAATTATTTTCAAATTTAATTAAATTATTTTAAAATAAATTAAACTATTTTCAAATTAAATTAATATTATTTTCAAATTAAATTAAATTATTTTTAGATTAAATTAAATGATTTTCAAATTAAATTATATTATTTTCAAATTAAATTAAATTATTTTCAAATTAAATTAAATTATTTTCAAATTAAACTAATTGATTTTCAAATTAAATTAAATTATTTTCAAAATAAATTAAATTATTTTCAAATTAAAATATTATTTTCAAATTAAATTATATTATTTTCAAAATAAATTAAATTATTTTCAAATTAAAATATTATTTTCAAATTAAATTAAATTATTTTCAAATTAAATTATATTATTTTCTAATTAAATTAAATTATTTTCAAATTAAATTAAATTATTTTCAAATTAAATTAAATTATTTTCAAATTAAACTAATTTATTTTCAAATTAAAGTTTATTATTTTCAAATTAAATTAAATTATTTTCAAATTAAAATATTATTTTCAAATTAAATTGAATTATTTTCAAAATAAATTAAATTATTTTAAAATTAAATTATATTATTTTCAAATTAAATTAAATTATTTTCAAATTAAATTAAATTATTTTCAAATTAAATTAAATTATTTTCAAATTAAAATATTATTTTCAAATTAAATTAAATTATTTTCAAATTAAATTTTATTATTTTCAAATTAAATTAAATTATTTTCAAATTAAATTAAATTATTTTCAAATTAAATCATATTATTTTCAAATTAAATTAAATTATTTTCAAATTAAATTAAATTATTTTCAAATTAAAATATTATTTTCAAATTTAATTAAATTATTTTCAAATTAAATTAAATTATTTTCAAATTAAATTATATTCTTTTCAAATTAAATTAAGTTATTTTTAAAATAATTTAAATTATTTTCAAATTAAATTATATTATTTCCAAATTAAATTGTATTATTTTCAAATTAAATTATATTATTTTCAAATTAAATTAAATTATTTTTAAATTAAATTAAATTATTTTCAAATTAAATTATATTATTTTCAAATTAAATTAAATTATTTTCAAATTAAATTAAATTATTTTCAAATTAAATTATATTATTTTCAAATTAAATTAAATTATTTTCAAATAAAATTAAATTATTTTCAGAATAAACTAATTGATTTTCAAATTAAATTAAATTATTTTCAAATTAAATTAAATTATTTTCAAATTAAAATATTATTTTCAAATTAAATTAAATTATTTTCAAATTAAGTTAAATTATTTTCAAATTAAATTATATTATTTTCAAATTAAATTAAATTATTTTCAAATTTAATTAAATTATTTTAAAATAAATTAAACTATTTTCAAATTAAATTAATATTATTTTCAAATTAAATTAAATTATTTTTAGATTAAATTAAATGATTTTCAAATTAAATTATATTATTTTCAAATTAAATTAAATTATTTTCAAATTTAATTATATTATTTTCAAAATAAATTAAATTATTTTCAAAGTAAAATATTATTTTCAAATTAAATTAAATTATTTTCAAATTAAATTATATTATTTTCTAATTAAATTAAATTATTTTCAAATTAAATTAAATTATTTTCAAATTAAATTAAATTATTTTCAAATTAAACTAATTTATTTTCAAATTAAAGTTTATTATTTTCAAAATAAATTAAATTATTTTCAAATTAAATTATATTATTTTCAAAATAAATTAAATTATTTTCAAATTAAATTAAATTATGTTTAAATTTAATTAAATTATTTTCAAAATAAATTAAATTATTTTCAAATTAAATTAAATTATTTTCAGAATAAATTAATTGATTTTCAAATTAAATTAAATTATTTTTAAATTAAATTAAATTATTTTCAAATTGAAATATTATTTTCAAATTAAATTGAATTATTTTCAAATTAAATTAAATTATTTTCAAATTAAATTATATTATTTTCAAATTAAATTAAATTATTTTCAAATTAAATTAAATTATTTTCAAATTAAATTTAATTATTTTCAAATTAAACTAATTTATTTTCAAATTAAATTATATTATTTTCAAATTAAATTAAATTATTTTCAAATTAAATTATATTATTTTCAAATTAAATTAAATTATTTTCAAATTAAATTAAATTATTTTCAAATTTAATTAAATTATTTGCAAATTAAATTAAATTATTTTCAAATTAAATTATTTTATTTTCAAATTAATTAAATTATTTTCAAATTAAATCATATTATTTTCAAAATTAATTAAATTATTTCCAAATTAAATTATATTATTTTCAAATTAAATTAAATTATTTTCAAATTAAATTAAATTATTTTCAAATTAAATTATATTATTTTCAAATTAAATTAAAATATTTTCAAATTTAATTAAATTATTTTCAAATTAAATTAAATTATTTTCAAATTAAATTAAATTATTTTCAAATTAAAATATTATTTTCAAATTAAATTAAATTATTTTCAAATTAAATTAAATTATTTTCAAATTAAATTAAATTATTTTTAAATTAAACTAATTTATTTTCAAATTAAATTATATTATTTTCAAATTAAATTAAATTATTTTCGAATTAAATTATATTATTTTCAAATTAAATTAAATTATTTTCAAATAAAATTAAATTATTTTTAGAATAAACTAATTGATTTTCAAATTAATTTAAATTATTTTCAAATTAAATTAAATTATTTTCAAATTAAAATATTATTTTCAAATTAAATTAATATTATTTTCAAATTAAATTAAATTATTTTCAAATTAAATCATATTATTTTCAAATTAAATTAAATTATTTTCAAATTAAATTAAATTATTTTCAAATTAAATTATATTCTTTTCAAAATAAATTAAGTTATTTTTAAAATAATTTAAATTATTTTCAAATTAAATTATATTATTTCCAAATTAAATTGTATCATTTTCAAATTAAATTATATTATTTTCATATTAAATTAAATTATTTTTAAATTAAATTAAATTATTTTTAAATTAAATTATATTATTTTTAAATTAAATTAAATTATTTTCAAATTAAATTAAATTATTTTCAAATTAAATTATATTATTTTCAAATTAAATTAAATTATTTTCAAATTAAATTAAATTATTTTCAGAATAAACTAATTGATTTTCAAATTAAATTAAAGTATTTTCAAATTAAATTAAATTATTTTCAAATTAAAATATTATTTTCAAATTAAATTAAATTATTTTCAAATTAAATTTTATTAATTTCAAATTAAATTAAATTATTTTCAAATTAAATTAAATTATTTTCAAATTAAATCATATTATTTTCAAATTAAATTAAATTATTTTCAAATTAAATTGAATTATTTTCAAATTAAATTATATTCTTTTCAAATTAAATTAAATTATTTTCAAATTAAATTAAATTATTTTCAAATTAAATTATATTCTTTTCAAATTAAATTAAGATATTTTTAAAATAATTTAAATTATTTTCAAATTAAATTATATTATTTCCAAATTAAATTAAATAATTTTCAAATTAAATTAAATTATTTTCAAATTAAATTATATTCTTTTCAAATTAAATTAAGTTATTTTTAAAATAATTTAAATTATTTTCAAATTAAATTATATTATTTCCAAATTAAATTGTATTATTTTTAAATTAAATTATATTATTTTCAAATTAAATTAAATTATTTTTAAATTAAATTAAATTATTTTCAAATTAAATTATATTATTTTTAAATTAAATTAAATTATTTTCAAATTAAATTAAATTATTTTTAAATTAAATTATATTATTTTCAAATTAAATTAAATTATTTTCAAATAAAATTAAATTATTTTCAGAATAAACTAATTGATTTTCAAATTAAATTAAATTATTTTCAAATTAAATTAAATTATTTTCAAATTAAAATATTATTTTCAAATTAAATTAAATTATTTTCAAATTAAATTAAATTATTTTCAAATTAAATTATATTATTTTCAAATTAAATTAAATTATTTTCAAATTTAATTAAATTATTTTAAAATAAATTAAACTATTTTCAAATTAAATTAATATTATTTTCAAATTAAATTAAATTATTTTAGATTAAATTAAATGATTTTCAAATTAAATTATATTATTTTCAAATTAAATTAAATTATTTTCAAATTTAATTATATTATTTTCAAAATAAATTAAAATATTTTCAAATTAAATTAATTTATTTTCAAATTTAATTAAATTATTTTTAGATTAAATTAAATGATTTTCAAATTAAATTAAATTATTTTCAAATTAAATTATTATTATTTTCAAATTAAATTAAATTATTTTCAAATTAAATCATATTATTTTCAAATTAAATTAAATTATTTTCAAATTAAATTAAATTATTTTCAAATTAAATTAAATTATTTTCAAATTAAATTAAATTATTTTCAAATTAAATCATATTATTTTCAAATTAAATTAAATTATTTTCAAATTAAATTAAATTATTTTCAAATTAAATTAAATTAATTTCAAATTAAATTAAATTATTTTTAGATTAAATTAAATGATTTTCAAATTAAATTAAATTATTTTCAAATTAAATTAAATTATTTTCAAATTAAAATTAAATTATTTTCAAATTAAATTATATTCTTTTCAAATTAAATTAAGTTATTTTTAAAATAATTTAAATTATTTTTAAATTAAATTATATTATTTCCAAATTAAATTGTATTATTTTCAAATTAAATTATATTATTTTCAAATTAAATTAAATTATTTTCAAATTAAATTAAATTATTTTCAAATTAAATTATATTATTTTCAAATTAAATTAAAATATTTTCAAATTAAATTAAATTATTTTCAAATTAAATTAAATTATTTTCAAATTAAATTAAATTATTTTCAAATTAAAATATTATTTTCAAATTAAATTAAATTATTTTCAAATTAAATTAAATTATTTTCAAATTAAATTAAATTATTTTTAAATTAAACTAATTTATTTTCAAATTAAATTATATTATTTTCAAATTAAATTATATTATTTTCGAATTAAATTATATTATTTTCAAATTAAATTAAATTATTTTCAAATAAAATTAAATTATTTTTAGAATAAACTAATTGATTTTCAAATTAATTTAAATTATTTTCAAATTAAATTAAATTATTTTCAAATTAAAATATTATTTTCAAATTCAATTAAATTATTTTCAAAATAAATTAAATTATTTTCAAATTAAATTATATTATTTTCAAATTAAATTAAATTATTTTCAAATTTAATTAAATTATTTTAAAATAAATTAAACTATTTTCAAATTAAATTAATATTATTTTCAAATTAAATTAAATTATTTTCAAATTAAATCATATTATTTTCAAATTAAATTAAATTATTTTCAAATTAAATTAAATTATTTTCAAATTAAATTATATTCTTTTCAAAATAAATTAAGTTATTTTTAAAATAATTTAAATTATTTTCAAATTAAATTATATTATTTCCAAATTAAATTGTATTATTTTCAAATTAAATTATATTATTTTCATATTAAATTAAATTATTTTTAAATTAAATTAAATTATTTTTAAATTAAATTATATTATTTTCAAATTAAATTAAATTATTTTCAAATTAAATTAAATTATTTTCAAATTAAATTATATTATTTTCAAATTAAATTAAATTATTTTCAAATTAAATTAAATTATTTTCAGAATAAACTAATTGATTTTCAAATTAAATTAAAGTATTTTCAAATTAAATTAAATTATTTTCAAATTAAAATATTATTTTCAAATTAAATTAAATTATTTTCAAATTAAATTTGATTAATTTCAAATTAAATTAAATTATTTTCAAATTAAATTAAATTATTTTCAAATTAAATCATATTATTTTCAAATTAAATTAAATTATTTTCAAATTAAATTGAATTATTTTCAAATTAAAATATTATTTTCAAATTAAACTAAATTATTTTCAAATTAAATTAAATTATTTTCAAATTAAATTATATTCTTTTCAAATTAAATTAAGATATTTTTAAAATAATTTAAATTATTTTCAAATTAAATTATATTATTTCCAAATTAAATTAAATAATTTTCAAATTAAATTAAATTATTTTCAAATTAAATTATATTCTTTTCAAATTAAATTAAGTTATTTTTAAAATAATTTAAATTATTTTCAAATTAAATTATATTATTTCCAAATTAAATTGTATTATTTTTAAATTAAATTATATTATTTTCAAATTAAATTAAATTATTTTTAAATTAATTTAAATTATTTTCAAATTAAATTATATTATTTTTAAATTAAATTAAATTATTTTCAAATTAAATTAAATTATTTTCAAATTAAATTATATTATTTTCAAATTAAATTAAATTATTTTCAAATAAAATTAAATTATTTTCAGAATAAACTAATTGATTTTCAAATTAAATTAAATTATTTTCAAATTAAATTAAATTATTTTCAAATTAAAATATTATTTTCAAATTAAATTATATTATTTCCAAATTAAATTGTATTATTTTTAAATTAAATTATATTATTTTAAAATTAAATTAAATTATTTTTAAATTAAATTAAATTATTTTCAAATTAAATTAAATTATTTTCAAATTAAATTATATTATTTTCAAATTAAATTAAATTATTTTCAAATAAAATTATATTATTTTAAAATTAAATTAAATTATTTTCAAATTAAATTAAATTATTTTCAAATAAAATTATATTATTTTAAAATTTAATGAAATTATTTTCAAATTAAATTAAATTATTTTCAAATTAAATTAAATTGTTTTCAAATAAAATTATATTATTTTAAAATTAAATTAAATTATTTTCAAATTAAATTAAATTATTTTCAAATTAAATTAAATTGTTTTCAAATAAAATTATATTATTTTAAAATTAAATTAAATTATTTTCAAATTAAATTAAATTATTTTCAAATTAAATTAAATTGTTTTCAAATAAAATTATATTATTTTAAAATTAAATTAAATTATTTTCAAATTAAATTAAATTATTTTCAAATTAAATTAAATTGTTTTCAAATAAAATTATATTATTTTAAAATTAAATTAAATTATTTTCAAATTAAATTAAATTATTTTCAAATTTAATGAAATTATTTTCAAATTAAATTAAATTATTTTCAAATTAAATTAAATTGTTTTCAAATAAAATTATATTATTTTAAAATTAAATTAAATTATTTTCAAATTAAATAAAATTATTTTCAAATTAAATTAAATTGTTTTCAAATAAAATTATATTATTTTAAAATTAAATTAAATTATTTTCAAATAAAATTAAATTATTTTCAAATTAAATTATATTATTTTCAAATTTAATTAATTTTTTTTCAAATTAAATTAAATTATTTTCAAATTAAATTATATTATTTTTAAATTGAATTATATTATTTTCAAATTAAATTAAATTATTTTCAAATTAAATTAAATTTATTTCAAATTAAATTATTTTATTTTCAAATTTTATTAAATTATTTTCAAATTAAATTATATTATTTTCAAATTTTATTAATTTATTTTCAAATTAAATTATATTATATTCAAATAAAATAAAATTATTTTCAAATTTAATTAAATTTTTTTCAAATAAAATTAAATGATTTTCAAATTAAATTATATTTAAATTAAATTATATTATTTTCAAAATGAAATAAATTATTTTCAAATTAAATTAAATTATTTTCAAATTTAAATAAATTATTTCCAAATTAAATTATATTATTTTCAAATTAAATTAAATTATTTTCAAATTAAATTAAATTATTTTCAAATTAAATTATATTTTCAAATTGAATTAAATTATTTTCAAATTAAATTAAATTATTTTCAAATTAAATTGAATTATTTTCAGATTATATCAAATTATTTTTAAATGAAATTAAATTAATTTCAAATAAAATTATAATATTTTCAAATTAAATTATATTATTTTCAAATTAAATTAAATTATTTTCAAATTAAATTATATTATTTTCAAATTGAATTATATTATTTTCAAATTAAATTAAATTATTTTCAAATTAAATTAAATTAATTTCAAATTAAACTAAAATATTTTCAAATTAAATTATATTATTTTCAAATTTAATTAATTTTTTTTCAAATTAAATTAAATTATTTTCTAATTAAATTATATTATTTTCAAATTGAATTATATTATTTTCAAATTAAATTAAATTATTTTCAAATTAAATTAAATTTATTTTAAATTAAATTATATTATTTTCAAATTTTATTAAATTATTTTCAAATTAAATTATATTATTTTCAAATTTTATTAATTTATTTTCAAATTAAATTAAATTATTTTCAAATAAAATTAAATTATTTTCAAATTAAATTATATTATTTTCAAATTTATTTAAATTTTTTTCAAAATAAATTAAATGATTTTCAAATTAAATTATATTCAAATTAAATTATATTATTTTCAAAATGAAATAAATTATTTTCAAATTAAATTAAATTATTTTCAAATTTAAATAAATTATTTCCAAATTAAATTATATTATTTTTAAATTAAATTAAATTATTTTCAAATTAAATTAAAATATTTTCAAATTAAATTATATTTTCAAATTGAATTAAATTATTTTCAAATTAAATTAAATTATTTTCAAATTAAATTGAATTATTTTCAGATTTAATCAAATTATTTTTAAATGAAATTAAATTAATTTCAAATAAAATTATAATATTTTCAAATTAAATTATATTATTTTCAAATTAAATTAAATTATTTTCAAATTAAATTATATTATTTTCAAATTAAATTAAATTAATTTCAAATTAAACTAAATTATTTTCAAATTAAATTAAATTATTTTCAAATTAAATTATATTATTTTCAAGTTCAATTAACTTATTTTCAAATTAAATTAAATTATTTTCAAATTAAATTGTATTATTTTCAAGTTCAATTAAATTATTTTCAAATTAAATTAAATTATTTTCAAATTAAATTATATTATATACAAATTAAATAATATTATTTTCAAATTAAATTAAATTATTCTCAAATTAAATTAAATTATTTTCAAATTAAATTAAATTTATTTCAAATCAAAATTAATTATTTTCAAATTAAATTTATTTATTTTCAAATTAAATTAAATTATTTCCAAATTAAATTATATTATTTTAAAATTAAATATAATTATTTTCAAATTAAATTAAATTATTTGCAAAATAAATTATATTATTTTGAAATTAAATTATATTATTCTCAAATTAAATTAAAATATTTTCAAATTTAAATAAATTATTCTCAAATTAAATTAAATTATTTTCAAATTAAATTATTTTCAAATTAAATTAAATGATTTTCAAATTAAATTAAATTATTTTCAAATTAAATTAGATTATTTTCAAATTGAATTATATTATTTTCAAATTAAATTAAATTATTTTCAAATTAAATTAAATTTATTTCAAATTAAATTATATTATTTTCAAATTTTATTAAATTATTTTCAAATTGAATTATATTATTTTCAAATTTTATTAATTTATTTTCAAATTAAATTATATTATTTTCAAATTTAATTAAATTTTTTTCAAATTAAATTAAATGATTTTCAAATTAAATTATATTCAAATTAAATTATATTATTTTCAAAATGAAATAAATTATTTTCAAATTAAATTAAATTATTTTCAAATTTAAATAAATTATTTCCAAATTAAATTATATAATTTTCAAATTAAATTAAATTATTTTCAAATTAAATTAAATTATTTTCAAATTAAATTGAATTATTTTCAGATTAAATCAAATTATTTTTAAATGAAATTAAATTAATTTCAAATAAAATTATAATATTTTCAAATTAAATTATATTATTTTCAAATTAAATTAAATTATTTTCAAATTAAATTATATTATTTTCAAATTGAATTATATTATTTTCAAATTAAATTAAATTATTTTCAAATTAAATTAAATTAATTTCAAATTAAATTGAATTATTTTCAGATTAAATCAAATTATTTTTAAATGAAATTAAATTAATTTCAAATAAAATTATAATATTTTCAAATTAAATTATATTATTTTCAAATTAAATTAAATTATTTTCAAATTAAATTATATTATTTTCAAATTGAATTATATTATTTTCAAATTAAATTAAATTATTTTCAAATTAAATTAAATTAATTTCAAATTAAATTGAATTATTTTCAGATTAAATCAAATTATTTTTAAATGAAATTAAATTAATATCAAATAAAATTATAATATTTTCAAATTAAATTATATTATTTTCAAATTAAATTAAATTATTTTCAAATTAAATTATATTATTTTCAAATTAAATTAAATTATTTTCAAATTAAATTATATTATTTTCAAATTTTATTAAATTATTTTCAAATTAAATTAAATTATTTTTAAATTAAATTATATTATTTTCAAATTAAATTAAATTATTTTCAAATTAAATTAAATTTCTTTCAAATTAAATTATATTATTTTCAAATTAAATTAAATTATTTTCAAATTAAATTATATTATTTTCAAATTAAATTAAATTATTTTCAAATTAAATTATATTATTTTCAAATTTTATTAAATTATTTTCAAATTAAATTATATTATTTTCAAATTTTATTAATTTATTTTCAAATTAAATTATATTATTTTCAAATAAAATTAAATTATTTTCAAATTAAATTATAATATTTTCAAATTTAATTAAATTTTTTTCAAATTAAATTAAATGATTTTCAAATTAAATTATATTCAAATTAAATTATATTATTTTCAAAATGAAATAAATTATTTTCAAATTAAATTAAATTATTTTCAAATTTAAATAAATTATTTCCAAATTAAATTATATTATTTTCAAATTAAATTATATTATCTTCAAATTAAATTAAATTATTTTCAAATTAAATTAAATTATTTTTAAATTTAATTAAATTATTTGCAAATTAAATTAAATTATTTTCAAATTAAATTATTTTATTTTCAAATTAAATTAAATTATTTTCAAATTAAATCATATTATTTTCAAAATTAATTAAATTATTTCCAAATTAAATTATATTATTTTCAAATTAAATTAAATTATTTTTAAATTAAATGAAATTATTTTCAAATTAAATTAAATTATTTTCAAATTAAATTAAATTATTTTCAAATTAAATTAAATTATTTTCAAATTAAATTAAATTATTTTCAAATTAAATTAAATTATTTTCAAATTAAAATATTATTTTCAAATTAAATTAAATTATTTTCAAATTAAATTAAATTATTTTCAAATTAAATTAAATTATTTTCAAATTAAACTAATTTATTTTCAAATTAAATTATATTATTTTCAAATTAAATTAAATTATTTTCAAATTAAATTATATTATTTTCAAATTAAATTAAATTATTTTCAAATAAAATTAAATTATTTTCAGAATAAACTAATTGATTTTCAAATTAAATTAAATTATTTTCAAATTAAATTAAATTATTTTCAAATTAAAATATTATTTTCAAATTAAATTAAATTATTTTCAAATTAAATTAAATTATTTTCAAATTAAATTATATTATTTTCAAATTAAATTAAATTATTTTCAAATTTAATTAAATTATTTTAAAATAAATTAAACTATTTTCAAATTAAATTAATATTATTTTCAAATTAAATTAAATTATTTTCAAATTAAATCATATTATTTTCAAATTAAATTAAATTATTTTCAAATTAAATTAAATTATTTTCAAATTAAATTATATTCTTTTCAAATTAAATTAAGTTATTTTTAAAATAATTTAAATTATTTTCAAATTAAATTATATTATTTCCAAATTAAATTGTATTATTTTCAAATTAAATTATATTATTTTTATATTAAATTAAATTATTTTTAAATTAAATTAAATTATTTTCAAATTAAATTATATTATTTTCAAATTAAATTAAATTATTTTCAAATTAAATTAAATTATTTTCAAATTAAATTATATTATTTTCAAATTAAATTAAATTATTTTCAAATTAAATTAAATTATTTTCAGAATAAACTAATTGATTTTCAAATTAAATTAAATTATTTTCAAATTAAATTAAATTATTTTCAAATTTAAATATTATTTTCAAATTAAATTAAATTATTTTGAAATTAAATTTTATTATTTTCAAATTAAATTATATTCTTTTCAAATTAAATTAAGTTATTTTTAAAATAATTTAAATTATTTTCAAATTAAATTATATTATTTCCAAATTAAATTAAATTATTTTCAAATTAAATTAAATTATTTTCAAATTAAATTATATTCTTTTCAAATTAAATTAAGTTATTTTTAAAATAATTTAAATTATTTTCAAATTAAATTATATTATTTCCAAATTAAATTGTATTATTTTCAAATTAAATTATATTATTTTCAAATTAAATTAAATTATTTTTAAATTAAATTAAATTATTTTCAAATTAAATTATATTATTTTCAAATTAAATTAAATTATTTTCAAATTAAATTAAATTATTTTCAAATTAAATTATATTATTTTCAAATTAAATTAAATTATTTTCAAATCAAATTAAATTATTTTCAGAATAAACTAATTGATTTTCAAATTAAATTAAATTATTTTCAAATTAAATTAAATTATTTTCAAATTAAAGCATTATTTTCAAATTAAATTAAATTATTTTCAAATTAAATTAAATTATTTTCAAATTAAATTAAATTATTTTCAAATTAAATCATATTATTTTCAAATTAAATTAAATTATTTTCAAATTAAATTAAATTATTTTCAAATTAAATTAAATTAATTTCAAATTAAATTAAATTATTTTTAGATTAAATTAAATGATTTTTAAATTAAATTAAATTATTTTCAAATTAAATTAAATTATTTTACAATTTAATTAATTTATTTTCAAATTAAATTATATTATTTTTAAATTAAATTAAATTTTTTTCAAATTAAATTAAATTATTTTCAAATTAAAATTAAATTATTTTTAAATTAAATTATATTCTTTTCAAATTAAATTAAGTTAATTTTAAAATAATTTAAATTATTTTCAAATTAAATTATATTCTTTTCAAATTAAATTAAGTTATTTTTAAAATAATTTAAATTATTTTCAAATTAAATTAAATTATTTTCAAATTAAATTATATTATTTTCAAATTAAATTAAATTATTTTCAAATTAAATTATATTATTTTCAAATTTTATTAAATTATTTTCAAATTAAATTAAATTATTTTTAAATTAAATTATATTATTTTCAAATTAAATTAAATTATTTTCAAATTAAATTAAATTATTTTCAAATTAAATTATATTATTTTCAAATTAAATTAAATTGTATTCAAATTAAATTATATTATTTTCAAATTAAATTAAATTATTTTCAAATTAAATTATATTATTTTCAAATTTTATTAAATTATTTTCAAATTAAATTATAATATTTTCAAATTAAATTATATTATTTTCAAATTTTATTAAATTATTTTCAAATTAAATTATATTATTTTCAAATTTTATTAATTTATTTTCAAATTAAATTATATTATTTTCAAATAAAATTAAATTATTTTCAAATTAAATTATAATATTTTCAAATTTAATTAAATTTTTTTCAAATTAAATTAAATGATTTTCAAATTAAATTATATTCAAATTAAATTATATTATTTTCAAAATGAAATAAATTATTTTCAAATTAAATTAAATTATTTTCAAATTTAAATAAATTATTTCCAAATTAAATTATATTATTTTCAAATTAAATTATATTATCTTCAAATTAAATTAAATTATTTTCAAATTAAATTAAATTATTTTTAAATTTAATTAAATTATTTGCAAATTAAATTAAATTATTTTCAAATTAAATTATTTTATTTTCAAATTAAATTA
The DNA here is from genome assembly GCA_944588485.1 of Phosphuga atrata. Lineage (NCBI taxonomy): Eukaryota > Metazoa > Arthropoda > Insecta > Coleoptera > Silphidae > Phosphuga > Phosphuga atrata. The sequence continues at coordinate 19,146,315 of OX155899.1, read as the reverse complement.
AATTATTTTCAAATTAAATCATATTATTTTTAAAATTAATTAAATTATTTCCAAATTAAATTATATTATTTTCAAATTAAATTAAATTATTTTTAAATTAAATTAAATTATTTTCAAATTAAATTAAATTATTTTCAAATTAAATTAAATTATTTTCAAATTAAATTAAATTATTTTCAAATTAAATTAAATTATTTTCAAATTAAATTAAATTATTTTCAAATTAAAATATTATTTTCAAATTAAATTAAATTATTTTCAAATTAAATTAAATTATTTTCAAATTAAATTAAATTATTTTCAAATTAAACTAATTTATTTTCAAATTAAATTATATTATTTTCAAATTAAATTAAATTATTTTCAAATTAAATTATATTATTTTCAAATTAAATTAAATTATTTTCAAATAAAATTAAATTATTTTCAGAATAAACTAATTGATTTTCAAATTAAATTAAATTATTTTCAAATTAAATTAAATTATTTTCAAATTAAAATATTATTTTCAAATTAAATTAAATTATTTTCAAATTAAATTAAATTATTTTCAAATTAAATTATATTATTTTCAAATTAAATTAAATTATTTTCAAATTTAATTAAATTATTTTAAAATAAATTAAACTATTTTCAAATTAAATTAATATTATTTTCAAATTAAATTAAATTATTTTCAAATTAAATCATATTATTTTCAAATTAAATTAAATTATTTTCAAATTAAATTAAATTATTTTCAAATTAAATTATATTCTTTTCAAATTAAATTAAGTTATTTTTAAAATAATTTAAATTATTTTCAAATTAAATTATATTATTTCCAAATTAAATTGTATTATTTTCAAATTAAATTATATTATTTTTATATTAAATTAAATTATTTTTAAATTAAATTAAATTATTTTCAAATTAAATTATATTATTTTCAAATTAAATTAAATTATTTTTAAATTAAATTAAATTATTTTCAAATTAAATTATATTATTTTCAAATTAAATTAAATTATTTTCAAATTAAATTAAATTATTTTCAGAATAAACTAATTGATTTTCAAATTAAATTAAATTATTTTCAAATTAAATTAAATTATTTTCAAATTTAAATATTATTTTCAAATTAAAGTAAATTATTTTCAAATTAAATTAAATTATTTTCAAATTAAATCATATTATTTTCAAATTAAATTAAATTATTTTCAAATTAAATTAAATTATTTTCAAATTAAATTAAATTAATTTCAAATTAAATTAAATTATTTTTAGATTAAATTAAATGATTTTTAAATTAAATTAAATTATTTTCAAATTAAATTAAATTATTTTACAATTTAATTAAATTATTTTCAAATTAAATTATAGTATTTTTAAATTAAATTAAATTTTTTTCAAATTAAATTAAATTATTTTCAAATTAAAATTAAATTATTTTTAAATTAAATTATATTCTTTTCAAATTAAATTAAGTTATTTTTAAAATAATTTAAATTATTTTCAAATTAAATTATATTCTTTTCAAATTAAATTAAGTTATTTTTAAAATAATTTAAATTATTTTCAAATTAAATTATATTATTTCCAAATTAAATTGTATTATTTTCAAATTAAATTATATTATTTTCATATTAAATTAAATTATTTTCAAATTATATTATATTATTTTCAAATTAAATTATTTTTAAAATAAATTAAATTATTTTCAAATTAAATTATATTATTTCCAAATTAAATTATATTATTTTCAAATTAAATTAAATTATTTTTAACTTAAATTAAATTATTTTCAAGCTAAATTAAATTATTTTCAAATTAAATTATATTATTTTCAAATTAAATTAATTTTTTTTAAATTAAATTATATTGTTTTCAAATTAATTTATATTATTTTCAAAATAAATTATATTATTTTCATATTAAATTAAATTATTTTCAAATTAAATTTTATTATTTTCAAATTAAATTATATTTTTTTCAACGTAAATTATATTATTTTCAAAATAAATTATATTTTCAAATTAAATTATATTATTTTCAAATTAAATTATATTATTTTCAAATTTTATTAAATTATTTTCAAATTAAATTGAATTATTTTAAAATTAAATTATATTATTTTCAAATTAAATTATATTATTTTCAAATAAAATTAAATTATTTTCAAATTAAATTATATTATTTTCAAATTTAATTAATTTTTTTTCAAATTAAATTAAATTATTTTCAAATTAAATTATATTATTTTCAAATTGAATTATATTATTTTCAAATTAAATTAAATTATTTTCAAATTAAATTAAATTTATTTCAAATTAAATTATTTTATTTTCAAATTTTATTAAATTATTTTCAAATTAAATTATATTATTTTCAAATTTTATTAATTTATTTTCAAATTAAATTATATTATTTTCATATTAAATTAAATTATTTTCAAATTATATTATATTATTTTCAAATTAAATTATTTTTAAAATAAATTAAATTATTTTCAAATTAAATTATATTATTTCCAAATTAAATTATATTATTTTCAAATTAAATTAAATTATTTTTAACTTAAATTAAATTATTTTCAAGCTAAATTAAATTATTTTCAAATTAAATTATATTATTTTCAAATTAAATTAATTTTTTTTAAATTAAATTATATTGTTTTCAAATTAATTTATATTATTTTCAAAATAAATTATATTATTTTCATATTAAATTAAATTATTTTCAAATTAAATTTTATTATTTTCAAATTAAATTATATTTTTTTCAACGTAAATTATATTATTTTCAAAATAAATTATATTTTCAAATTAAATTATATTATTTTCAAATTAAATTATATTATTTTCAAATTTTATTAAATTATTTTCAAATTAAATTGAATTATTTTAAAATTAAATTATATTATTTTCAAATTAAATTATATTATTTTCAAATAAAATTAAATTATTTTCAAATTAAATTATATTATTTTCAAATTTAATTAATTTTTTTTCAAATTAAATTAAAGTATTTTCAAATTAAATTAAATTATTTTCAAATTAAATTATATTATTTTCAAATTAAATTAAATTATTTTCAAATTAAATTATATTATTTTCAAATTTTATTAAATTATTTTCAAATTAAATTGAATTATTTTAAAATTAAATTATATTATTTTCAAATTAAATTATATTATTTTCAAATAAAATTAAATTATTTTCAAATTAAATTATATTATTTTCAAATTTAATTAATTTTTTTTCAAATTAAATTAAATTATTTTCAAATTAAATTATATTATTTTCAAATTGAATTATATTATTTTCAAATTAAATTAAATTATTTTCAAATTAAATTAAATTTATTTCAAATTAAATTATTTTATTTTCAAATTTTATTAAATTATTTTCAAATTAAATTATATTATTTTCAAATTTTATTAATTTATTTTCAAATTAAATTATATTATTTTCAAATAAAATAAAATTATTTTCAAATTAAATTATATTATTTTCAAATTTAATTAAATGTTTTTCAAATTAAATTAAATGATTTTCAAATTAAATTATATTCAAATTAAATTATATTATTTTCAAAATGAAATAAATTATTTTCAAATTAAATTAAATTATTTTCAAATTTAAATAAATTATTTCCAAATGAAATTATATTATTTTCAAATTAAATTAAATTATTTTCAAATTAAATTAAATTATTTTCAAATTAAATTATATTTTCAAATTGAATTAAATTATTTTCAAATTAAATTAAATTATTTTCAAATTAAATTGAATTATTTTCAGATCAAATCAAATTATTTTTAAATGGAATTAAATTAATTTCAAATAAATTATAATATTTTCAAATTAAATTATATTATTTTCAAATTGAATTATATTATTTTCAAATTAAATTATATTATTTTCAAATTGAATTATATTATTTTCAAATTAAATTAAATTATTTTCAAATTAAATTAAATTAATTTCAAATTAAACTAAATTATTTTCAAATTAAATTATATTATTTTCAAATTTAATTAATTTTTTTTCAAATTAAATTAAATTATTTTCAAATTAAATTATATTATTTTCAAATTGAATTATATTATTTTCAAATTAAATTAAATTATTTTCAAATTAAATTAAATTAATTTCAAATTAAACTAAATTATTTTCAAATTAAATTATATTATTTTCAAATTAAATTAAATTATTTTCAAATTAAATTATATTATTTTCAAATTTTATTAAATTATTTTCAAATTAAATTATATTATTTTCAAATTTTATTAAATTATTTTCAAATTAAATTATATTATTTTTAAATTAAATTAAATTATTTCCAAATTAAATTATATTATTTTCAAATTAAATTATATTATTTTCAAATTAGACTAAATCATTTTCAAATTAAATCAAATTATTTTTAAATTAAATTAAAATAATTTTAAATAAAAGTATATTATTTACAAATTAAATTATATTATTTTCAAATTAAATTATTTCAAATAAAATTAAATTATTTTCAAATTAAATTATATTATTTTCAAGTTCAATTAAATTATTTTCAAATTAAATTAAATTATTTTCAAATTAAATTATATTATTTTCAAGTTCAATTAAATTATTTTCAAATTAAATTAAATTATTTTCAAATTAAATTATATTATTTTCAAATTAAATAATATTATTTTCAAATTAAATTAAATTATTCTCAAATTAAATTAAATTATTTTCAAATTAAATTAAATTTATTTCAAATCAAAATTAATTATTTTCAAATTAAATTTATTTACTTTCAAATTAAATTATTTCCAAATTAAATTATATTATTTTAAAATTAAATATAATTATTTTCAAATTAAATTAAATTATTTGCAAAATAAATTATATTATTTTCAAATTAAATTATATTATTCTCAAATTAAATTAAAATATTTTCAAATTTAAATAAATTATTCTCAAATTAAATTAAATTTTTTTCAAATTAAATTATTTTCAGATTAAATTAAATGATTTTCAAATTGAATTATATTATTTTCAAATTAAATTAAATTATTTTCAAATTAAATTAAATTTATTTCAAATTAAATTATATTATTTTCAAATTTTATTAAATTATTTTCAAATTAAATTATATTATTTTCAAATTTTATTAATTTATTTTCAAATTAAATTATATTATTTTCAAATTTAATTAAATTTTTTTCAAATTAAAATAAATGATTTTCAAATTAAATTATATTTAAATTAAATTATATTATTTTCAAAATGAAATAAATTATTTTCAAATTAAATTAAATTATTTTCAAATTTAAATAAATTATTTCCAAATTAAATTATATTATTTTCAAATTAAATTCAATTATTTTCAAATTAAATTAAATTATTTTCAAATTAAATTATATTTTCAAATTGAATTAAATTATTTTCAGATTAAATTAAATTAATTTCAAATAAAATTATAATATTTTCAAATTAAATTATATTATTTTCAAATTAAATTAAATTATTTTCAAATTAAATTATATTATTTTCAAATTGAATTATATTATTTTCAAATTAAATTAAATTATTTTCAAATTAAATTAAATTAATTTCAAATTAAACTAAATTATTTTCAAATTAAATTAAATTATTTTCAAATTAAATTATATTATTTTCAAATTAAATTAAATTATTTTCAAATTAAATTATATTATTTTCAAATTTTATTAAATTATTTTCAAATTAAATTATATTATTTTCAAATTTTATTAAATTATCTTGAAATTAAATTATATTATTTTCAAATTAAATTAAATTATATTCAAATTAAATTATAATATTTTCAAATTAAATTATATTATTTTCAAATTAGATTAAATCATTTTCAAATTAAGTCAAATTATTTTTAAATTAAATTAAATTAATTTTAAATAAAATTATATTATTTACAAATTAAATTATATTATTTTCAAATTAAATTATTTTCAAATAAAATTAAATTATTTTCAAATTAAATTATATTATTTTCAAGTTCAATTAAATTATTTTCAAATTAAATTAAATTATTTTCAAATTAAATTATATTATTTTCAAGTACAATTAAATTATTTTCAAATTAAATTAAATTATTTTCAAATTAAATTATAATATTTTCAAATTAAATAATATTATTTTCAAATTAAATTAATTTATTCTCAAAATAAATTAAATTATTTTCAAATTAAATTAAATTTATTTCAAATCAAAATTAATTATTTTCAAATTAAATTTATTTATTTTCAAATTAATTTAAATTATTTCCAAATTAAATTATATTATTTTAAAATTAAATATAATTATTTTCAAATTAAATTAAATTATTTGCAAAATAAATTATATTATTTTCAAATTAAATTATATTATTCTCAAATTAAATTAAAATATTTTTAAATTTAAATAAATTATTCACAAATTAAATTAAATTATTTTCAAATTAAATTATTTTCAGATTAAATTAAATGATTTTCTAATTAAATTAAATTATTTTCAAATTAAATTAGATTATTTTCAAATTAAATTATATTATTTTCAAAATAAATTAAATTATTTTTAAATTAAATTAAATTATTTTCCAATTTAATTAAATTATTTTCAAATTAAATTATATTCTTTTCAAATTAAATTAAATTATTTTCAAATTAAATTATATTCTTTTCAAATTAAATTATATTCTTTTCAAATTAAATTAAATTATTGTCAAATTAAATTAAATTATTTTCAAATTAAATTAAATTATTTTCAAATTAAATTAAATTATTTTCAAATTAAATTAAATTTATTTCAAATTAAATTATATTATTTTCAAATTTTATTAAATTATTTTCAAATTAAATTATATTATTTTCAAATTTAATTAATTTTTTTTCAAATTAAATTAAATTATTTTCAAATTAAATTAAATTATTTTCAAATTAAATTAAATTATTTTCCAATTTAATTAAATTATTTTCAAATTAAATTATATTATTTTCAAATTAAATTATATTATTTTCAAGTTCAATTAAATTATTTTCAAATAAAATTATATTATTTTCAAATTTAATTAATTTTTTTTCAAATTAAATTAAATTATTTTCAAATTAAATCATATTATTTTCAAATTGAATTATATTATTTTCAAATTAAATTAAATTATTTTCAAATTAAATTAAATTTATTTCAAATTAAATTATATTATTTTCAAATTTTATTAAATTATTTTCAAATTAAATTATATTATTTTCAAATTTTATTAATTTATTTTCAAATTAAATTATATTATTTTCAAACAAAATTAAATTATTTTCAAATTAAATTATACTATTTTCAAATTTAATTAAATTTTTTTCAAATTAAATTAAATGATTTTCAAATTAAATTATATTCAAATTAAATTATATTATTTTCAAAATGAAATAAATTATTTTCAAATTAAATTAAATTATTTTAAAATTTAAATAAATTATTTCCAAATTAAATTATATTATTTTCAAATTAAATTAAATTATTTTCAAATTAAATTAAATTTATTTCAAATTAAATTATATTATTTTCAAATTGAATTAAATTATTTTCAAATTAAATTAAATTATTTTCAAATTAAATTGAATTACTTTCAGATTAAATCAAATTATTTTTAAATGAAATTAAATTAATTTCAAATAAAATTATAATATTTTCAAATTAAATTATATTATTTTCAAATTAAATTAAATTATTTTCAAATTAAATTATATTATTTTCAAATTGAATTATATTATTTTCAAATTAAATTAAATTATTTTCAAATTAAATTAAATTAATTTCAAATTAAACTAAATTATTTTCAAAGTAAATTATATTATTTTCAAATTGAATTATATTATTTTCAAATTAAATTATATTATTTTCAAATTAAATTAAATTATTTTCAAATTAAATTAAATTATTTTCAAATTAAATTATATTATTTTTAAATTAAATTAAATTATTTTCAAATTAAATTATATTATTTTCAAATTTTATTAAATTATTTTCAAATTAAATTATATTATTTTCAAATTTTATTAAATTATTTTCAAATTAAATTATATTATTTTCAAATTAAATTAAATTATTTTCAAATTAAATTATATTATTTTCAAATTAAATTATATTATTTTCAAATTAGATTAAATCATTTTCAAATTAAATCAAATTACTTTTAAATTAAATTAAATTAATTTTAAATAAAATTATATTATTTACAAATTAAATTAAATTATTTTCAAATTAAATTTTATTATTTTCAAATTAAATTATATTATTTTCAAATTTTATTAAATTATTTTCAAATTAAATTAAATTATTTTCAAATTAAATTATATTATTTTTAAATTAAATTAAATTATTTTCAAATTAAATTATATTATTTTCAAATTTTATTAAATTATTTTCAAATTAAATTATATTATTTTCAAATTTTATTAAATTATTTTCAAATTAAATTATATTATTTTCAAATTAAATTAAATTATTTTCAAATTAAATTATATTATTTTCAAATTAAATTAAATTAATTTCAAATTAAACTAAATTATTTTCAAATTAAATTATATTATTTTCAAGTTCAATTAAATTATTTTCAAATTAAATTATATTATTTTCAAATTAAATTATATTATTTTCAAATTAGATTAAATCATTTTCAAATTAAATCAAATTACTTTTAAATTAAATTAAATTAATTTTAAATAAAATTATATTATTTACAAATTAAATTAAATTATTTTCAAATTAAATTTTATTATTTTCAAATTAAATTATATTATTTTCAAATTTTATTAAATTATTTTCAAATTAAATTATATTATTTTCAAATTTTATTAAATTATTTTCAAATTAAATTATATTATTTTCAAATTAAATTAAATTAATTTCAAATTAAACTAAATTATTTTCAAATTAAATTATATTATTTTCAAGTTCAATTAAATTATTTTTAAATTAAATAATATTATTTTCAAATTAAATTAAATTATTCTCAAATTAAATTAAATTATTTTCAAATTAAATTAAATTTATTTCAAATCAAAATTAATTATTTTCAAATTAAATTTATTTATTTTCAAATTAAATTAAATTATTTCCAAATTAAATTATATTATTTTAAAATTAAATTTAATTATTTTCAAATTAAATTAAATTATTTGCAAAATAAATTATATTATTATCAAATTAAATTATATTATTCTCAAATTAAATTAAAATATTTTCAAATTTAAATAAATTAAATTATTTTCAAATTAAATTATTTTCAGATTAAATTAAATGATTTTCAAATTAAATTAAATTATTTTCAAATTAAATTAGATTATTTTCAAATTAAACTATATTATTTTAAAAATAAATTAAATTATTTTCAAATTAAATTAAATTATTTTCCAATTTAATTAAATTATTTTCAAATTAAATTATATTCTTTTCAAATTAAATTAAATTATTTTCAAATTAAATTATATTCTTTTCAAATTAAATTATATTCTTTTCAAATTAAATTAAATTATTGTCAAATTAAATTAAATTATTTTCAAATTAAATTAAATTATTTTCAAATTAAATTAAATTATTTTCAAATTAAATTATATTATTTTCAAATAAAATTAAATTAATTTCAAATTTAATTATATTATTTTTAAATTAAATTAAATTATTTTCAAATTAAATTAAATTATTTTCCAATTTAATTAAATTATTTTCAAATTAAATTATATTATTTTCAAATTAAATTATATTATTTTCAAGTTTAATTAAATTATTTTCAAATTAAATTAAATTATTTTCAAATTAAATTAAATTATTTTCAAATTAAATTATATTATTTTCAAATTAAATTATATTATTTTCAAGTTTAATTAAATTATTTTTAAATTAAATTAAATTATTTTCAAATTAAATTATATTATTTTCAAATTAAATTATATTATTTTCAAATTAAATTAAATTATTCTCAAATTAAATTAAATTATTTTCAAATTAAATTAAATTTATTTCAAATTAAAATTAATTATTTTCAAATTAAATTTATTTATTTTCAAATTAAATTAAATTATTTCCAAATTAAATTATATTATTTTAAAATTAAATTTAATTATTTTCAAATTAAATTAAATTATTTTCAAATTAAATTATATTATTTCCAAATTAAATTATATTATTCTCAAATTAAACTAAAATATTTTCAAATTTAAATAAATTATTTTCTTATTAATTTAATTATTTTCAAATTAAATTATTTTCAGATTAAATAAAATGATTTTCAAATTAAATTAAATTATTTTCAAATTAAATTAGATTATTTTCAAATTAAATTATATTATTTTCAAAATAAATTAAATTATTTCCAAATTAAATTAAATTATTTTCCAAATTAATTAAATTAATTTCAAATTAAATTAAATTATTTTAAAATTAAAAAAAACTATTTCCAAATTAAATTATTATTATTTTCAAATTAAATTAAATTATTTTCAAATTAAATCATATTATTTTCAAATTAAATTAAATTATTTTCAAATTAAATTAAATTATTTTCAAATTAAATTAAATTATTTTCAAATTAAATTATTTTTAGATTAAATTAAATGATTTTCAAATTAAATTAAATTATTTTCAAATTAAATTAAATTATTTTCAAATTTAATTATATTATTTTCAAAATAAATTAAAGTATTTTCAAATTAAATTAATTTATTTTCAAATTTAATTAAATTATTTCCAAATTTAATTATATTATTTTCAATTTAAATTAAATTATTTCCAAATTAAATTGACTTATTTTAAAATTAAATTATATTATTTTCAAATTAAATTACTTTCAAATTAAATTAAATTATTTTCAAATTAAATTAAATTATTTGCAAATTAAATTATATTATTTTCAAATTAAATTATATTATTTTCAAATTAAATTAAAATGATTTCAAATTTAAATAAATTATTTTCAAATTAAATTAAATTATTTTCAAATTAAATTAAATTATTTTCAGATTAATTTAAATGATTTTCAAATTAAATTAAATTATTTTCAAATTAAATTAAATTATTTTTAAATTAAATTATATTATTTTCAAAATAAATTAAATTATTTTCAAATTAAATTAAATTATTTTCCAATTTAATTAAATTATTTTCAAATTAAATTCTATTATTTTTAAATTAAATTATATTATTTTCAAGTTCAATTAAATTATTTTCAAATTAAATTAAATTATTTTCAAATTAAATTCTATTATTTTCAAATTAAATTATATTATTTTCAAATTAAATTAAATTATTCTTAAATTAAATTTAATTATTTTCAAATTAAATGAAATTTATTTCAAATTAAAATTAATTATTTTCAAATTAAATTAATTTATTTTCAAATTAAATTAAATTATTTCCAAATTAAATTATATTATTTTAAAATTAAATTTAATTATTTTCAAATTAAATTAAATTATTTTCAAATTAAATTATATTATTTCCAAATTAAATTATTTTCAGATTAAATAAAATGATTTTCAAATTAAATTAAATTATTTTCAAATTAAATTAGATTATTTTCAAATTAAATTAAATTATTTTCAAAATAAATTAAATTATTTTCAAATTAAATTAAATTATTTTCAAATTAAATTAAATTATTTTCAAATTAAATTAAATTATTTTCAAATTAAATTAAATTAATTTCAAATTTAATTATATTATTTTCAAATTTAATTAAATTATTTTCAAATTAAATTAAATTATTTTAAAATTAAAAAAAACTATTTTCAAATTAAATTATTATTATTTTCAAATTAAATTATATTATTTTAAAATTAAATTATATTATTCTCAAATTAAACTAAAATATTTTCAAATTTAAATAAATTATTTTCTTATTAATTTAATTATTTTCAAATTAAATTATTTTCAGATTAAATAAAATGATTTTCAAATTAAATTAAATTATTTTCAAATTAAATTAGATTATTTTTAAACTAAATTATATTATTTTCAAAATAAATTAAATTATTTTCAAATTAAATTAAATTATTTTCAAATTTAATTAAATTATTTTCAAATTAAATTAAATTATTTTAAAATTAAAAAAAACTATTTTCAAATTAAATTATTATTATTTTCAAATTAAATTAAATTATTTTCAAATTAAATCATATTATTTTCAAATTAAATTAAATTATTTTCAAATTAAATTAAATTATTTTCAAATTAAATTAAATTATTTTCAAATTAAATTATTTTTAAATTAAATTAAATGATTTTCAAATTAAATTAATTTATTTTCAAATTAAATTAAATTATTTTCCAATTTAATTAAATTATTTTCAAATTAAATTATATTATTTTCAAATTAAATTATATTATTTTCAAGTTCAATTAAATTATTTTCAAATTAAATAAAATTATTTTCAAATTAAATTATACTATTTTCAAATTAAATTAAAATATTTTCAAATTTAAATAAATTATTTTCAAATTAAATTAAATTATTTTCAAATTAAATTAAATTATTTTCAGATTAAATTAAATGATTTTCAAATTAAATTAAATTATTTTCAAATTAAATTAAATTATTTTCAAATTAAATTATATTATTTTCAAAATAAATTAAATTATTTTCAAATTAAATTAAATTATTTTCAAGTTCAATTAAATTATTTTCAAATTAAATTAAATTATTTTCAAATTAAATTATATTATTTTCAAATTAAATTATATTATTTTCAAATTAAATTAAATTATTCTTAAATTAAATTAAATTATTTTCAAATTAAATTAAATTTATTTCAAATTAAAATTAATTATTTTCAAATTAAATTAATTTATTTTCAAATTAAATTAAATTATTTCCAAATTAAATTATATTATTTTAAAATTAAATTTAATTATTTTCAAATTAAATTAAATTATTTTCAAATTAAATTATATTATTTCCAAATTAAATTATATTATTCTCAAATTAAACTAAAATATTTTCAAATTTAAATAAATTATTTTCAAATTAAATTATATTATTTTCAAAATAAATTAAATTATTTTCAAATTGAATTAAATTATTTTCCAATTTAATTAAATTATTTGGAAATTAAATAATATTATTTTTAAATTAAATTAAATAATTTTCAAATTAAATTAAATTATTTTCAAATTAAAATTAAATTATTTTCAAATTAAATTATATTCGTTTAAAATTAAATTATATTATTGTCAAATTAAATTATTTTCAAATTAAATTAAATTATTTTCAAATTAAATTAAATTATTTTCAAATTAAATTAAATTATTTTCAAATTAAATTAAATTAATTTCAAATTTAATTATATTATTTTTAAATTTAATTAAATTATTTTCAAATTAAATTAAATTATTTTCAAATTAAATATATTATTTTCAAATTAAATTAAATTATTTTCAAATTAAATCATATTATTTTCAAAATTAATTAAATTATTTTCAAATTAAATTATATTATTTTCTAATTGAATTAAATCATTTTCAATTTTAATTAAATTATTTTTAGATTAAATTAAATTATTTTCAAATTAAATTATATTATTTTCAAAATAAATTAAATTATTTTCAATTTAAATTAAATTATTTTTAAATTAAATTATATTATTTTCAAAATAAATTAAATTATTTTCAAATTAAATGAAATTATTTTCAAATTAAATTAAACTATTTTCAAATTAAATTAAATTATTTTCAAATTTAATTAAATTATTTTAAAATTAAATTAAACTATTTTCAAATTAAATTAATATTATTTTCAAATTAAATTAAATTATTTTCAAATTAAATCATATTATTTTCAAATTAAATTAAATTATTTTCAAATTAAATTAAATTATTTTCAAATTAAATTAAATTATTTTCAAATTAAATTAAATTATTTTCAAATTAAATTAAATTATTTTCAAATTAAATTATATTATTTTCAAATTAAATTAAATTATTTTCAAATTAAATTAAATTATTTTCAAATTAAATTAAATTATTTTAAGATTAAATTAAATGATTTTCAAATTAAATTAAATTATTTTCAAATTAAATTAAATTATTTTCAAATTAAATTAAATTATTTTCAAAATAAATTAAATTATTTTCAAATAAAATTAATTTATTTTCAAATTTAATTAAATTATTTCCAAATTTAATTATATTATTTTCAAATTAAATTAAATTATTTTCAAATTAAATTAAATTATTTTCAAATTAAATTAAATTATTTTCAAATTAAATTAAATTATTTTCAAATTAAATTAAATTATTTTCAAATTAAATTAAATTATTTTCAAATTAAATTAAATTATTTTAAGATTAAATTAAATGATTTTCAAATTAAATTAAATTATTTTCAAATTAAATTGAATTATTTTCAAATTAAATTATATTATTTTCAAAATAAATTAAATTATTTTCAAATTAAATTAAATTATTTTCCAATTTAATTAAATTATTTTCAAATTAAATTATATTATTTTCAAATTAAATTATATTATTTTCAAGTTCAATTAAATTATTTTCAAATTAAATTATATTATTTTCAAATTAAATTAAAATATTTTCAAATTTAAATAAATTATTTTCAAATTAAAATAAATTATTTTCAAATTAAATTAAATTATTTTCAGATTAAATTAATTGATTTTCAAATTAAATTAAATTATTTTCAAATTAAATTAAATTATTTTCAAATTAAATTATATTATTTTCAAAATAAATTAAATTATTTTCAAATTAAATTAAATTATTTTCAAATTAAATTATATTATTTTCAAAATAAATTAAAGTATTTTCAAATTAAATTAATTTATTTTTAAATTTAATTAAATTATTTCCAAATTTATTTATTTTATTTTCAAATTAAATTAAATTATTTTCAAATTAAATTAAATTATTTTCAAATTAAATTATAATATTTTCAAATTAAATTAAATTACTTTCAAATTAACTTCAATTATTTTCAAATTAAATTAAATTATTTTCAAATTAAATTATATTATTTTCAAAATAAATTAAATTATTTTCAAATTAAATTAAATTATTTTCCAATTTAATTAAATTATTTTCAAATTAAATTATATTATTTTCAAATTAAATTAAATTATTTTCAAATTAAATTAAATTATTTTCAAATTAAATTAAATTATTTTAAGATTAAATTAAATGATTTTCAAATTAAATTAAATTATTTTCAAATTAAATTAAATTATTTTCAAATTAAATTAAATTATTTTCAAAATAAATTAAATTATTTTCAAATAAAATTAATTTATTTTCAAATTTAATTAAATTATTTCCAAATTTAATTATATTATTTTCAAATTAAATTAAATTATTTTCAAATTAAATTAAAGTATTTTCAAATTAAATTATTATTATTTTCTTTAATTTGAATTTTAAATGATTTAATTTGAAAATAATTTAATTTAATTTAAATTATTTTCAAATTAAATTAAATTATTTTCAAATTAAATTAAATTATTTTCAAATTAAATTAAATTATTTTCAAATTAAATTAAATTATTTTAAGATTGAATTAAATGATTTTCAAATTAAATTAAATTATTTTCAAATTAAATTGAATTATTTTCAAATTAAATTATATTATTTTCAAAATAAATTAAATTATTTTCAAATTAAATTAAATTATTTTCCAATTTAATTAAATTATTTTCAAATTAAATTATATTATTTTCAAATTAAATTATATTATTTTCAAGTTCAATTAAATTATTTTCAAATTAAATTATATTATTTTCAAATTAAATTAAAATATTTTCAAATTTAAATAAATTATTTTCAAATTAAAATAAATTATTTTCAAATTAAATTAAATTATTTTCAGATTAAATTAATTGATTTTCAAATTAAATTAAATTATTTTCAAATTAAATTAAATTATTTTCAAATTAAATTGTATTATTTTCAAAATAAATTAAATTATTTTCAAATTAAATTAAATTATTTTCAAATTAAATTATATTATTTTCAAAATAAATTAAAGTATTTTCAAATTAAATTAATTTATTTTTAAATTTAATTAAATTATTTCCAAATTTATTTATTTTATTTTCAAATTAAATTAAATTATTTTCAAATTAAATTAAATTATTTTCAAATTAAATTATAATATTTTCAAATTAAATTAAATTACTTTCAAATTAACTTCAATTATTTTCAAATTAAATTAAATTATTTTCAAATTAAATTATATTATTTTCAAAATAAATTAAATTATTTTCAAATTAAATTAAATTATTTTCCAATTTAATTAAATTATTTTCAAATTAAATTATATTATTTTCAAATTAAATTATATTATTTTCAAGTTCAATTAAATTATTTTCAAAATAAATTATATTATTTTCAAATTAAATTAAAATATTTTCAAATTTAAATAAATTATTTTTAAATTAAAATAAATTATTTTCAAATTAAATTACATTATTTTCAGATTAAATTAATTTATTTTCAAATTAAATTAAATTATTTTCAAATTAAATTAAATTATTTTCAAATTAAATTATATTATTTTCAAAATAAATTAAATTTTTTTTCAAATTAAATTAAATTATTTTCCAATTTAATTAAATTATTTTCAAATTAAATTAAATTATTTTCAAAATAAATTAAATTATTTTCAAATTAAATTAAATTATTTTCAAATTAAATTATATTATTTTCAAATTAAATTAAATTATTTTCAAATTAAATTATATTATTTTCAAATTGCATTATATTATTTTCAAATTAAATTATATTATTTTCAAATTAAAATGTATTATTTTCAAATTAAATAAAATTATTCTCAAATTAAATTAATTTATTTTCAAATTAAATTAAATTTATTTCAAATTAAAATTAATTATTTTCCAATTAAATTAATTTATTTTCAAATTAAATTAAATTATTTCCAAATTAAATTACATTATTTTAAAATTAAATTTAATTATTTTCAAATTAAATTATATTATTTTCAAATTAAATTATATTATTTCCAAATTAAATTATATTATTCTCAAATTAAATTAAAATATTTTCAAATTTAAATAAATTATTTTCAAATTAAATTAAATTATTTTCAAATTAAAATATTTTCAGATAAAAAAAATGATTTTCAAATTAAATTATATTATTTTTAAATCAATTTAGATTATTTTCAAGTTCAATTAAATTATTTTCAAAATAAATTATATTATTTTTAAATTAAATTAAATTATTTTCCAATTTAATTAAATTATTTTCAAAATTAATTATATTTTTTTAAAATTAAATTAAATAATTTTCAAATTAAATTAAATTATTTTCAAATTAAAATATATTCTTTTCAAATTAAATTAAATTATTGTCAAATTAAATCAAATTATTTTCAAATTAAATTAAATTATTTTCAAATTAAATTAAATTATTTTCAAAATAAATTAAATTATTTTCAAAATAAATTAAATTATTTTCAAATTAAATTAAATTATTTTCAAATTAAATTAAATTATTTTCAAATTAAATTAAATTATTTTAAGATTAAATTAAATGATTTTCAAATTAAATTAAATTATTTTCAAATTAAATTAAATTATTTTCAAATTAAATTAAATTATTTTCAAATTAAATTAAATTATTTTCAAATTAAATTATATTATTTTCAAATTAAATTATATTATTTTCAAGTTCAATTAAATTATTTTCAAATTAAATTTTATTATTTTCAAATTAAATTAAAATATTTTCAAATTTAAATAAATTATTTTCAAATTAAAATAAATTATTTTCAAATTAAATTAAATTATTTTCAGATTAAATTAATTGATTTTCAAATTAAATTAAATTATTTTCAAATTAAATTAAATTATTTTCAAATTAAATTATATTATTTTCAAAATAAATTAAATTATTTTCAAATTAAATTAAATTATTTTCAAATTAAATTATATTATTTTCAAAATAAATTAAAGTATTTTCAAATTAAATTAATTTATTTTCAAATTTAATTAAATTATTTCCAAATTTAATTATTTTATTTTCAAATTAAATTAAATTATTTTCAAATTAAATTAAATTATTTTCAAATTAAATTATAATATTTTCAAATTAAATTAAATTACTTTCAAATTAACTTCAATTATTTTCAAATTAAATTAAATTATTTTCAAATTAAATTATATTATTTTCAAAATAAATTAAATTATTTTCAAAATAAATTAAATTATTTTCCAATTTAATTAAATTATTTTCAAATTAAATTATATTATTTTCAAATTAAATTATATTATTTTCAAGTTCAATTAAATTATTTTCAAAATAAATTATATTATTTTCAAATTAAATTAAAATATTTTCAAATTTAAATAAATTATTCTTAAATTAAAATAAATTATTTTCAAATTAAATTACATTATTTTCAGATTAAATTAATTTATTTTCAAATTAAATTAAATTATTTTCAAATTAAATTAAATTATTTTCAAATTAAATTATATTATTTTCAAAATAAATTAAATTATTTTCAAATTAAATTAAATTATTTTCCAATTTAATTAAATTATTTTCAAATTAAATTATATTATTTTCAAATTAAATTATATTATTTTCAAGTTCAATTAAATTATTTTCAAAATAAATTAAATTATTTTCAAATTAAATTATATTATTTTCAAATTAAATTAAATTATTTTCAAATTAAATTATATTATTTTCAAATTGCATTATATTATTTTCAAATTAAATTATATTATTTTCAAATTAAATTATATTATTTTCAAATTAAATAAAATTATTCTCAAATTAAATTAATTTATTTTCAAATTAAATTAAATTTATTTCAAATTAAAATTAATTATTTTCAAATTAAATTAATTTATTTTCAAATTAAATTAAATTATTTCCAAATTAAATTACATTATTTTAAAATTAAATTTAATTATTTTCAAATTAAATTATATTATTTTCAAATTAAATTATATTATTTCCAAATTAAATTATATTATTCTCAAATTAAATTAAAATATTTTCAAATTTAAATAAATTATTTTCAAATTAAATTAAATTATTTTCAAATTAAACTATTTTCAGATTAAAAAAAATGATTTTTAAATTAAATTAAATTATTTTCAAATCAATTTAGATTATTTTCAAATTAAATTATATTATTTTCAAAATAAATTAAATTATTTTTAAATTAAATTAAATTATTTTCCAATTTAATTAAATTATTTTCAAAATTAATTATATTTTTTTTAAATTAAATTAAATAATTTTCAAATTAAATTAAATTATTTTCAAATTAAATTATATTCTTTTCAAATTAAATTAAATTATTGTCAAATTAAATCAAATTATTTTCAAATTAAATTAAATTATTTTCAAATTAAATTAAATTATTTTCAAAATAAATTAAATTATTTTCAAAATAAATTAAATTATTTTCAAATAAAATTAATTTATTTTCAAATTTAATTAAATTATTTCCAAATTTAATTATATTATTTTCAAATTAAATTAAATTATTTTCAAATTAAATTAAATTATTTTCAAATTAAATTATTATTATTTTCTTTAATTTGAATTTTAAATGATTTAATTTGAAAATAATTTAATTTAATTTAAATTATTTTCAAATTAAATTAAATTATTTTTAAATTAAATTAAATTATTTTCAAATTAAATTAAATTATTTTCAAATTAAATTAAATTATTTTAAGATTAAATTAAATGATTTTCAAATTAAATTAAATTATTTTCAAATTAAATTGAATTATTTTCAAATTAAATTATATTATTTTCAAAATAAATTAAATTATTTTCAAATTAAATTAAATTATTTTCCAATTTAATTAAATTATTTTCAAATTAAATTATATTATTTTCAAATTAAATTATATTATTTTCAAGTTCAATTAAATTATTTTCAAATTAAATTATATTATTTTCAAATTAAATTAAAATATTTTCAAATTTAAATAAATTATTTTCAAATTAAAATAAATTATTTTCAAATTAAATTAAATTATTTTCAGATTAAATTAATTGATTTTCAAATTAAATTAAATTATTTTCAAATTAAATTAAATTATTTTCAAATTAAATTATATTATTTTCAAAATAAATTAAATTATTTTCAAATTAAATTAAATTATTTTCAAATTAAATTATATTATTTTCAAAATAAATTAAAGTATTTTCAAATTAAATTAATTTATTTTCAAATTTAATTAAATTATTTCCAAATTTAATTATTTAATTTTCAAATTAAATTAAATTATTTTCAAATTAAATTAAATTATTTTCAAATTAAATTATAATATTTTCAAATTAAATTAAATTACTTTCAAATTAACTTCAATTATTTTCAAATTAAATTAAATTATTTTCAAATTAAATTATATTATTTTCAAAATAAATTAAATTATTTTCAAATTAAATTAAATTATTTTCCAATTTAATTAAATTATTTTCAAATTAAATTATATTATTTTCAAATTAAATTATATTATTTTCAAGTTCAATTAAATTATTTTCAAATTAAATTATATTATTTTCAAATTAAATTAAAATATTTTCAAATTTAAATAAATTATTTTCAAATTAAAATAAATTATTTTCAAATTAAATTACATTATTTTCAGATTAAATTAATTTATTTTCAAATTAAATTAAATTATTTTCAAATTAAATTAAATTATTTTCAAATTAAATTATATTATTTTCAAAATAAATTAAATTATTTTCAAATTAAATTAAATTATTTTCCAATTTAATTAAATTATTTTCAAATTAAATTATATTATTTTCAAATTAAATTATATTATTTTCAAGTTCAATTAAATTATTTTCAAAATAAATTAAATTATTTTCAAATTAAATTATATTATTTTCAAATTAAATTAAATTATTTTCAAATTAAATTATATTATTTTCAAATTGCATTATATTATTTTCAAATTAAATTATATTATTTTCAAATTAAATTATATTATTTTCAAATTAAATTAAATTATTCTCAAATTAAATTAATTTATTTTCAAATTAAATTAAATTTATTTCAAATTAAATTTAATTATTTTCAAATTAAATTAATTTATTTTCAAATTAAATTAAATTATTTCTAAATTAAATTACATTATTTTAAAACTAAATTTAATTATTTTCAAATTAAATTAAATTATTTTCAAATTAAATTATATTATTTCCAAATTAAATTATATTATTCTCAAATTAAATTAAAATATTTTCAAATTTAAATAAATTATTTTCAAATTAAATTAAATTATTTTCAAATTAAACTATTTTCAGATTAAAAAAAATGATTTTCAAATTAAATTAAATTATTTTCAAATCAATTTAGATTATTTTCAAATTAAATTATATTATTTTCAAAAAAAATTAAATTATTTTTAAATTAAATTAAATTATTTTCCAATTTAATTAAATTATTTTCAAAATTAATTATATTTTTTTTAAATTAAATTAAATAATTTTCAAATTAAATTAAATTATTTTCAAATTAAATTATATTCTTTTCAAATTAAATTAAATTATTGTCAAATTAAATCAAATTATTTTCAAATTTAATTAAATTATTTTCAAATTAAATTAAATTATTTTCAAATTAAATTATATTATTTTCAAATTAAATTAAATTAATTTCAAATTTAATTATATTATTTTCAAATTTAATTAAATTATTTTCAAATTAAATTAAATTATTTTCAAATTAAATTATATTATTTTCAAATTAAATTATATTATTTTCAAAATAAATTAAATTATTTTCAAATTAAATTAAATTATTTTCCAATTTAATTAAATTATTTTCAAATTAAATTATATTATTTTGAAATTAAATTATATTATTTTCAAGTTCAATTAAATTATTTTCAAAATAAATTAAATTATTTTCAAATTAAATTATATTATTTTCAAATTAAATTAAATTATTTTCAAATTAAATTATATTATTTTCAAATTGCATTATATTATTTTCAAATTAAATTTTATTATTTTCAAATTAAATTATATTATTTTCAAATTAAATTAAATTATTCTCAAATTAAATTAATTTATTTTCAAATTAAATTAAATTTATTTCAAATTAAAATTAATTATTTTCAAATTAAATTAATTTATTTTCAAATTAAATTAAATTATTTCCAAATTAAATTACATTATTTTAAAATTCAATTTAATTATTTTCAAATTAAATTAAATTATTTTCAAATTAAATTATATTATTTCCAAATTAAATTATATTATTCTCAAATTAAATTTAAATATTTTCAAATTTAAATTAATTATTTTCAAATTAAATTAAATTATTTTCAAATTAAATTATTTTCAGATTAAAAAAAATGATTTTCAAATTAAATTAAATTATTTTCAAATTAATTTAGATTATTTTCAAATTAAATTAAATTATTTTCAAAATAAATTAAATTATTTTTAAATTAAATTAAATTATTTTCCAATTTAATTAAATTATTTTCAAATTAAATTATATTATTTTCTAATTAAATTAAATTAATTTCAAATTTAATTATATTATTTTCAAATTTAATTAAATTATTTTCAAATTAAATTAAATTATTTTCAAATTAAATTAAATTATTTTCAAATTAAATTAAATTATTTTCAAATTAAATTATATTATTTTCTAATTAAATTAAATTAATTTCAAATTTAATTATATTATTTTCAAATTTAATTAAATTATTTTCAAATTAAATTAAATTATTTTCAAATTAAATTATATTATTTTCTAATTAAATTAAATTAATTTCAAATTTAATTAAATTATTGTCAAATTAAATCAAATTATTTTCAAATTAAATTAAATTATTTTCAAATTAAATTAAATTATTTTCAAATTAAATTATATTATTTTCTAATTAAATTAAATTAATTTCAAATTTAATTATATTATTTTCAAATTTAATTAAATTATTTTCAAATTAAATTAAATTATTTTCAAATTAAATTATATTATTTTCAAATTAAATTAAATTATTTTCAAAATAAATCATATTATTTTCAAAATTAATTAAATTATTTTCAAATTAAATTATAATATTTTCAAATTGAATTAAATTAATTTCAATTTTAATTAAATTATTTTCAGATTAAATTAAATTATTTTCAAATTAAATTATATTATTTTCAATTTAAATTAAATTAATTTCAATTTATATTAAATTATTTTCAAATTAAATTATATTATTTTCAAAATAAATTAAATTATTTTCAAATTAAATTAAATTATTTTTAAATTTAATTAAATTATTTTCAAAATAAATTAAATTATTTTCAAATTAAATTAAATTATTTTCAGAATAAATAAAATGATTTTCAAATTAAATTAAATTATTTTCAAATTAAATTAAATTATTTTCAAATTAAAATATTATTTTAAAATTAAATTAAATTATTTTAAAATTAAATTATATTATTTTCAAATTAAATTAAATTATTTTCAAATTAAATTAAATTATTTTCAAATTATATTAAATTATTTTCAAATTAAACTAATTTATTTTCAAATTAAGTTATATTATTTTCAAATTAAATTAAATTATTTTCAAATTAAATTATATTATTTTCAAATTAAATTAAATTATTTTCAAATTAAATTAAATTATTTTCAAATTTAATTAAATTATTTTAAAATTAAATTAAACTATTTTCAAATTCAATTATTATTATTTTCAAATTAAATTAAATTATTTTCAAATTAAATCATATTATTTTCAAATTAAATTAAATTATTTTCAAATTAAATTAAATTATTTTCAAATTAAATTAAATTATTTTCAAATTAAATTAAATTATTTTTAGATTAAATTCAATGATTTTCAAATTAAATTATATTATTTTCAAATTAAATTAAATTATCTTCAAATTTAATTATATTATTTTCAAAATAAATTAAATTATTTTCAAATTAAATTAATTTATTTTCAAATTTAATTAAATTATTTCCAAATTTAATTATATTATTTTCAAATTAAATTAAAATTTTTTCAAATTAAATTAAATTATTTTCAAATTAAATTATATTATTTTCAAATTAAATTAAATTACTTTCAAATTATATTAAATTATTTTCAAATTAAATTATATTATTTTCAAAATAAATTAAATTATTTTCAAATTAAATGAAATTATTTTTAAATTTAATTAAATTATTTTCAAAATAAATTAAATTATTTTCAAAGTAAATTAAATTATTTTCAAAATAAATCATATTATTTTTAAAGTAAATTAAATTATTTTCAAAATAAATCATATTATTTGCAAAATTAATTAAATTATTTTCGGATTAAATTATATTATTTTCAAATTGAATTAAATTATTTTCAATTTTAATTAAATTATTTTCAGATTAAATTAAATTATTTTCAAATTAAATTATATTATTTTCAAATTAAATTAAATTATTTTCAATTTAAATTAAATTATTTTCAAATTAAATTATATTATTTTCAAAATAAATTAAATTATTTTCAAATTAAATTAAATTATTTTTAAATTTAATTAAATTATTTTCAAAATAACTTAAATTATTTTCAAATTAAATTAAATTATTTTCAGAATAAATTAATTGATTTTCTAATTAAATTAAATTATTTTCAAATTAAATTAAATTATTTTCAAATTAAAATATTATTTTCAAATTAAATTAAATTATTTTCATATTAAATTAAATTATTTTCAAATTAAATTATATTATTTTCAAATTAAATTAAATTATTTTCAAATCAAATTAAATTATTTTCAAATTAAATTAAATTATTTTCAAATTAAACTAATTTATTTTCAAATTAAATTTTATTATTTTCAAATTAAATTAAATTATTTTTAAATTAAATTATATTATTTTCAAATTAAAATAAATTATTTTAAAAATTAAATTAAATTATTTTCAAATTAAATTAAATTATTTTAAAATTAAATTAAAATATTTTCAAATTAAATTATTATTATTTTCAAATTAAATTAAATTGTTTTTAAATTAAATCATATTATTTTCAAATTAAATTAAATTATTTTCAAATTAAATTAAACTAAATTATTTTCAAATTAAATTAAATTATTTTTAGATTAAATTAAATGATTTTCAAATTAAATTAAATTATTTTCAAATTAAATTAAATTATTTTCAAATATAATTATATTATTTTCAAAACAAATTAAAGTATTTTCAAATTAAATTAATTTATTTTCAAATTTAATTAAATTATTTCCAAATTTAATTATATTATTTTCAAATTAATTTAAATTATTTTCAAATTAAATTAAATTATTTTCAAATTAAATTATATTATTTTCAAATTAAGTTATATTATTTTCAAATTAAATTAAAATATTTTCAAATTTAAATAAATTATTTTCAAATTAAATTAAAATATTTTCAAATTAAATTAAATTATTTTCAAATTAAATTAAATTATTTTCAAATTAAATTAAATTATTTTTAGATTAAATTAAATGATTTTCAAAATAAATTAAATTATTTTCAAATTAAATTAAATTATTTTCAAATTTAATTATATTATTTTCAAAATAAATTAAAGTATTTTCAAATTAAATTAATTTATTTTCAAATTTAATTAAATTATTTCCAAATTTAATTATATTATTTTCAAATTAATTTAAATTATTTTCAAATTAAATTAAATTATTATCAAATTAAATTATATTATTTTCAAATTAAATTAAATTACTTTCAAATTAAATTAAATTATTTTCAAATTAAATTAAATTATTTTCAAATTACATTATATTATTTTCAAATTAAATTATATTATTTTCAAATTAAATTAAAATATTTTCAAATTTAAATAAATTATTTTCAAATTAAATTAAATTATTTTCAAATTAAATTAAATTATTTTCAGATTAAATTAAATGATTTTTAAATTAAATTAAATTATTTTCAAATTAAATTAAATTATTTTCAAATTAAATTAAATTATTTTCAAATTAAATCATATTATTTTCAAATTAAATTAAATTATTTTTAAATTAAATTAAATTATTTTCAAATTAAATTAAATTATTTTCAAATTAAATTAAATTATTTTTAGATTAAATTCAATGATTTTCAAATTAAATTATATTATTTTCAAATTAAATTAAATTATCTTCAAATTTAATTATATTATTTTCAAATTAAATTAAAATATTTTCAAATTAAATTAAATTATTTTCAAATTAAATTATATTATTTTCAAATTAAAATAAATTACTTTCAAATTATATTAAATTATTTTCAAATTAAATTATATTATTTTCAAAATAAATTAAATTATTTTCAAATTAAATGAAATTATTTTTAAATTTAATTAAATTATTTTAAAAATAAATTAAATTACTTTCAAAGTAAATTAAATTATTTTCAAAATAAATCATATTATTTTCAAAGTAAATTAAATTATTTTCAAAATAAATCATATTATTTGCAAAATTAATTAAATTATTCTCGGATTAAATTATATTATTTTCAAATTAAATTATATTATTTTCAAGTTCAATTAAATTATTTTCAAAATAAATTAAATTATTTTCAAATTAAATTATATAATTTTCAAATTAAATTAAATTATTTTCAAATTAAATTAAATTATTTTCAAATTAAATTAAATTATTTTCAAATTATATTAAATTATTTTCAAATTAAACTAATTTATTTTCAAATTAAGTTATATTATTTTCAAATTAAATTAAATTATTTTCAAATTAAATTATATTATTTTCAAATTAAATTAAATTATTTTCAAATTAAATTAAATTATTTTCAAATTTAATTAAATTATTTTAAAATTAAATTAAACTATTTTCAAATTCAATTATTATTATTTTCAAATTAAATTAAATTATTTTCAAATTAAATCATATTATTTTCAAATTAAATTAAATTATTTTCAAATTAAATTAAATTATTTTCAAATTAAATTGAATTATTTTCAAATTAAATTAAATTATTTTTAGATTAAATTCAATGATTTTCAAATTAAATTATATTATTTTCAAATTAAATTAAATTATCTTCAAATTTAATTATATTATTTTCAAAATAAATTAAATTATTTTCAAATTAAATTAATTTATTTTCAAATTTAATTAAATTATTTCCAAATTTAATTATATTATTTTCAAATTAAATTAAAATTTTTTCAAATTAAATTAAATTATTTTCAAATTAAATTATATTATTTTCAAATTAAATTAAATTACTTTCAAATTATATTAAATTATTTTCAAATTAAATTATATTATTTTCAAAATAAATTAAATTATTTTCAAATTAAATGAAATTATTTTTAAATTTAATTAAATTATTTTCAAAATAAATTAAATTATTTTCAAAGTAAATTAAATTATTTTCAAAATAAATCATATTATTTTCAAAGTAAATTAAATTATTTTCAAAATAAATCATATTATTTGCAAAATTAATTAAATTATTTTCGGATTAAATTATATTATTTTCAAATTGAATTAAATTATTTTCAATTTTAATTAAATTATTTTCAGATTAAATTAAATTATTTTCAAATTAAATTATATTATTTTCAAATTAAATTAAATTATTTTCAATTTAAATTAAATTATTTTCAAATTAAATTATATTATTTTCAAAATAAATTAAATTATTTTCAAATTAAATTAAATTATTTTTAAATTTAATTAAATTATTTTCAAAATAACTTAAATTATTTTCAAATTAAATTAAATTATTTTCAGAATAAATTAATTGATTTTCTAATTAAATTAAATTATTTTCAAATTAAATTAAATTATTTTCAAATTAAAATATTATTTTCAAATTAAATTAAATTATTTTCATATTAAATTAAATTATTTTCAAATTAAATTATATTATTTTCAAATTAAATTAAATTATTTTCAAATCAAATTAAATTATTTTCAAATTAAATTAAATTATTTTCAAATTAAACTAATTTATTTTCAAATTAAATTTTATTATTTTCAAATTAAATTAAATTATTTTTAAATTAAATTATATTATTTTCAAATTAAAATAAATTATTTTAAAAATTAAATTAATTTATTTTCAAATTAAATTAAATTATTTTAAAATTAAATTAAAATATTTTCAAATTAAATTATTATTATTTTCAAATTAAATTAAATTGTTTTCAAATTAAATCATATTATTTTCAAATGAAATTAAATTATTTTCAAATTAAATTAAACTAAATTATTTTCAAATTAAATTAAATTATTTTTAGATTAAATTAAATGATTTTCAAATTAAATTGAATTATTTTCAAATTAAATTAAATTATTTTCAAATATAATTATATTATTTTCAAAACAAATTAAAGTATTTTCAAATTAAATTAATTTATTTTCAAATTTAATTAAATTATTTCCAAATTTAATTATATTATTTTCAAATTAATTTAAATTATTTTCAAATTAAATTAAATTATTTTCAAATTAAATTATATTATTTTCAAATTAAGTTATATTATTTTCAAATTAAATTAAAATATTTTCAAATTTAAATAAATTATTTTCAAATTAAATTAAAATATTTTCAAATTAAATTAAATTATTTTCAAATTAAATTAAATTATTTTCAAATTAAATTAAATTATTTTTAGATTAAATTAAATGATTTTCAAAATAAATTAAATTATTTTCAAATTAAATTAAATTATTTTCAAATTTAATTATATTATTTTCAAAATAAATTAAAGTATTTTCAAATTAAATTAATTTATTTTCAAATTTAATTAAATTATTTCCAAATTTAATTATATTATTTTCAAATTAATTTAAATTATTTTCAAATTAAATTAAATTATTATCAAATTAAATTATATTATTTTCAAATTAAATTAAATTACTTTCAAATTAAATTAAATTATTTTCAAATTAAATTAAATTATTTTCAAATTACATTATATTATTTTCAAATTAAATTATATTATTTTCAAATTAAATTAAAATATTTTCAAATTTAAATAAATTATTTTCAAATTAAATTAAATTATTTTCAAATTAAATTAAATTATTTTCAGATTAAATTAAATGATTTTTAAATTAAATTAAATTATTTTCAAATTAAATTAAATTATTTTCAAATTAAATTAAATTATTTTCAAATTAAATATTATTTTCAAATTAAATTAAATTATTTTTAAATTAAATTAAATTATTTTCAAATTAAATTAAATTATTTTCAAATTAAATTAAATTATTTTTAGATTAAATTCAATGATTTTCAAATTAAATTATATTATTTTCAAATTAAATTAAATTATCTTCAAATTTAATTATATTATTTTCAAATTAAATTAAAATATTTTCAAATTAAATTAAATTATTTTCAAATTAAATTATATTATTTTCAAATTAAAATAAATTACTTTCAAATTATATTAAATTATTTTCAAATTAAATTATATTATTTTCAAAATAAATTAAATTATTTTCAAATTAAATGAAATTATTTTTAAATTTAATTAAATTATTTTAAAAATAAATTAAATTATTTTCAAAGTAAATTAAATTATTTTCAAAATAAATCATATTATTTTCAAAGTAAATTAAATTATTTTCAAAATAAATCATATTATTTGCAAAATTAATTAAATTATTCTCGGATTAAATTATATTATTTTCAAATTAAATTATATTATTTTCAAGTTCAATTAAATTATTTTCAAAATAAATTAAATTATTTTCAAATTAAATTATATTATTTTCAAATTAAATTAAATTATTTTCAAATTAAATTATATTATTTTCAAATTGCATTATATTATTTTCAAATTAAATTATATTATTTTCAAATTAAATTATATTATTTTCAAATTAAATTAAATTATTCTCAAATTAAATTAATTTATTTTCAAATTAAATTAAATTTATTTCAAATTAAAATTAATTATTTTCAAATTAAATTAATTTATTTTCAAATTAAATTAAATTATTTCCAAATTAAATTACATTATTTTACAATTCAATTTAATTATTTTCAAATTAAATTAAATTATTTTCAAATTAAATTATATTATTTCCAAATTAAATTATATTATTCTCAAATTAAATTAAAATATTTTCAAATTTAAATAAATTATTTTCAAATTAAATTAAATTATTTTCAGATTAAAAAAAATGATTTTCAAATTAAATTAAATTATTTTCAAATTAATTTAGATTATTTTCAAATTAAATTATATTATTTTCAAAATAAATTAAATTATTTTTAAATTAAATTAAATTATTTTCCAATTTAATTAAATTATTTTCAAAATTAATTATATTTTTTTTAAATTAAATTAAATAATTTTCAAATTAAATTAAATTATTTTCAATTATTAATTAAACTATTTTCAAATTAAATTATGTTATTTTCAAATTTAATTATATTATTTTCAAAACAAATTAAAGTATTTTCAAATTAAATTAATTTATTTTCAAATTTAATTAAATTAAATTATTTTCAAATTAAATTAAATTATTTTTAGATTAAATTAAATGATTTTCAAATTAAATTAAATTATTTTCAAATTAAATTAAATTATTTTCAAATTTAATTATATTATTTTCAAAACAAATTAAAGTATTTTCAAAATAAATTAATTTATTTCCAAATTTAATTAAATTATTTCCAAATTTAATTATATTATTTTCAAATTAATTTAAATTATTTTCAAATTAAATTAAATTATTTTCAAATTAAATTATATTATTTTCAAATTAATTTAAATTATTTTCAAATTAAATTAAATTATTTTCAAATTAAATTATATTATTTTCAAATTAAATTAAATTATTTTCAAATTAAATTATATTATTTTCAAATTATATTAAATAATTTTTAAATTAAATTATAATATTTTCAAAATTAATTAAATTGCTTTCAAATTAAATTAAATTATTTTCAAAATTAATTAAACTATTTTCAAATTAAATTATGTTATTTTCAAATTAAATTAAATTATTATCAAATTAAATTAAATTATTTTCAAATTAAATTATATTATTTTCAAATTAAATTATATTATTTTCAAATTAAGTTATATTATTTTCAAATTAAATTAAATTATTTTCAGATTAAATTAAATTATTTTCAAATTAAATTATTTTAATAAAATTAAATTAAATTATTTTTAGATTAAATTAAATGATTTTTAAATTAAATTTAATTATTTTTAAATTAAATTAAATTATTTTCAAATTAAATTAAATTATTTTCAAATTAAACTAATTTATTTTCAAATTAAATTATATTATTTTCAAATTAAATTAAATTACTTTCAAATTAAGTTAAATTATTTTCAAAGTAAATTAAATTATTTTCAAATTAAATTATATTATTTTCAAATTAAATTAAATTATTTTCAGATTAAATTAAATGATTTTTAAATTAAATTAAATTATTTTCAAATTAAATTAAATTATTTTCAAATTTAATTATATTATTTTCAATATAAATTAAATTATTTTCAAATTAAATTAAATTATTTTCCAATTTAATTAAATTATTTTCAAATTAAATTATATTATTTTCAAATTAAATTATATTAATTTCTAATTAAATTAAATTATTTTCAAATTAAAATTAAATTATTTTCAAATTAAATTATATTTTTTTCATATTAAATTAAATTATTTACAAATTAAATTAAATTATATTCAAATTAAATTAAATTATTTTCAAATTAAATTAAATTGTTTTCAAATTAAATTATATTATTTTCAAATTAAATTAAATTAATTTTAAATTAAATTATATTATTTTCAAATTAAATTAAATTATATTCAAATTAAATTAAATTATTTTCAAATTAAATTATATTATTTTCAAATTAAATTAAATTATTTTTAAATTAAATTATAATATTTTCAAAATTAATTAAATTATTTTCAAATTAAATTATGTTATTTTCAAATTAAATTAAATTATTATCAAATTAAATTAAATTATTTTCAAATTAAATTATATTATTTTCAAATTAAATTATATTATTTTCAAATTAAATTAAATTATTTTCAAATTAAATTAAATTATTTTCAAATTTAATTAAATTATTTTCAAATTAAATTAAATTATTTTTAAATTAAATTATATTATTTTCAAATTAAATTAAATTATTTTCAAATTAAGTTATATTATTTTCAAATTAAATTAAATTATTTTCAGATTAAATTAAATTATTTTAAAATTAAAATAAATTATTTTTAGATTAAATTAAATGATTTTCAAATTAAATTAAATTATTTTCAAATGAAATTAAATTATTTTCAAATTAAATTAAATTATTTTCAAATTAAACTAATTTATTTTCAAATTAAATTATATTATTTTCAAATTAAATTAAATTATTTTCAAATTAAATTATATTATTTTCAAATTAAATTAAATTATTTTCAAATTGAATTAAATTATTTTCAAATTTAATTAAATTATTTTAAAATTAAATTAAACTATTTTCAAATTAAATTATTATTATTTTCAAATTAAATTAAATTATTTTCAAATTAAATTATATTATTTTCAAATTAAATTAAATTATTTTCAAATTAAATTATATTATTTTCAAATTAAATTAAATTATTTTCAAATTAAATTAAATTATTTTCAAATAATACTAATTTATTTTCAAATTAAATTATATTATTTTCAAATTAATTTAAATTATTTTCAAATTAAATTATATTATTTTCAAAATAAATTAAATTATTTTCAAATTAAATTAAATTATTATCAAATTTAATTAAATTATTTTAAAATTAAATTAAACTATTTTCAAATTAAATTATTATTATTTTCAAATTAAATTAAATTATTTTCAAATTAAATTATATTATTTACAAATTAAATTAAATTATTTTCAAATTATATTAAATAATTTTCAAAATAAATTAAATTATTTTCAAATTAAATTAAATTATTTTTAGATTAAATTAAATGATTTTCAAATCAAATTAAATTATTTTCAAATTAAATTAAATTATTTTCAAATTTAATTATATTATTTTCAAAATAAATTAAATTATTTTCAAATTAAATTAATTTATTTTCAAATTTAATTAACTTATTTCTAAATTTAATTATATTATTTCCAAATTAAATTAAATTAAGTTATTTTCAAATTAAATTATATTATTTTCAAATTAAATTAAATTATTTTCAAAGTAAATTAAATTATTTTCAAATTAAATTAAATTATTTTCCAATTTAATTAAATTATTTTCAAATTAAATTAAATTATTATCAAATTTAATTAAATTATTTTAAAATTAAATTAAACTATTTTCAAATTAAATTATTATTATTTTCAAATTAAATTAAATTATTTTCAAATTAAATTATATTATTTACAAATTAAATTAAATTATTTTCAAATTAAATTAAATAATTTTCAAAATAAATTAAATTCTTTTCATATTAAATTAAATTATTTTTAAAATTAATTAAATTATTTTCAAATTAAATTATGTTATTTTCAAATTAAATTAAATTATTATCAAATTAAATTAAATTATTTTCAAATTAAATTATATTATTTTCAAATTAAATTATATTATTTTCAAATTAAATTAAATTATTTTCAAATTAAATTAAATTATTTTCAAATTTAATTAAATTATTTTCAAATTAAATTAAATTATTTTTAAATTAAATTATATTATTTTCAAATTAAATTAAATTATTTTCAAATTAAGCTATATTAGTTTCAAATTAAATTAAATTATTTTCAGATTAAATTAAATTATTTTCAAATTAAATTAAATTATTTTTACATTAAATTAAATGATTTTCAAATTAAATTAAATTATTTTCAAATTAAATTATTTTTAAATTTAATTATATTATTTTCAAAATAAATTAAATTATTTTCAAATTAAATTAAATTATTTTCAGATTAAATTAAATTATTTTAAAATTAAATTAAATTATTTTTAGATTGAATTAAATGATTTTCAAAATAAATTAAATTATTTTCAAATTAAATTAAATTATTTTTAAATTTAAATATATTATTTTCAAAATAAATTAAATTATTTTCAAATTAAATTAAATTAATTTAAAAATTAATAAAATTATTTTAAAATTAAATTATATTATTTTTAAATTAAATTAAATTATTATCAAATTAAATTAAATTATTTTCAAATTAAATTATATTATTTTCAGATTAAATTAAATTATTTTCAAATCAATTATATTATTTTGAAATTAAACTAAATTATTTTTAATTTAAATTTTATTATTTTCAAATTAAATTATATTATTTTCAAATTAAATTAAATTATTTTTAAATTAAATCATATTATTTTTAATATAAATAAATTAATTTCAAATAAAATTATATTATTTTCAAATTAATATATATTATTTTCAAATTAAATTAAATTATTTTCAAATTAAATTAGATTATTTTTAAATTAAATTATATTATTTTCAAATAAAATTATATTATTTTCAAATTAAATTAAATTATTTTCAAATTAAATTAGATTATTTTCAAATAAAATTTAATTATTTTCAAATAAAATTAAATTATTTTCAAATTAAATTATATTATTTTCAAGCTCAATTAAGTTATTTTCAAATTAAATTACATTATTTTCAAATTAAATTAAATTATTTTCAAATTAAATTAAATTATTTCCAAATTAAATTATATTATTTCTAAATTAAATTTAATTATTTTCAAATTAAATTAAATTTTTTTCAAATAAAATTATAATATTTTCAAATTAAATTATATTATTTAAAAATTAAATTAAAATTATTTTCAAATTAAATTTTATTATTTTCAAATTAAATTAAATTATTTTCAAATTAAATTATATTATTTTCAAATTAAATTATATTATTTTCAAATTAAATTAAATTATTTTCAAATTAAATTATATTATTTTCAAATTAAATTAAATTATTTTTAAATTAAATTATAATATTTTCAAAATTAATTAAATTATTTTCAAATTAAATTATGTTATTTTCAAATTAAATTAAATTATTATCAAATTAAATTAAATTATTTTCAAATTAAATTATATTATTTTCAAATTAAATTATATTATTTTCAAATTAAATTAAATTATTTTCAAATTAAATTAAATTATTTTCAAATTTAATTAAATTATTTTCAAATTAAATTAAATTATTTTTAAATTAAATTATATTATTTTCAAATTAAATTAAATTATTTTCAAATTAAGTTATATTATTTTCAAATTAAATTAAATTATTTTCAGATTAAATTAAATTATTTTAAAATTAAAATAAATTATTTTTAGATTAAATTAAATGATTTTCAAATTAAATTAAATTATTTTCAAATGAAATTAAATTATTTTCAAATTAAATTAAATTATTTTCAAATTAAACTAATTTATTTTCAAATTAAATTATATTATTTTCAAATTAAATTTAATTATTTTCAAATTAAATTATATTATTTTCAAATTAAATTAAATTATTTTCAAATTGAATTAAATTATTTTCAAATTTAATTAAATTATTTTAAAATTAAATTAAACTATTTTCAAATTAAATTATTATTATTTTCAAATTAAATTAAATTATTTTCAAATTAAATTATATTATTTTCAAATTAAATTAAATTATTTTCAAATTAAATTGCATTATTTTCAAATTAAATTTAATTATTAACAAATTAAATTAAATTATTTTCAAATAATCTAATTTATTTTCAAATTAAATTATATTATTTTCAAATTAATTTAAATTATTTTCAAATTAAATTATATTATTTTCAAAATAAATTAAATTATTTTCAAATTAAATTAAATTATTATCAAATTTAATTAAATTATTTTAAAATTAAATTAAACTATTTTCAAATTAAATTATTATTATTTTCAAATTAAATTAAATTATTTTCAAATTAAATTATATTATTTACAAATTAAATTAAATTATTTTCAAATTAAATTAAATAATTTTCAAAATAAATTAAATTATTTTCAAATTAAATTAAATTATTTTTAGATTAAATTAAATGATTTTCAAATCAAATTAAATTATTTTCAAATTAAATTAAATTATTTTCAAATTTAATTATATTATTTTCAAAATAAATTAAATTATTTTCAAATTAAATTAATTTATTTTCAAATTTAATTAACTTATTTCTAAATTTAATTATATTATTTCCAAATTAAATTAAATTAAGTTATTTTCAAATTAAATTATATTATTTTCAAATTAAATTAAATTATTTTCAAAGTAAATTAAATTATTTTCAAATTAAATTAAATTATTTTCCAATTTAATTAAATTATTTTCAAATTAAATTAAATTATTATCAAATTTAATTAAATTATTTTAAAATTAAATTAAACTATTTTCAAATTAAATTATTATTATTTTCAAATTAAATTAAATTATTTTCAAATTAAATTATATTATTTACAAATTAAATTAAATTATTTTCAAATTAAATTAAATAATTTTCAAAATAAATTAAATTCTTTTCATATTAAATTAAATTATTTTTAAAATTAATTAAATTATTTTCAAATTAAATTATGTTATTTTCAAATTAAATTAAATTATTATCAAATTAAATTAAATTATTTTCAAATTAAATTATATTATTTTCAAATTAAATTATATTATTTTCAAATTAAATTAAATTATTTTCAAATTAAATTAAATTATTTTCAAATTTAATTAAATTATTTTCAAATTAAATTAAATTATTTTTAAATTAAATTATATTATTTTCAAATTAAATTAAATTATTTTCAAATTAAGCTATATTAGTTTCAAATTAAATTAAATTATTTTCAGATTAAATTAAATTATTTTCAAATTAAATTAAATTATTTTTACATTAAATTAAATGATTTTCAAATTAAATTAAATTATTTTCAAATTAAATTATTTTTAAATTTAATTATATTATTTTCAAAATAAATTAAATTATTTTCAAATTAAATTAAATTATTTTCAGATTAAATTAAATTATTTTAAAATTAAATTAAATTATTTTTAGATTGAATTAAATGATTTTCAAAATAAATTAAATTATTTTCAAATTAAATTAAATTATTTTTAAATTTAAATATATTATTTTCAAAATAAATTAAATTATTTTCAAATTAAATTAAATTAATTTAAAAATTAATAAAATTATTTTAAAATTAAATTATATTATTTTTAAATTAAATTAAATTATTATCAAATTAAATTAAATTATTTTCAAATTAAATTATATTATTTTCAGATTAAATTAAATTATTTTCAAATCAATTATATTATTTTGAAATTAGACTAAATTATTTTTAATTTAAATTTTATTATTTTCAAATTAAATTATATTATTTTCAAATTAAATTAAATTATTTTTAAATTAAATCATATTATTTTTAATATAAATAAATTAATTTCAAATAAAATTATATTATTTTCAAATTAATATATATTATTTTCAAATTAAATTAAATTATTTTCAAATTAAATTAGATTATTTTTAAATTAAATTATATTATTTTCAAATAAAATTATATTATTTTCAAATTAAATTAAATTATTTTCAAATTAAATTAGATTATTTTCAAATAAAATTTAATTATTTTCAAATAAAATTAAATTATTTTCAAATTAAATTATATTATTTTCAAGCTCAATTAAGTTATTTTCAAATTAAATTACATTATTTTCAAATTAAATTAAATTATTTTCAAATTAAATTAAATTATTTTCAGATTAAATTAAATTATTTTAAAATTAAATTAAATTATTTTTAGATTGAATTAAATGATTTTCAAAATAAATTAAATTATTTTCAAATTAAATTAAATTATTTTTAAATTTAAATATATTATTTTCAAAATAAATTAAATTATTTTCAAATTAAATTAAATTAATTTAAAAATTAATAAAATTATTTTAAAATTAAATTATATTATTTTTAAATTAAATTAAATTATTATCAAATTAAATTAAATTATTTTCAAATTAAATTATATTATTTTCAGATTAAATTAAATTATTTTCAAATCAATTATATTATTTTGAAATTAGACTAAATTATTTTTAATTTAAATTTTATTATTTTCAAATTAAATTATATTATTTTCAAATTAAATTAAATTATTTTTAAATTAAATCATATTATTTTTAATATAAATAAATTAATTTCAAATAAAATTATATTATTTTCAAATTAATATATATTATTTTCAAATTAAATTAAATTATTTTCAAATTAAATTAGATTATTTTTAAATTAAATTATATTATTTTCAAATAAAATTATATTATTTTCAAATTAAATTAAATTATTTTCAAATTAAATTAGATTATTTTCAAATAAAATTTAATTATTTTCAAATAAAATTAAATTATTTTCAAATTAAATTATATTATTTTCAAGCTCAATTAAGTTATTTTCAAATTAAATTACATTATTTTCAAATTAAATTAAATTATTTTCAAATTAAATTAAATTATTTCCAAATTAAATTATATTATTTCTAAATTAAATTTAATTATTTTCAAATTAAATTAAATTTTTTTCAAATAAAATTATAATATTTTCAAATTAAATTATATTATTTAAAAATTAAATTAAAATTATTTTCAAATTAAATTTTATTATTTTCAAATTAAATTAAATTATTTTCAAATTAAATTATATTATTTTCAAATTAAATTATATTATTTTCAAATTAAATTAAATTATTTTCAAAATAAATTATATTATTTTCAAATTATATTATATTATTTTCAAATTAAATTAAATTATTTTCAAATTAAATTAAATTAAATTATTTTTAAATTAAATTATATTATTTTCAAATTAAATTATATTATTTTCAAATTAATTTATATTGTTTTCAAATTATTTTAAATAATTTCCAAATTAAATTATATTATTTTTAAATTAAATTTATTCATTTTCAAATTAAATTAAATTATTTTCAAATTAAATTATATTATTTTCAAATTAAATTATATTATTGCCAAATTAAATTAAATTATTTTTAGATTAAATTAAATGATTTTCAAATTAAATTAAATTATTTTCAAATTAAATTAAATTATTTTCAAATTTAATTATATTATTTTCAAATTATATTAAATTACTTTCAAATTAAATTAAATTATTTTCAAATTAAATTAAATTATTTTCAAATTAAATTATATTATTTTCAAAATAAATTAAATTATTTTCAAATTAAATTAAATTATTTTCCATTTTAATTAAATTATTTTCAAATTAAATTATATTATTTTCAAATTAAATTATATTATTTACAAGTTCAATTAAATTATTTTCAAATTAAATTAAATGATTTTCAAATTAAATTATATTATTTCCAAATTAAATAATATTATTCTCAAATTAAATTAAAATATTTTCAAATTTAAATAAATTATTTTCAAATTAAATTAAATTATTTTCAAATTAAATTATATTATTTTCAAATTAAATTAAATTATTTTCAAATTAAATTATATTATTTTCAAATTATATTAAATAATTTTTAAATTAAATTATATTTTCAAAATTAATTAAATTACTTTCAAATTAAATTAAATTATTTTCAAAATTAATTAAACTATTTTCAAATTAAATTATGTTATTTTCAAATTAAATTAAATTATTATCAAATTAAATTAAATTATTTTCAAATTAAATTATATTATTTTCAAATTAAATTATATTATTTTCAAATTAAGTTATATTATTTTCAAATTAAATTAAATTATTTTCAAATTAAATTATTTTAATAAAATTAAATTAAATTATTTTTAGATTAAATTAAATGATTTTCAAATGAAATTTAATTATTTTCAAATTAAATTAAATTATTTTCAAATTAAAATTAAATTATTTTCAAATTAAATTATATTCTTTTCATATTAAATTAAATTATTTACAAATTAAATTAAATTATATTCAAATTAAATTAAATTATTTTCAAATTAAATTAAATTGTTTTCAAATTAAATTATATTATTTTCAAATTAAATTAAATTAATTTCAAATTAAATTATATTATTTTCAAATTAAATTGAATTATTTTCAAATTTAATTAAATTATTTTAAAATTAAATTAAATTATTATCAAATTTAATTAAATTATTTTAAAATTAAATTATATTATTTTCAAATTAAATTATATTATTTTCAAATTAAATTAAATTATTTTTAAATAAAATTAAATTATTTTCAAATTAAATTATATTATTTTCAAATTAAAATTAAATTATTTTCAAAATAAATTATATTATTTTCAAATTAAATTATTTTCAATTTAAATTAAATTATTTTCAAATTAAATTAAATTATATTATATTAAAATTAAATTAAATTATTTTCAAATTTAATTAAATTATTTGTAAATTAAATAAAATTATATTATTTTCAAATTAAATTATATTATTTTCAAATTGAATTAAATTATTTTCAAATTAAATTAAATTATTTTCAAATTAAATTAAATTAATTTCAAATTAAATTATATTATTTTCAAATTAAATTCAATTATTTTCAAATTAAATGAAATTATTTTCAAATTAAAATAAATTATTTTCAAATTAAATTATATTATTTTCAAATTAAATTAAATTAAATTATTTTCAAATTAAATTAAAATATTTTCAAATTAAATTAAATTAGTTTCAAATTAAATTATATTATTTTTAAATTAAATTAAATTATTTTCAAATTAAATTATATTATTTTTAAATTAAATTAAATTATTTTCAAATTTAATTAATTTATTTTCAAATTAAATTAAATTATTTTTAAATTAAATTAAATTATTTTTAAATTAAATTATATTATTTTTAAATTAAATTAAATTATTTTTAAATTTAATTAAATTATTTTAAAATTAAATTATATTATTTTCAAATTAAATTATATTATTTTCGAATTAAATTAAATTATTTTTAAATTAAATTAAATTATTTTCAAATTAAATTATATTATTTTTAAATTAAATTAAATTATTTTTAAATTTAATTAAATTATTTTAAAATTAAATTAAATTATTTTTAAATAAAATTAAATTATTTTCAAATTAAATTACATTATTTTCAAATTAAAATTAAATTATTTTCAAATTTAATTAAATTATTTTAAAATTAAATTATATTATTTTCAAATTATATTATATTATTTTCAAATTAAATTAAATTAATTTCAAATTAAATTATATTATTTTCAAATTAAATTAAATTATTTTCAAATTAAATGAAATTATTTTCAAATTAAAATAAATTATTTTCAAATTAAATTATATTATTTTCAAATTAAATTAAATTAAATTATTTTCAAATTAAATTAAAATATTTTCAAATTAAATTAAATTAGTTTCAAATTAAATTATATTATTTTTAAATTAAATTAAATTATTTTCAAATTAAATTATATTATTTTTAAATTAAATTAAATTATTTTCAAATTCAATTAAATTATTTTCAAATTAAATTATATTATTTTCAAATTAAATTAAATTAAATTATTTTCAAATTAAATTAAATTATTTTTAAATTAAATTAAATTATTTTCAAATTAAATTATATTATTTTTAAATTAAATTAAATTATTTTCAAATTTAATTAAATTATTTTAAAATTAAATTAAATTATTTTTAAATAAAATTAAATTATTTTCAAATTAAATTATATTATTTTCAAATTAAAATTAAATTATTTTCAAAATAAATTATATTATTTTCAAATTAAATTATTTTCATTTTAAATTAAATTATTTTCAAATTAAATTAAATTATTATTAAATAAAATTAAATTATTTTCAAATTAAATTTTATTATTTTCAAATTAAAATTAAATTATTTTCAAAATAAATTATAATATTTTCAAATTAAATTATTTTCAATTTAAATTAAATTATTTTCAAATTAAATCAAATTATTTTCAAATTAAATTAAATTATTTTCAAATTTAATTAAATTATTTGAAAAATTAAATAAAATTATATTATTTTCAAATTAAATTATATTATTTTCAAATTGAATTAAATTATTTTCAAATTAAATTAAATTATTTTCAAATTATATTAAATTAATTTCAAATTAAAATAAATTATTTTCAAATTAAATTATATTATTTTCAAATTAAATTAAATTATTTTCGAATTAAATTATATTATTTTTAAATTAAATTAAATTATTTTCAAATTTAAATAAATTATTTTCAAATTAAATTATATTATTTTCAAATTAAATTAAATTAAATTATTTTCAAATTAAATTAAATTATTTTCAAAATAAATTATATTATTTTCAAATAAAATTAATTTCATATTAAATTATATTATTTTCAAATTAAATTAAATTATTTTCAAATTAAATTATTTTATTTTTAAATTAAATTAAACTATTTTCAAATTAAATTATATTATTTTCAAATTAAACTATATTATTTTCAAATTAAATTAAATTAAATTATTTTCAAATTAATTTAAATTATTTTTAAATTAAATTGAATCATTTTCAAATTAAACTGAATTATTTTCAAATTAAATTATATCTTTCAAATTAAATTAAATTATTTTCAACTTTAATTATATTATTTTCGAATTAAATTAAATTATTTTCAAATAAAATTAAATTATTTTCAAATTAAATTATATTATTCTCAAATTAAAATTAAATTATTTTCAAATTAAATTATATTATTTTCAAAATAAATTAAATTATTTTCAATTTAAATTAAATTATTTTCAAATTAAATTTAATTATTTTCAAATAAAATTATATTTTTTTTAAATTAAATTAAATTATTTTCAAATTTAATTAAATTATTTTAAAATTAAATTAAATTATTTTTAAATTAAATTATATTAGTTTCAAATTAAATTATATTATTTTCAATTTAAATTATTTTTAAATTAAATTAAATGATTTTAAAATTTAATTAAATTATTTTCAAATTAAATTAAATTATTTTCAAATTAAATTATACTATTTTCAAATTAAATTAATTTTAAATTAAATTATATTATTTTCATATTAAATTAAATTATTTTCAAATAAAATTAAATTATTTTCAAATTAAATTATTTTATTTTTAAATTAAATTAAACTATTTTCAAATTAAATTATATTATTTTCAAATTAAATTATATTATTTTCAAATTAAATTAAATTAAATTATTTTCAAATTAAATTATATTATTTTCAAATTAAATTAAATTAAATTATTTCCAAATTAAATTATATTATTTTCAAATTAAATTAAATTATTTTCAAATTAAATTTATTATTTAAATATATTATTTTCAAATTAAATTGAATCATTTTCAAATTAAACTGAATTATTTTCAAATTAAATTATATTACTTTCAAATTAAATTAAATTATTTTCAACTTTAATTATATTATTTTCGAATTAAATTAAATTATTTTCAAATAAAATTAAATTATTTTTAAATTAAATTATATTATTCTCAAATTAAAATTAAATTATTTTCAAATTAAATTATATTATTTTCAAACAAAATTAAATTATTTTCAATTTAAATTAAATTATTTTCAAATTAAATTTAATTATTTTCAAATAAAATTATATTATTTTTAAATTAAATTAAATTATTTTCAAATTTAATTAAATTATTTTAAAATTAAATTAAATTATTTTTAAATTAAATTATATTAGTTTCAAATTAAATTAAATTATTTTCAAATTAAATTATTTTTAAATTAAATTAAATGATTTTAAAATTTAATTAAATTATTTTCAAATTAAATTAAATTATTTTCAAATTAAATTATATTATTTTTAAATTAAATTAATTTTAAATTAAATTATATTATTTTCAAATTAAATTAAATTATTTTCAAATTAAATTATATTATTTTCAAATTAAATTATATTATTTTCAAATTAAATTAAATTATTTTTAAATAAAATTAAATTATTTTCAAATTAAATTATTATATTTTCAAATTAAAATTAAATTATTTTCAAAATAAATTATATTATTTTCAAATTAAATTATTTTCAATTTAAATTAAATTATTTTCTAATTAAATTAAATTATTTTCAAATTAAATTAAATTATATTATATTATAATTAAATTAAATTATTTTCAAATTTAATTAAATTATTTGTAAATTAAATAAATTTATATTATTTTCAAATTAAATTATATTATTTTCAAATTGAATTAAATTATTTTCAAATTAAATTAAATTATTTTCACATTAAATTAACTTAATTTCAAATTAAATTATATTATTTTCAAAATAAATTAAATTATTTTCAAATTAAATTATTTTCAAATTAAATTATATTATTTCAAAATAAATTGAATTCTTTTCAAATTAAATTATATTATTTTCAAATTAAATAAAATTATTTGCAAATTAAATTAAATTATTTTCAAATTAAATTAAATCATTTTCAAATTAAATTAAATTAATTTCTAATTAAATTATATTATTTTCAAATTAAATTAAATTGATTTCAAATTAAATTATATTATTTTTAAATTAAATTAAATTATTTTCAAATTAAATTAAATTGTTTTCAAAATAAATTATATTATTTTCAAATTAAATTAAATTATTTTCAAATTAATTTAAATTATTTTCAAATTAAATTATATTATTTCAAATTAAATTGTATTCTTTTCAAATTAAATTATATT
Source organism: Phosphuga atrata (assembly GCA_944588485.1). Classification (NCBI taxonomy): domain Eukaryota; kingdom Metazoa; phylum Arthropoda; class Insecta; order Coleoptera; family Silphidae; genus Phosphuga; species Phosphuga atrata. Next base: position 19,101,667 of record OX155899.1, on the reverse strand, counting down.
ATTTTCAAATTAAATTAAATTATTTTCAAATTAAATTAAATTATTTTCAAATTAAATTAAATTATTTTCAAATTAAATTATATTATTTTTAAATTAAATTAAATTATTTTCAAATTTAATTAAATTATTTTCAAATTAAATTAAATTATATTATTTTCAAATTAAATTAAATTAAATTATTTTCAAATTAAATTAAATTATTTTCAAATTAAATTATATTATTTTCAAATTAAATTAATTTCATATTAAATTATATTATTTTCAAATAAAATTAAATTATTTTCAAATTAAATTAAATTATTTTAAAATTAAATTATATTATTTTCAAAAAAAATTAAATTGTTTTCAAATATAATTAAATTATGTTCAAATTAAATTATATTATTTCAAATAAAATTGAATTCTTTTCAAATTAAATTATATTATTTTCAAATTAAATTAAATTATTTTCAAATTAAATTAAATTATTTTCAAATTAAATTATATTATTTTTAAATTAAATTAAATTATTTTCAAATTTAATTAAATTATTTCCAAATTAAATTAAATTATTTTCAAATTAAATTATATTATTTTCAAATTAAATTAATTTCATATTAAATTATATTATTTTCAAATAAAATTAAATTATTTTCAAATTAAATTATTTTATTTTTAAATTAAATTAAATTATTTTCAAATTAAATTATATTATTTTCAAATTAAATTAAATTAAATTATTTTCAAATTAATTTAAATTATTTCCAAATTAAATTATATTATTTTCAAATTAAATAAAATTATTTTCAAATTAAATTTATTATTTTTTATTTAAATATATTATTTTCAAATTAAATTGAATCATTTTCAAATTAAATTGAATTATTTTCAAATTAAATTATATTACTTTCAAATTAAATTAAATTATTTTCAACTTAAATTATATTATTTTCGAATTAAATTAAATTATTTTCAAATAAAATTAAATTATTTTTAAATTAAATTATAATATTCTCAAATTAAAATTAAATTATTTTCAAATTAAATTATATTATTTTAAAAATAAATTAAATTATTTTCAATTTAAATTAAATTATTTTCAATATAAATTAAATTATTTTCAAATTAAATTATATTATTTTCAAATTAAATTAATTTCATATTAAATTATATTATTTTCAAATAAAATTAAATTATTTTCAAATTAAATTAAATTATTTTAAAATTAAATTATATTATTTTCAAAAAAAATTAAATTATTTTCAAATATAATTAAATTATTTTCAAATTAAATTATATTATTTCAAATAAAATTGAATTCTTTTCAAATTAAATTATATTATTTTCAAATTAAATTAAATTATTTTCAAATTAAATTAAATTATTTTCAAATTAAATTATATTATTTTTAAATTAAATTAAATTATTTTCAAATTTAATTAAATTATTTTCAAATTAAATTAAATTATTTTCAAATTAAATTATATTATTTTCAAATTAAATTAATTTCATATTAAATTATATTATTTTCAAATAAAATTAAATTATTTTCAAATTAAATTATTTTATTTTTAAATTAAATTAAATTATTTTCAAATTAAATTATATTATTTTCAAATTAAATTATATTATTTTCAAATTAAATTAAATTAAATTATTTTCAAATTAATTTAAATTATTTCCAAATTAAATTATATTATTTTCAAATTAAATTAAATTATTTTCAAATTAAATTTATTATTTTTTATTTAAATATATTATTTTCAAATTAAATTGAATCATTTTCAAATTAAATTGAATTATTTTCAAATTAAATTATATTACTTTCAAATTAAATTAAATTATTTTCAACTTAAATTATATTATTTTCGAATTAAATTAAATTAGTTTCAAATAAAATTAAATTATTTTCAAATTAAATTATATTATTCTCAAATTAAAATTAAATTATTTTCAAATTAAATTATATTATTTTAAAAATAAATTAAATTATTTTCAATTTAAATTAAATTATTTTCAAATTAAATTAAATTATTATCAAATTAAATTATATTATTTTTAAAATAAATTAAATTATTTTCAAATTTAATTAAATTATTTTAAAATTAAATTAAATTATTTTTAAATTAAATAATATTAGTTTCAAATTAAATTATATTATTTTCAAATTAAATTATTTTTAAATTAAATTAAATGATTTTCAAATTTAATTAAATTATTTTCAAATTAAATTAAATTATATTCAAATTAAATTATATTATTTTCAAATTAAATTAATTTCAAATTAAATTATATTATGTTCAAATTAAATTAAATTATTTTCAAATTAAATTATATTATTTTCAAATTAAATTAAATTAAATTATTTTCAAATTAAATTAAATTATTTTCAAATTAAATTATATTATTTTCAAATTAAATTAATTTTATATTAAATTATATTATTTTCAAATAAAATTAAATTATTTTCAAATTAAATTAAATTATTTTAAAATTAAATTATATTATTTCAAATTAAATTGAATTCTTTTCAAATTAAATTATATTATTTTCAAATTAAATTAAATTATTTTCAAATTAAATTATATTATTTTCAAATTAAATTAAATTAAATTATTTTCAAATTAATTTAAATTATTTCCAAATTAAATTATATTATTTTCAAATTAAATTAAATTATTTTAAAATTAAATTATATTATTTTCAAATTAAATTCAATTAAATTATTTTCAAATTAATTTAAATTATTTCCAAATTAAATTAAATTATTTTCAAATTAATTTAAATTATTTCCAAATTAAATTATATTATTTTCAAAAAAAATTAAATTATTTTCAAATATAATCAAATTATTTTCAAATTAAATTATATTATTTCAAATTAAATTGAATTCTTTTCAAATTAAATTATATTATTTTCAAATTAAATTATATTATTTTCAAATTAAATTAAATTAATTTCAAATTAAATTAAATTATTTTCAAATTAAATTATATTATTTTTAAATTAAATTAAATTATTTTCAAATTTAATTAAATTATTTTCAAACTAAATTAAATTATTTTCAAATTAAATTATATTATTTTCGAATTAAATTAATTTCATATTAAATTATATTATTTTCAAATAAAATTATTTTCAAATTAAATTATTTTATTTTTAAATTAAATTAATTTATTTTCAAATTAAATTATATTATTTTCAAATTAAATTATATTATTTTCAAATTAAATTAAATTAAATTATTTTCAAATTAATTTAAATTATTTCCAAATTAAATTATATTATTTTCAAATTAAATTAAATTATTTTCAAATTAAATTTATTATTTTTTATTTAAATAAATTATTTTCAAATTAAATTGAATCATTTTCAAATTAAATTGAATTATTTTCAAATTAAATTATATTATTTTTAAATTAAATTAAATTATTTTCAAATTTAATTAAATTATTTTAAAATTAAATTAAATTATTTTTAAATTAAATTATATTAGTTTCAAATTAAATTATAATATTTTCAAATTAAATTATTTTTAAATTAAATTAAATGATTTTCAAATTTAATTAAATTATTTTCAAATTAAATTAAAATAATCTAATTTAATTTTAAAATAATTTAATTTAATTTGAAAATAATTTAATTTAATTTGAAAATAATTTAATTTAATTTGAAAATAATTTAATTTAATTTGAAAATAATTTAATTTAATTTGAAAATAATATAATTTAATTTGAAAACATTTTAAATTAATTTGAAAATAATTTAATTTAATTTAAAAATAATATAATTTAATTTGAAAATAATTTAAATTAATTTGAAAATAATTTAATTTAATTTAAAAATAATTTAATTTAATTTGAAAATAATATAATTTAATTTGAAAAGAATTTAATTTAATTTGAAAATAACTTAATTGAACGTGAAAATAATATAATTTAATTTGAAAATAATTTAAATTAATTCGAAAATAATTTAATTTAATTTAAAAATAATTTAATTTAATTTGAAAATAATATAATTTAATTTGAAAAGAATTTAATTTAATTTGAAATAATCTAATTTAATTTGAAAATAATTTAATTTAATTTGAAAATAATTTAATTTAATTTGAAAATAATTTAATTTAATTTGAAAATAATATAATTTAATTTGAAAACAATTTAATTTATTTTGAAAATAATATAATTTAATTTTAAATAAATTTAATTAAATTTGAAAATAATATAATTTAGTATGAAAAGAATTTAATTTAATTTGAAAATAACTTAATTGAACGTGAAAATAATATAATTTAATTTGAAAATAATTTAATTTTATTTGTAAATAATTTAATTTGAAAATAATATAATTTAATTTAAAAATAATTTAATTTAATTTGAAAATAATTTAATTTAAATTGAAAATAATTTAATTTAATTTGAAAATAATATAATTTAATTTGAAAATAATTTAATTATTATTTGAGAATACTATAATTTAATTTGAAAATAAATTAATTTTTTTTGAAAATAATTTAATTTAATTTGAAAATAATATAATTTAAGTTGAAAATAATTTAATTTGAAAGTAATATAATTTAATTTGAAAACAATTTAATTTAATTTGAAAATAATTTAATTTAATTTAAAAATAATCTAATTTAATTTGAAATCAATTTAATTTAATTTGAAAATAATATAATTTAATTAGAAATTAATTTAATTTAATTTGAAAATAATTTAATTTAATTTGAAAATAATTTAATTTAATTTGCAAATAATTTAATTTAATTTGAAAATAATATAATTTAATTTGAAAAGAATTCAATTTAATTTGAAATAATATAATTTAATTTGAAAATAATTTAATTTAATTTGAAAATAATTTAATTTATTTTGAAAATAATATAATTTAATTTTAAAATAATATAATTGAATTTGAAAATAATTTAATTTTAATTTGAAAATAATTTAATTTAATTTGAAAATAATTTAATTCAATTTGAAAATAATATAATTTAATTTGAAAATAATATAAGTTAATTAAATTATTTGTAAATTAAATAAAATTATATTATTTTCAAATTAAATTATATTATTTTCAAATTGAATTAAATTATTTTCAAATTAAATTAAATTATTTTCAAATTAAATTAAATTATTTTCAAATTAAATTAAATTAATTTCAAATTAAATTATATTATTTTCAAAATAAATTAAATTATTTTCAAATTAAATTAAATTATTTTCAAATTAAATTATATTATTTCAAATTAAATTGAATTCTTTTCAAATTAAATTATATTATTTTCAAATTAAATTAAATTATTTGCAAATTAAATTAAATTATTTTTAAATTAAATTAAATTATTTTCAAATTAAATTAAATTATTTTCAAATTAAATTATATTATTTTTAAATTAAATTAAATTATTTTCAAATTTAATTAAATTATTTTTAAATTAAATTATATTATTTTCAAATTAAATTAAATTATTTTCAAATTAAATTAAATTATATTCAAATTAAATTATTTTCAAATTAAATTAATTTCATATTAAATTATATTATTTTCAAGTAAAATTAAATTATTTTCAAATTAAATTATTTTATTTTTAAATTAAATTAAATTATTTTCAAATTAAATTATATTATTTTCAAATTAAATTATATTATTTTCAAATTAAATTAAATTAAATTATTTTCAAATTAATTTAAATTATTTCCAAATTAAATTATATTATTTTCAAATTAAAATATTTTTTTTTCAAATTAAATTTAATATTTTTTATTTAAATATATTATTTTCAAATTAAATTGAATCATTTTCAAATTAAATTGAATTATTTTGAAATTAAATTATATTACTTTCAAATTAAATTATTTTCAACTTAAATTATTTTATTTTCAAATTAAATTAAATTATTTTCAAATAAAATTAAATTATTTTCAAATTAAATTATAGTATTCTCAAATAATAATTAAATTATTTTCAAATTAAATTATATTATTTTCAAAATAAATTAAATTATTTTCAATTTAAATTAAATTATTTTCAAATTAAATTAAATTATTTTTAAATTAAATTATATTATTTTCAAATTAAATTATTTACAAATAAAATTAAATTATTTTCAAATTAAATTATATTATTTTCACGTTCAATTAAGTTATTTTCAAATTAAATTAAATTCTTTTCAAATTAAATTATATTATTTTCAAATTTAATTAAATTTATTTAAAATTAAATTATATTATTTTCAAAATAAATTAAATTGTTTTCAAATTAAAATATATTATTTTTAAATTAAATTAAATTATTTTAAAATTAAATTAAATTGTTTTCAAATTAAATTATATTATTTTCAAATTAAATTAAATTATTTTCAAATTAAATTAAATTATTTTCAAATTAAATTAAATTATTTTCAAATTAAATTAGATTATTTCAAATTAAATTAAATTCTTTTCAAATTAAATTATATTATTTTCAAATTAAATTAAATTATTTTTAAATTAAATTAAATTATTTTCAAATTAATTTAAATTATTTTCAAATTAAATTATATTATTTTCACGTTCAATTAAGTTATTTTCAAAATAAATTAAATTCTTTTTAAATTAAATTATATTATTTTCAAATTTAATTAAATTTATTTAAAATTAAATTATATTATTTTCAAAATAAATTAAATTGTTTTCAAATTAAATTATATTATTTTTATAAATTAAATTAAATTATTTTAAAATTAAATTAAATTGTTTTCAAATTAAATTATATTATTTTCAAATTAAATTAAATTATTTTCAAATTAAATTAAATTATTTTCAAATTAAATTAAATTATTTTCAAATTAAATTAGACTATTTCAAATTAAATTAAATTATTTTCAAATTAAATTATATTATTTTCAAATTAAATTAAATTATTTTTAAATTAAATTAAATTATTTTCAAATTAATTTAAATTATTTTTAAATTAAATTATATTATTTTTAAATTAAATTAAATTATTTTCAAATTTAAATAAATTATTTTCAAATTAAATTATATTATCTTCAAATTAAATTAAATTAAATTACTTTCAAATTAAATTAAATTATTTTCAAATTTAATTAAATTATTTTCAAATTAAATTAAATTATTTTCAAATTAAATTATATTATTTTTAAATTAAATTAATTTCAAATAAAATTAAATTATTTTCAAATTAAGATAAATTATATTATATTAAAATTAAATTAAATTATTTTCAAATTTAATTAAATTATTTGTAAATTAAATAAAATTATATTATTTTCAAATTAAATTATATTATTTTCAAATTAAATTAAATTATTTTCAAATTAAATTAAATTATTTTCAAATTAAATTAAATTAATTTTAAATTAAATTATATTATTTTCAAATTAAATTAAATTATTTTCCAATTAAAATAAATTATTTTCAAATTAAATTATATTATTTTCAAATTAAAATTAAATTATTTTCAAATTAAATTAAATTATTTTCAAATTAAATTATATTATGTTCAAACAAAATTAAATTTTATTTGAAAATAATTTAATTTATTTTGAAAATAATATAATTTAATTTTAAAATAATTTAATTTAATTTGAAAATAATTTAATTTAATTTGAAAATAATTTAATTTAATTTTAAAATAATTTAATTTAATTTGAAAATAATATAATTTAATTTGAAAATAATTTAATTTAATTTGAAAATAATATAATTTAATTTGAAAAGAATTTAAATTAATTTGAAAATAACTTAATTGAACGTGAAAATAATATAATTTAATTTGAAAATAATTTAAATTAATTCGAAAATAATTTAATTTAATTTAAAAATAATTTAATTTAATTTGAAAATAATTTAAATTAATTTGAAAATAATTTAATTTAATTTAAAAATAATATAAGTTAATTTGAAAATAATTTAAATTAATTTGAAAATAATTTAATTTAATTTAAAAATAATTTAATTTAATTTGAAAATAATATAATTTAATTTGAAAAGAATTTAAATTAATTTGAAAATAACTTAATTGAACGTGAAAATAATATAATTTAATTTGAAAATAATTTAAATTAATTCGAAAATAATTTAATTTAATTTAAAAATAATTTAATTTAATTTGAAAATAATATAATTTAATTTGAAAAGAATTTAATTTAATTTGAAATAATCTAATTTAATTTGAAAATAATTTAATTTAATTTGAAAATAATTTAATTTAATTTGAAAATAATTTAATTTAATTTGAAAATAATATAATTTAATTTGAAAACAATTTAATTTAATTTTAAAATAATTAAATTTAATTTAAAAATAATATAATTTATTTTGAAAACAATTTAATTTATTTTGAAAATAATATAATTTAATTTTAAATAAATTTAATTAAATTTGAAAATAATATAATTTAGTTTGAAAAGAATTTAATTTAATTTGAAAATAACTTAATTGAACGTGAAAATAATATAATTTAATTTGAAAATAATTTAATTTTATTTGTAAATAATTTAATTTGAAAATAATATAATTTAATTTAAAAATAATTTAATTTAATTTGAAAATAATTTAATTTAAATTGAAAATAATTTAATTTAATTTGAAAATAATATAATTTAATTTGAAAATAATTTAATTATTATTTGAGAATACTATAATTTAATTTGAAAATAATTTAATTTTTTTTGAAAATAATTTAATTTAATTTGCAAATAATTTAATTTAATTTGAAAATAATATAATTTAATTTGAAAAGAATTCAATTTAATTTGAAATAATATAATTTAATTTGAAAATAATTTAATTTAATTTGAAAATAATTTAATTTATTTTGAAAATAATATAATTTAATTTTAAAATAATATAATTGAATTTGAAAATAATTTAATTTTAATTTGAAAATAATTTAATTTGAAAATAATTTAATTCAATTTGAAAATAATATAATTTAATTTGAAAATAATATAAGTTAATTAAATTATTTGTAAATTAAATAAAATTATATTATTTTCAAATTAAATTATATTATTTTCAAATTGAATTAAATTATTTTCAAATTAAATTAAATTATTTTCAAATTAAATTAAATTAATTTCAAATTAAATTATATTATTTTCAAATTAAATTAATTTATTTTCAAATTAAATGAAATTATTTTCAAATTAAAATAAATTATTTTCAAATTAAATTATATTATTTTCAAATTAAAATTAAATTATTTTCAAATTCAATTATATTATTTTAAAATTAAATTATATTATTTTCAAAATAAATTAAATTATTTTCAAATTAAATTAAATTATTTTCAAATTAAATTATATTATTTCAAATTAAATTGAATTCTTTTCAAATTAAATTATATTATTTTCAAATTAAATTAAATTATTTGCAAATTAAATTAAATTATTTTCAAATTAAATTAAATTATTTTCAAAATAAATTAAATTAATTTCTAATTAAATTATATTATTTTCAAATTAAATTAAATTGATTTCAAATTAAATTAGATTATTTTTAAATTAAATTAAATTATTTTCAAATTAAATTAAATTGTTTTCAAATTAAATTATATTATTTTTAAATTAAATTAAATTATTTTCAAATTAAATTAAAAAATATTTACAAATTAATTTAAATTATTTTCAAATTAAATTATATTATTTCAAATTAAATTGAATTCTTTTCAAATTAAAATAACTATAATAAATATATTATTTTCAAATTAAATTAAATTATTTTCAAATTAAATTAAATTATTTTCAAATTAAATTAAATTATTTTCAAATTAAATTATATTATTTTTAAATTAAATTAAATTATTTTCAAATTTAATTAAATTATTTTTAAATTAAATTATATTATTTTCAAATTAAATTATTTTCAAATTAAATTAAATTATATTCAAATTAAATTTTTTTCAAATTAAATTAATTTCATATTAAATTATATTATTTTCAAGTAAAATTAAATTATTTTCAAATTAAATTATTTTATTTTTAAATTAAATTAAATTATTTTCAAATTAAATTATATTATTTTCAAATTAAATTATATTATTTTCAAATTAAATTAAATTAAATTATTTTCAAATTAATTTAAATTATTTCCAAATTAAATTATATTATTTTCAAATTAAATTATTTTTTTTTCAAATTAAATTTAATATTTTTTATTTAAATATATTATTTTCAAATTAAATTGAATCATTTTCAAATTAAATTGAATTATTTTGAAATTAAATTATATTACTTTCAAATTAAATTATTTTCAACTTAAATTATATTATTTTCAAATTAAATTAAATTATTTTCAAATAAAATTAAATTATTTTCAAATTAAATTATAGTATTCTCAAATAATAATTAAATTATTTTCAAATTAAATTATATTATTTTCAAAATAAATTAAATTATTTTCAATTTAAATTAAATTATTTTCAAATTAAATTAAATTATTTTTAAATTAAATTATATTATTTTCAAATTAAATTATTTACAAATAAAATTAAATTATTTTCAAATTAAATTATATTATTTTCACGTTCAATTAAGTTATTTTCAAATTAAATTAAATTCTTTTCAAATTAAATTATATTATTTTCAAATTTAATTAAATTTATTTAAAATTAAATTATATTATTTTCAAGTTAAATTATATTATTTTCAAATTTAAATAAATTATTTTCAAATTAAATTATATTATCTTCAAATTAAATTAAATTAAATTACTTTCAAATTAAATTAAATTATTTTCAAATTAAATTAAATTATTTTCAAATTAAATTAAATTATTTTCAAGCTAAATTAAGTTATTTTCAAATTAAATTAAATTATTTTCAAATAAAATTAAATTATTTTCAAATTAAATTATATTATTCTCAAACTAAAATTAAATTATTTTCAAATTAAATTAAATTATTTTCAAATTTAATTAAATTATTTTAAAATTAAAATAAATTATTTTTAAATTAAATTATATTAGTTTCAAATTAAATTATATTATTTTCAAATTAAATTATTTTTAAATTAAATGATTTTCAAATTTAATTAAATTATTTTCAAATTAAATTAAATTATTTTCAAATTAAATTATATTATTTTTAAATTAAATTAATTTCAAATAAAATTAAATTATTTTAAAATTAAATTAAATTATATTATATTAAAATTAAATTAAATTATTTTCAAATTTAATTAAATTATTTGTAAATTAAATAAAATTATATTATTTTCAAATTAAATTATATTATTTTCAAATTAAATTAAATTATTTTCAAATTAAAATAAATTATTTTCAAATTAAATTAAATTAATTTCAAATTAAATTATATTATTTTCAAATTAAATTAAATTATTTTCAAATTAAATTAAATTATTTTCCAATTAAAATAAATTATTTTCAAATTAAATTATATTATTTTCAAATTAAAATTAAATTATTTTCAAATTCAATTATATTATTTTGAAATTAAATTATATTATGTTCAAAATAAATTAAATTTTATTTGAAAATAATTTAATTTATTTTGAAAATAATATAATTTAATTTTAAAATAATTTAATTTAATTTGAAAATAATTTAATTTAATTTGAAAATAATTTAATTTAATTTGAAAATAATTTAATTTAATTTGAAAATAATATAATTTAATTTGAAAACATTTTAAATTAATTTGAAAATAATTTAATTTAATTTAAAAATAATATAATTTATTTTGAAAACAATTTAATTTATTTTGAAAATAATATAATTTAATTTTAAATAAATTTAATTAAATTTGAAAATAATATAATTTAGTTTGAAAAGAATTTAATTTAATTTGAAAATAACTTAATTGAACGTGAAAATAATATAATTTAATTTGAAAATAATTTAATTTTATTTGTAAATAATTTAATTTGAAAATAATATAATTTAATTTAAAAATAATTTAATTTAATTTGAAAATAATTTAATTTAAATTGAAAATAATTTAATTTAATTTGAAAATAATATAATTTAATTTGAAAATAATTTAATTATTATTTGAGAATACTATAATTTAATTTGAAAATAATTAAATTTTTTTTGAAAATAATTTAATTTAATTTGAAAATAATATAATTTAAGTTGAAAATAATTTAATTTGAAAGTAATATAATTTAATTTGAAAACAATTTAATTTAATTTGAAAATAATTTAATTTAATTTAAAAATAATCTAATTTAATTTGAAATCAATTTAATTTAATTTGAAAATAATATAATTTAATTAGAAATTAATTTAATTTAATTTGAAAATAATTTAATTTAATTTGAAAATAATTTAATTTAATTTGCAAATAATTTAATTTAATTTGAAAATAATATAATTTAATTTGAAAAGAATTCAATTTAATTTGAAATAATATAATTTAATTTGAAAATAATTTAATTTAATTTGAAAATAATTTAATTTATTTTGAAAATAATATAATTTAATTTTAAAATAATATAATTGAATTTGAAAATAATTTAATTTTAATTTGAAAATAATTTAATTTAATTTGAAAATAATTTAATTTAATTTGAAAATAATATAATTTAATTTGAAAATAATATAAGTTAATTAAATTATTTGTAAATTAAATAAAATTATATTATTTTCAAATTAAATTATATTATTTTCAAATTGAATTAAATTATTTTCAAATTAAATTAAATTATTTTCAAATTAAATTAAATTAATTTCAAATTAAATTATATTATTTTCAAATTAAATTAAATTATTTTCAAATTAAATGAAATTATTTTCAAATTAAAATAAATTATTTTCAAATTAAATTATATTATTTTCAAATTAAAATTAAATTATTTTCAAATTAAATTAAATTATTTTCAAATTAAATTATATTATTTCAAATTAAATTGAATTCTTTTCAAATTAAATTATATTATTTTCAAATAAAATTAAATTATTTGCAAATTAAATTAAATTATTTTCAAATTAAATTAAATTATTTTCAAATTAAATTAAATTAATTTCTAATTAAATTATATTATTTTCAAATTAAATTAAATTGATTTCAAATTAAATTAGATTATTTTTAAATTAAATTAAATTATTTTCAAATTAAATTAAATTGTTTTCAAATTAAATTATATTATTTTCAAATTAAATTAAATTATTTTCAAATTAAATTAAAAAATATTTACAAATTAATTTAAATTATTTTCAAATTAAATTATATTATTTCAAATTAAATTGAATTCTTTTCAAATTAAAATAACTATAATAAATATATTATTTTCAAATTAAATTAAATTATTTTCAAATTAAATTAAATTATTTTCAAATTAAATTAAATTATTTTCAAATTAAATTATATTATTTTTAAAATAAATTAAATTATTTTCAAATTTAATTAAATTATTTTTAAATTAAATTATATTATTTTCAAATTAAATTAAATTAAATTATTTTCAAATTAAATTAAATTATATTCAAATTAAATTATTTTCAAATTAAATTAATTTCATATTAAATTATATTATTTTCAAGTAAAATTAAATTATTTTCAAATTAAATTATTTTATTTTTAAATTAAATTAAATTATTTTCAAATTAAATTATATTATTTTCAAATTAAATTATATTATTTTCAAATTAAATTAAATTAAATTATTTTCAAATTAATTTAAATTATTTCCAAATTAAATTATATTATTTTCAAATTAAATTATTTTTTTTTCAAATTAAATTTAATATTTTTTATTTAAATATATTATTTTCAAATTAAATTGAATCATTTTCAAATTAAATTGAATTATTTTGAAATTAAATTATATTACTTTCAAATTAAATTATTTTCAACTTAAATTATATTATTTTCAAATTAAATTAAATTATTTTCAAATAAAATTAAATTATTTTCAAATTAAATTATAGTATTCTCAAATAATAATTAAATTATTTTCAAATTAAATTATATTATTTTCAAAATAAATTAAATTATTTTCAATTTAAATTAAATTATTTTCAAATTAAATTAAATTATTTTTAAATTAAATTATATTATTTTCAAATTAAATTATTTACAAATAAAATTAAATTATTTTCAAATTAAATTATATTATTTTCACGTTCAATTAAGTTATTTTCAAATTAAATTAAATTCTTTTCAAATTAAATTATATTATTTTCAAATTAAATTAAATTTATTTAAAATTAAATTATATTATTTTCAAAATAAATTAAATTGTTTTCAAATTAAAATATATTATTTTTAAATTAAATTAAATCATTTTAAAATTAAATTAAATTGTTTTCAAATTAAATTATATTATTTTCAAATTAAATTAAATTATTTTCAAATTAAATTAAATTATTTTCAAATTAAATTAAATTATTTTCAAATTAAATTAGATTATTTCAAATTAAATTAAATTCTTTTCAAATTAAATTATATTATTTTCAAATTAAATTAAATTATTTTTAAATTAAATTAAATTATTTTCAAATTAATTTAAATTATTTTCAAATTAAATTATATTATTTTCACGTTCAATTAAGTTATTTTCAAAATAAATTAAATTCTTTTTAAATTAAATTATATTATTTTCAAATTTAATTAAATTTATTTAAAATTAAATTATATAATTTTCAAAATAAATTAAATTGTTTTCAAATTAAATTATATTATTTTTATAAATTAAATTAAATTATTTTAAAATTAAATTAAATTGTTTTCAAATTAAATTATATTATTTTCAAATTAAATTAAATTATTTTCAAATTAAATTAAATTATTTTCAAATTAAATTAAATTATTTTCAAATTAAATTAGATTATTTCAAATTAAATTAAATTATTTTCAAATTAAATTATATTATTTTCAAATTAAATTAAATTATTTTTAAATTAAATTAAATTATTTTCAAATTAATTTAAATTATTTTTAAATTAAATTATATTATTTTTAAATTAAATTAAATTATTTTCAAATTTAAATAAATTATTTTCAAATTAAATTATATTATCTTCAAATTAAATTAAATTAAATTACTTTCAAATTAAATTAAATTATTTTCAAATTAAATTAAATTATTTTCAAATTAAATTAAATTATTTTCAAGCTAAATTAAGTTATTTTCAAATTAAATTAAATTATTTTCAAATAAAATTAAATTATTTTCAAATTAAATTATATTATTCTCAAACTAAAATTAAATTATTTTCAAATTAAATTAAATTATTTTCAAATTAAATTAAATTATTTTCAAATTAAATTAAATTATTTTCAAATTAAATTATATTATTTTTAAATTAAATTAATTTCAAATAAAATTATATTATTTTCAAATTAAATTAAATTATTTTCAAATTAAATTATATTATTTTCAAATTTAATTAAATTATTTTAAAATTAAATTAAATTATTTTCAAATTAAATTAAATTATTTTCAAATTAAATTAAATTCTTTTAAAATTAAATTATATTATTTTCAAATTAAATTAAATTATTTTCAAATTAAATTAAATTATTTTCAAATTAAATTATATTATTTCAAATTAAATTAAATTCTTTTCAAATTAAATTATATTATTTTCTAATTAAATTAAATTATTTTCAAATTAAATTAAATTATTTTCAAATTAAATTAAATTATTTTCAAATTAAATTATATTATTATTATAATTTAATATTTATAATTTAAATTATTTTCAAATTAAATTATATTATTTTCACGTTTAATTAAGTTATTTTCAAAATAAATTAAATTCTTTTTAAATTAAATTATATTATTTTTAAATTTATTTAAAATTAAATTATATTATTTTCAAAATAAATTAAATTGTTTTCAAATTAAATTATATTATTTTTAATAAATTAAATTAAATTATTTTAAAATTAAATTAAATTGTTTTCAAATTAAATTATATTATTTTCAAATTAAATTAAATTATTTTCAAATTAAATTAAATTATTTTCAAATTAAATTAAATTATTTTCAAATTAAATTAGATTATTTCAAATTAAATTAAATTATTTTTAAATTAAATTAAATTATTTTCAAATTAATTTAAATTATTTTTAAATTAAATTATATTATTTTTAAATTAAATTAAATTATTTTCAAATTTAAATAAATTATTTTCAAATTAAATTATATTATGTTCAAATTAGATTAAATTAAATTACTTTCAAATTAAATTAAATTATTTTCAAATTAAATTAAATTATTTTCAAATTAAATTAAATTATTTTCAAGCTAAATTAAGTTATTTTCAAATTAAATTAAATTATTTTCAAATAAAATAAAATTATTTTCAAATTAAATTATATTATTCTCAAACTAAAATTAAATTATTTTCAAATTAAATTAAATTATTTTAAAATTAAATTAAATTATTTTTAAATTAAATTATATTAGTTTCAAATTAAATTATATTATTTTCAAATTAAATTATTTTTAAATTAAATGATTTTCAAATTTAATTAAATTATTTTCAAATTAAATTAAATTATTTTCAAATTAAATTATATTATTTTTAAATTAAATTAATTTCAAATAAAATTATATTATTTTCAAATTAAATTAAATTATTTTCAAATTAAATTATATTATTTTCAAATTTAATTAAATTATTTTAAAATTAAATTAAATTATTTTCAAATTAAATTAAATTATTTTCGAATTAAATTAAATTATTTTCAAATTAAATTATATTATTTTTAAATTAAATTAAATTATTTTCAAATTTCATTAAATTATTTTCAAATTAAATTATATTATTTTCAAATTATATTAAATTAAATTATTTTCAAATTAAATTAAATTATTTTCAAATTAAATTCTATTATTTTCAAATTAAATTAATTTCATATTAAATTATATTATTTTCAAATTAAATTAAATTATTTGCAAATTAAATTATATTATTTTCAAATTAAATTAAATTATTTCCAAATTAAATTATATTATTTTCAAATTAAAAAAATGATTTTCAAATTAAATTATATTATTTTCAAATTAAATTAAATTATTTTCAAATTAAATTATATTATTTTCAAGATTAATTAAATTATAATATTTTTAAATTAAATTATATTATTTTCAAATTAAATTAAATTATTTTCAAAAAAAATTAAATTATTTTCAGATTAAATTATATTATTTTTAAATTAAAATTAAATTATTTTCAAAATAAATTATATTATTTTCAAATTAAATTAAAGTATTTTCAAATTAAATTATTTTCAATTTAAATTAAATTATTTTCAAATTAAATTAAATTATTTTCAAATTAAGTTATATTATATTAAAATTAAATTAAATTATTTTCAAATTTAATTAAATTATTTGTAAATTAAATTAAATTATATTATTTTTAAATTAAATTATATTATTTTCAAATTGAATTAAATTATTTTCAAATTAAATTATTTTCAATTTTAATTAAATTATTTTCAAATTAAATTAACATATTTTCAAATTAAATTAAATTATATTAAAATTAAATTAAATAATTTTCAAATTTAATTAAATTATTTGTAAATTAAATTAAATTATTTTTAAATTAAATTATATTATTTTCAAAAATAATTATATTATTTTCAAATTGAATT
This sequence comes from Phosphuga atrata, assembly GCA_944588485.1. Taxonomy (NCBI): domain Eukaryota; kingdom Metazoa; phylum Arthropoda; class Insecta; order Coleoptera; family Silphidae; genus Phosphuga; species Phosphuga atrata. The sequence goes on along the minus strand of OX155899.1, from coordinate 19,084,102 downwards.
AAATTATTTTTAAATTAAATTAAATTAATTTAAAATTAAATTATATTATTTTCAAATTAAATTAAATTATTTTCAAATTAAATTATTTTCAATTTTAATTAAATTATTTTCAAATTAAATTAACATATTTTCAAATTAAATTAAATTATATTAAAATTAAATTAAATAATTTTCAAATTTAATTAAATTATTTGTAAATTAAATTAAATTATTTTTAAATTAAATTATATTATTTTCAAATATAATTATATTATTTTCAAATTGAATTAAATTATTGTCAAATTAAATTAAATTATTTTCAAATTAAATTTAGTTAATTTCAAATTAAATTATATTATTTTCAAATTAAATTAAATTATTTTTAAATTAAATGAAATTATTTTCAAAATAAAATAAATTATTTTCATATTAAAATATCTTATTTTCAAATTAAATTATTTTCAAATTCAATTATATTATTTTCAAATTAAATTAAATTATTTTCAAATCAAATTAAATTATTTTCAAATTAAATTATATTATTTTCAAATTAAAATTAAATTATTTTCAAATTCAATTATATTATTTTTAAATTAAATTAAATTATTTTCAAATTAAATTATATTATTTTTAAATTAAAATTAAATTATTTTCAAATTAAATTATATTTTTTTCAAATTAAATTAATTTCAAATAAAATTATTTATTTTCAAATTAAATTATTTTCAAATTAAATTATTTTCAATTTAAATTTAATTAATTTCAAATTAAATTAAATTATTTTCAAATTAAATTATATTATATTAAAATTAAATTAAATTATTTTCAAATTTAAATTATTTGTAAATTAAATTAAATTATTTTTAAATTAAATTATATTATTTTCAAATTAAATTATATTATTTTCAAATTGAATTAAATTATTTTCAAATTAAATGAAATTATTTTCAAATTAAAATAAATTATTTTCAAATTAAATTATATTATTTTCAATTTAAAATTAAATTATTTTCAAATTCAATTATATTATTTTCAAATTAAATTAAATTATTTTCAAATTAAATTAAATTATTTTCAAATTAAATTATATTATTTACAAATTAAATAATATTATTTTCAAATTAAATTATATTATTTTCAAATTGAAATTAATTATTTTCAAATTAAATTAAATTATTTTCAAATTAAATTAAATTATTTCGAATTAAATGAAATTATTTTCAAATTAAATTAAATTATTTTCAAATTAAATTATATTATTTTCAAATTAAATTATTTACAAATAAAATTAAATTATTTTCAAATTAAATTATATTATTTTCACGTTCAATTAATTTATTTTCAAATTAAATTAAATTATTTTCAAATTAAATTATATTATTTTCAAATTAAATTAAATTATTTTCAAATTAAATTAAATTATTTTCAAATTAAATTAAATTATTTTCAAATTAAATTATATTATTTTCAAATTAAATTAAATTATTTTCAAATTAAATTATATTATTTTCAAATTAAATTAAATTATTTTCAAATTAAATTAAATTATTTTCAAATTAAATTATATTATTTACAAATTAAATAATATTATTTTCAAATTAAATTATATTATTTTCAAATTGAAATTAATTATTTTCAAATTAAATTAAATTATTTTCAAATTAAATTAAATTATTTCGAATTAAATGAAATTATTTTCAAATTAAATTAAATTATGTTCAAATTAAATTATATTATTTTCAAATTAAATTATTTACAAATAAAATTAAATAATTTTCAAATTAAATTATATTATTTTCACGTTCAATTAATTTATTTTCAAATTAAATTAAATTATTTTCAAATTAAATTATATTATTTTCAAATTTAATTAAATTAATTTCAAATTAAATTATATAATTTTCAAATTAAATTATATTATTTTCAAATTAAATTAAATTATTTTCAAATTTAATTAAATTATTTTTAAATTAAATTAAATTATTTTTAAATTAAATTATATTATTTCAAATTAAATTAAATTCATTTCAAATTAAATTATATTATTTTCAAATTTAATTAAAATATTTTTAAATTAAATTAAATTGTTTTCAAATTAATTTAAATTATTTTCAAATTAAATTATATTATTTTTAAATTACATTTAATTAAATTATTTTCAAATTAAATTATATTATCTTCAATTTAAAAAAAAATAAATTATTTTCAAATTAAATTAAATTATTTTTAAATTAAATTATATTATTTTCAAATTAAATTGAATCATTTTCGAATTAAATTAAATTATTTTCAAATTAAATTATATTACTTTCAAATTAAATTAAATTATTTTCAACTTAAATTATATTATTTTCAAATTAAATTAATTTATTTTCAAATTAAAATTAAATTATTTTCAAATTAAATTATATTACTTTAAAAATAAATTAAATTATTTTCAATTTAAATTAAAATATTTTCAAATTAAATTAAATTATTTTCAAATTAAATTATATTATTTTCAAATTAAAATTAAATTATTTTCAAATTAAATTATATTATTTTTAAATTAAATTAAATTATTTTCAAATTAAATTAAATTATTTTCAAATTAAATTAAATTATTTTCAAATTAAATTATATTATATTTAAATTAAATTAAAGTATTTTTAAATTTAATTAAATTATTTGTAAATTAAATTAAATTATTTTTAAATTAAATTTTGTTATTTTCAAATTAAATTATGTTATTTTCAAATTGAATTAAATTATTTTCAAATTAAATTAATTTATTTTCAAATTAAATTAAATTAATTTCAAATTAAATTATATTATTTTCAAATTAAATTAAATTATTTTCAAATTAAATGAAATTATTTTCAAATTAAATTAAATTATTTTTAAATTAAATTCTATTATTTTCAAATTAAAATTAAATTATTTTCAAATTAAATTATATTATTTTCAAATTAAATTAAATTATTTTAAAATTAAATTAAATTATTTTCAAATTAAATTAAATTATTTTCAAATTAAATTATATTATTTTTAAATTAAATTAAATTATTTTCAAATTTATTTAAATTATTTGTAAATTAAATTTTTTTAAATTAAATTATATTATTTTGAAATTACATTTAATTAAATTATTTTCAAATTAAATTATATTACTTTAAAAATAAATTAAATTATTTTCAATTTAAATTAAAATATTTTCAAATTAAATTTAAATTATTTTCAAATTAAATTTTATTATTTTCAAATTAAAATTAAATTATTTTCAAATTAAATTATATTATTTTCAAATTAAATTAATTTATTTTCAAATTGAATTAAATTATTTTCAAATTAAATTAAATTATTTTCAAATTAAATTAAATTAATTTCAAATTAAATTATATTATTTTAAAATTAAATTAAATTATTTTCAAATTAAATGAAATTATTTTCAAATTAAATTATATTATTTTCAAATTAAATTAAATTATTTTCAAATTAAATAATATTATTTTCAAATTAAATTAAATTATTTTCAAATTAAATTATATTATTTTCAAATTTAATTAAAATATTTTCAAATTAAATTAAATTCATTTCAAATTAAATTAAATTATTTTCAAATTAAATTATATTATTTTTAAATTACATTTAATTAAATTATTTTCAAATTAAATTATATTATCTTCAATTTAAAAAAAAAAAATTATTTTCAAATTAAATTAAATTATTTTCAAATTAAATTATATTATTTTCAAATTAAATTGAATCATTTTCAAATTAAATTAAATTATTTTCAAATTAAATTATATTACTTTCAAATTAAATTAAATTATTTTCAACTTAAATTATATTATTTTCAAATTAAATTAATTTATTTTCAAATTAAAATATAATTATTTTCAAATTAAATTATATTACTTTAAAAATAAATTAAATTATTTTCAATTTAAATTAAAATATTTTCAAATTAAATTAAATTATTTTCAAATTAAATTATATTATTTTCAAATTAAAATTAAATTATTTTCAAATTAAATTATATTATTTTTAAATTAAATTAAATTATTTTCAAATTAAATTAAATTATTTTCAAATTAAATTAAATTATTTTCAAATTAAAATATATTATATTTAAATTAAATTAAAGTATTTTTAAATTTAATTAAATTATTTGTAAATTAAATTAAATTATTTTTAAATTAAATTATATTATTTTCAAATTAAATTATGTTATTTCCAAATTGAATTAAATTATTTTCAAATTAAATTAATTTATTTTCAAATTAAATTAAATTAATTTCAAATTAAATTATATTAATTTCAAATTAAATTAAATTATTTTCAAATTAAATGAAATTATTTTCAAATTAAATGAAATTATTTTCAAATTAAATTAAATTATTTTCAAATTAAATTCTATCATTTTCAAATTAAAATTAAATTATTTTCAAATTAAATTAAATTATTTTCAAATTGAATTAAATTATTTTCAAATTAAATTAAATTATTTTCAAATTAAATTAAATTAATTTCAAATTAAATTATATTATTTTAAAATTAAATTAAATTATTTTCAAATTAAATGAAATTATTTTCAAATTAAATTATATTATTTTCAAATTAAATTAAATTATTTTCAAATTAAATAATATTATTTTCAAATTAAATTAAATTAATTTCAAATTAAATTATATTATTTTCAAATTTAATTAAATTATTTTCAAATTAAATTATATTATTTTCAAATTAAAATAAATTATTTTTAAATAAAATTATATTATTTTCTAAACTAATTAAATTATTTTCAAATTAAATTATATTATTTTTAAATTGAATTAAATTATTTTCAAATTAAATTAAAATATTTTCAAATTAAATTAAATTATTTTCAAATTAAATTATATTATTTTTAAATTAAATTAAATTATTTTCAAATTAAATTAAATTATTTTCAAATTTAATTAAATTATTTTCAAATTAAATTAAATTATTTTCAAACTAAATTATATTATTTTCAAATTAAATTAAATTATTTTAAAATTAAATTAAATTATTTTCAAATTAAATTATATTATTTTCAAAAAAAATTAAATTATTTTTAAATTAAATTAAATTAATTTGAAATTTAATTATATTATTTCCAAATTAAATTATATTATTTTTAAATTAAATTAAATTTTTTTCAAATAAAATTAAATTATTTTCAAATTAAATTATATTATATTCAAATTAAATTAAATTATTTTCAAATTAAATTATATTATTTTCAAATTAAATTAAATTATTTTCAAATTAAATTAAATTATTTTCAAATTAAATTGTATTATTTTCAAATTAAATTAAATTATTTTCAAATTAAATTAAATTATTTTCAAATTAAATTATATTATTTTTAAACAAAATTAAATTATTTTCAAATTAAATTAAATTATTTTCAAATTAAATAAAATTATTTTCAAATTAAATTAAATTGTTTTCAAATTAACTTATATTATTTTCAAATTAAATTAAATTATTTTCAAATTAAATTAAATTATTTTCAAATTAAATTATATTATTTTTAAACAAAATTAAATTATTTTCAAATTAAATTAAATTATTTTCAAATTAAATAAAATGATTTTCAAATTAAATTAAATTATTTTCAAATTAAATTATATTATTTTCAAATTAAATTATAATATTTTCAAATTAATATTATTTTCAAATAAAATTAAATTAATTTAAAATTTAATTATATTATTTTCAAGTTCAATTAAGTTATTTTCAAATTAAATTAAATTATTTTCAAATTAAATTATATTATTTTTAAATTAAATTAAATTATTTTCAAAATTAATTAAATTATTTTCAAATTAAATTAAATTATTTTCAAATTAATATATTTTATTTTTAAATTAAATTAAATTATTTTAAAATTAAATTATATTATTTTCAAATTAAATTAAATTATTTTCAAATAAAATTAAATTATTTTCAAATTAAATTATATTATTTTCAAATTAAATTAAATTATTTTAAAATTAAATTATATTATTTTCAAATTAAATTATATTATTTTCAAATTAAAATTAAATTATTTTTAAATTAAATTATATTATTTTTAAATTAAATTAAATTATTTTCAAATTAAATTTAATTATTTTCAAATTAAATTAAATTATTTTCAAATTAAATTATATTATATTTAAATTAAATTAAAGTATTTTTAAATTTAATTAAATTATTTGTAAATTAAATTAAATTATTTTTAAATTAAATTATATTATTTTCAAATTAAATTATGTTATTTCCAAATTGAATTAAATTATTTTCAAATTAAATTAATTTATTTTCAAATTAAATTAAATTAATTTCAAATTAAATTATATTATTTTCAAATTAAATTAAATTATTTTCAAATTAAATGAAATTATTTTCAAATTAAATTAAATTATTTTCAAATTAAATTCTATTATTTTCAAATTAAAATTAAATTATTTTCAAATTAAATTATATTATTTTCAAATTAAATTAAATTATTTTCAAATTAAATTAAATTATTTTAAAATTAAATTAAATTATTTTCAAATTAAATTAAATTATTTTTAAATTAAATTATATTATTTTTAAATTAAATTAAATTATTTTCAAATTTAATTAAATTATTTGTAAATTAAATTTTTTTAAATTAAATTATATTATTTTGAAATTAAATTATATTATTTTCAAATTGAATTAAATTATTTTCAAATTAAATTAAATTATTTTCAAATTAAATTAAATTAATTTCAAATTAAATTATATTATTTTAAAATTAAATTAAATTATTTTCAAATTAAATGAAATTATTTTCAAATTAAATAATATTATTTTCAAATTAAATTAAATTATTTTCAAATTTAATTAAATTATTTTCAAATTAAATTATATTATTTTCAAATTTAATTAAAATATTTTTAAATTAAATTAAATTGATTTCAAATTAATTTAAATTATTTTCAAATTAAATTATATTATTTTCAAATTAAATTAAATTATTTTCAAATTAAATTAAATTAATTTCAAATTAAATTATATTATTTTAAAATTAAATTAAATTATTTTCAAATTAAATTAAATTATTTTCAAATTAAATAATATTATTTTCAAATTAAATTAAATTATTTTCAAATTAAATTATATTATTTTCAAATTTAATTAAAATATTTTTAAATTAAATTAAATTGATTTCAAATTAATTTAAATTATTTTCAAATTAAATTATATTATTTTTAAATTACATTTAATTAAATTATTTTCAAATTAAATTATATTATCTTCAATTTAAAAAAAAATAAATTATTTTCAAATTAAATTAAATTATTTTCAAATTAAATTATATTATTTTCAAATTAAATTGAATCATTTTCAAATTAAATTAAATTATTTTCAAATTAAATTATATTACTTTCAAATTAAATTAAATTATTTTCAACTTAAATTATATTATTTTCAAATTAAATTAATTTATTTTCAAATTAAAATTAAATTATTTTCAAATTAAATTATATTACTTTAAAAATAAATTAAATTATTTTCAATTTAAATTAAAATATTTTCAAATTAAATTAAATTATTTTCAAATTAAATTATATTATTTTCAAATTAAAATTAAATTATTTTCAAATTAAATTATATTATTTTTAAATTAAATTAAATTATTTTCAAATTAAATTAAATTATTTTCAAATTAAATTAAATTATTTTCAAATTAAAATATATTATATTTAAATTAAATTAAAGTATTTTTAAATTTAATTAAATTATTTGTAAATTAAATTAAATTATTTTTAAATTAAATTATATTATTTTCAAATTAAATTATGTTATTTCCAAATTGAATTAAATTATTTTCAAATTAAATTAATTTATTTTCAAATTAAATTAAATTAATTTCAAATTAAATTATATTATTTTCAAATTAAATTAAATTATTTTCAAATTAAATGAAATTATTTTCAAATTAAATGAAATTATTTTCAAATTAAATTAAATTATTTTCAAATTAAATTCTATTATTTTCAAATTACAATTAAATTATTTTCAAATTAAATTAAATTATTTTCAAATTGAATTAAATTATTTTCAAATTAAATTAAATTATTTTCAAATTAAATTAAATTAATTTCAAATTAAATTATATTATTTTAAAATTAAATTAAATTATTTTCAAATTAAATGAAATTATTTTCAAATTAAATTATATTATTTTCAAATTAAATTAAATTATTTTCAAATTAAATAATATTATTTTCAAATTAAATTAAATTATTTTCAAATTAAATTATATTATTTTCAAATTTAATTAAATTATTTTCAAATTAAATTATATTATTTTCAAATTAAAATAAATTATTTTTTTAAATAAAATTATATTATTTTCTAAACTAATTAAATTATTTTCAAATTAAATTATATTATTTTTAAATTGAATTAAATTATTTTCAAATTAAATTAAAATATTTTCAAATTAAATTAAATTATTTTCAAATTAAATTATATTATTTTTAAATTAAATTAAATTATTTTCAAATTAAATTAAATTATTTTCAAATTTAATTAAATTATTTTCAAATTAAATTAAATTATTTTCAAACTAAATTATATTATTTTCAAATTAAATTAAATTATTTTAAAATTAAATTAAATTATTTTCAAATTAAATTATATTATTTTCAAAAAAAATTAGATTATTTTTAAATTAAATTAAATTAATTTCAAATTTAATTATATTATTTCCAAATTAAATTATATTATTTTTAAATTAAATTAAATTTTTTTCAAATTAAATTAAATTGTTTTCAAATTAAATTATATTATTTTCAAATTAAATTAAATTATTTTCAAATTAAATTAAATTATTTTCAAATTAAATTATATTATTTTTAAACAAAATTAAATTATTTTCAAATTAAATTAAATTATTTTCAAATTAAATTAAATTATTTTCAAATTAAATTAAATTATTTTCAAATTAAATTAAATTATTTTCAAATTAAATTAAATTATTTTCAAATTAAATTAAATTATTTTCAAATTAAATTAAATTATTTTCAAATTAAATTAAATTATTTTCAAACTAAATTATATTATTTTCAAATTAAATTAAATTATTTTCAAATTAAATTATATTATTTTCAAATTAAATCAATTTCAAATTAAATTATTTTATTTTCAAATTAAATTAAATTATTTTCAAATTAATTTAAATGATTTTCAAATTTAATTAAATTATTTTCAACTTAAATTAAATTATTTTTAAATTAAATTATATTATTTTCAAATTAAATTAAATTAATTTCAAATTAAATTAAATTATTTTTAAATTAAATTATATTATTTTCAAATTAAATTAAATTATTTTTAAATTAAATTAAATTATTTTTAAATTTTATTAAATTATTTTCAAATTAAATTAAATTATTTTCAAACAAAATTATATTATTTTCAAATTAAATTAAATTATTTTAAAATTAAACTTTATTATTTTCAAATTATATTAAATTATTTTCAAATTAAAATAAATTATTTTCAAATTAAATTAAATTATTTTCAAATTAAATTAAATTATTTTCAGATTAAATTAAATGATTTTCAAATTAAATTAAATTATTTTCAAATTAAAATAAATTATTTTCAAATGTAATTATATTATTTTCAAAATAAATTAAATTATTTTTGAATTAAAATAAATTAATATCTAATTTAATTATATTATTTGCAAATTAATTTATTTTATTTTCAAATTAAATTAAATTATTTTCAAATTAAATTAAATTATTTTCAAATGAAATTATATTATTTTCAAATTATATTAAATTATTTTCAAATAAAATTAAATTATTTTTAAATTAAATTATTTTCAAATTAAATTAAATTATTTTCAAATTAAATTATATTATTTTTAAACAAAATTAAATTATTTTCAAATTAAATTAAATTATTTTCAAATTAAATAAAATTATTTTCAAATTAAATTAAATTATTTTCAAATTAAATTATATTATTTTCAAATTAAATTATAATATTTTCAAATTAATATTATTTTCAAATAAAATTAAATTAATTTAAAATTTAATTATATTATTTTCAAGTTCAATTAAGTTATTTTCAAATTAAATTAAATTATTTTCAAATTAAATTATTTATTTTCAAATTAAATTAAATTAATTTCAAATTAAATTATATTATTTTCAAATTAAATTAAATTATTTTCAAATTAAATTGTATTATTTTCAAATTAAATTAAATTATTTTCAAATTAAATTAAATTATTTTCAAATTAACATATTATATTTTTAAATTAAATTAAATTATTTTAAAATTAAATTATATTATTTTCAAATTAAATTAAATTATTTTCAAATAAAATTAAATTATTTTCAAATTAAATTATATTATTTTCAAATTAAATTAAATTATTTTCAAATTAAATTATATTATTTTCAAATTAAATTAAATTATTTTCAAATTAAATTAAATTATTTTCAAATTAAATTATTTTCAAATTAAATTATATTATTTTTAAATTAAATTAAATTATTTTCAAAATTAATTAAATTATTTTCAAATTAAATTAAATAATTTTCAAATTAAATTAAATTATTTTCAACTTGAATTATATTTTTCAAATTACATTAAATTATTTTCAACTTAACTTATATTATTTTCAAATTAAATTAAATTATGTTCAAATAAAATTAAATTATTTTCAAATTAATTTATATTATTCTCAAATTAAAATTAAATTATTTTCAAATTAAATTATATTATTTTCAAATTACATTAAATTATTTTCAAATAAAATTAAATTATTTTCAATTTAAATTAAATTTTTTTCAAATAAAATTATATTATTTTTAAATTAAATTAAATTATTTTCAAATTTAATTAAATTATTTTTAAAGTAAATTAAATTATTTATAAATTAAATTATCTTATTTTCAAATTAAATTATATTATTTTCAAATTAAACTAAATTATTTTCAAATTAAATTAAATTATTTTCAAATTAAATTAAATGATTTTCAAATTTAATTAAATGATTTTCAAATTAAATTAAATGATTTTCAGATTAAATTAAATTATTTTCAAATTAAATTAAATTATTTTCAAATTAAATTAAATTATTTTCAAATTAAATTAAATTATTTTCAAATTAATTTATATTATTTTCAAATTTAATTAAATTATTTTCAAATTAAATGATATTATTTTCAAATTTAATTAAATTATTTTCAAATTAAATTATATTATTTTCAAATTAAATTAAATTATTTTCAAATTAAATTATATTGTTTTCAAATTTAATTAAATTATTTTCAAATTAAATTATATTATTTTCAAATTAAATTATATTATTTTCAAATTAAATTAAATTATTTTCAAATGAAATTAAATTATTTTCAACTTAAATTATATTATTTTCAAATTAAAATTAAATTATTTTCAAATTAAATTAAATTAATTTCAAATTAAATTATATTATTTTCAAATTAAAATTAAATTATTTTTAAATTAAATTAAATTAATTTCAAATTAAATTATATTATTTTCAAATTAAACCAAATTATTTTCAAATTAAATTAAATTATTTTTAAATTAAATTAATTGATTTTCAAATTTAATTAAATTATTTTCAAATTAAATTAAATTATTTTCCAATTTAATTAAATTATTTTCAAATTAAATTATATTATTTTCAAATTAAATTATATTATTTTCAAATTAAATTATATTATTTTCAAATTAAATTATATTATTTTCAAATTAAATTATTTTCAAATTAAATAATATTATTTTCAAATTAAATTAAATGATTTTCAAATTAAATTATATTATTTTCAAATTTAATTAAATTATTTTAAAATTAAATTATATTATTTTCAAATTAAATTAAATTATTTTCAAATTAAATTATATTATTTTCAAATTAAATTATATTATTTTCAAATTAAATTAAATTATTTTGAAATTAAATGAAATTATTTTCAAATTAAATTAAATTATTTTCAAATTAAATTAAATTATTTTCAAATTAAATTATATTATTTTTAAGTTAAATTAAATTATTTTCAAATTAAATTATATTATTTTCAAATTTAATTAAATTATTTTCAAATTAATTTAAATTATTTTCAAATTAAATTAAATTATTTTCAATTTAAATTATATTATTTTTAATCTAAATTAAATTATTTTCAAATTTAATTAAATTATTTGTAAATTAAATTAAATTATTTTTAATTTAAATTATATTATTTTCAAATTAAATTATATTATTTCCAAATTAAATTAACTTATTTTCAAATTAAATTAAATTATTTTTAAATTAAATTATATTATTTTCAAATTAAATTAAATTAATTTCAAATTAAATTATATTATTTTCAAATTAAATTAAGATATTTTCAAATTAAATTAAATTATTTTCAAATTTAATTAAATTATTTTCAAATTAAATTAAATTATTTTTAAATTAAATTATATTATTTTCAAATTAAATTAAATTAATTTCAAATTAAATTATATTATTTTCAAATTAAATTAAATTATTTTGAAATTAAATGAAATTATTTTCAAATTAAATTAAATTATTTTCAAATTAAATTAAATTATTTTCAAATTAAATTATATTATTTTTAAGTTAAATTAAATTATTTTCAAATTAAATTATATTATTTTCAAATTTAATTAAATTATTTTCAAATTAAATTATATTAATGTCAAATTGAATTAAATTATTTTCAAATTAAATTATATTATTTTCAAATTAAATTAAATTATTTTCAAATTAAATTATATTATTTTCAAAATTAATTAATTTATTTTTAAATTAAATTATATTATTTTCAAATTGAATTAAATTATTTTCAAATTAAATTATATTATTTTCAAATTAAATTATATTATTTTCAAATTAAACTAAATTATTTTCAAATTAAATTAAATTATTTTTAAATTAAATTAAATGATTTTCAAATTTAATTGAATTATTTTCAAATTAAATTAAATTATTTTCAAATTAAATTATATTATTTTCAAATTAAATTAATTGCAAATTAAATTATATTATTTTCAAATTAAATTTATTTGTTTTCAAATTAAATTATTTTCAAATTAAATTAAATTATTTTCAAATAAAATTAAATTATTTTCAAATTAAATTATATTATTTTCAAATTTAATTAAATTAATTTCAAATTAAATTATATTATTTTCAAATTAAATTGTATTATTTTCAAATTAAATTATATTATTTTCAAATTAAATTAAATTAAATTATTTTCAAATTAAATTAAATTATTTTCAAATTTAATTAAATTATTTTCAAATTAAATTATATTATTTTCAAATTAAATTAATTGCAAATTAAATTATATTATTTTCAAATTAAATTTAATTGTTTTCAAATTAAATTATTTTTAAAATTAATTATATTATTTTCAAATTAAATTAAGATATTTTCAAATTAAATTAAATTATTTTCAAATTTAATTAAATTATTTTCAAATTAAATTAAATTATTTTTAAATTAAATTATATTATTTTCAAATTAAATTAAATTAATTTCAAATTAAATTATATTATTTTCAAATTAAATTAAATTATTTTGAAATTAAATGAAATTATTTTCAAATTAAATTAAATTATTTTCAAATTAAATTAAATTATTTTCAAATTAAATTATATTATTTTTAAGTTAAATTAAATTATTTTCAAATTAAATTATATTATTTTCAAATTTAATTAAATTATTTTCAAATTAAATTATATTATTGTCAAATTGAATTAAATTATTTTCAAATTAAATTATATTATTTTCAAATTAAATTAAATTATTTTCAAATTAAATTATATTATTTTCAAAATTAATTAATTTATTTTCAAATTAAATTATATTATTTTCAAATTGAATTAAATTATTTTCAAATTAAATTATATTATTTTCAAATTAAATTATATTATTTTCAAATTAAACTAAATTATTTTCAAATAAAATTAAATTATTTTTAAATTAAATTAAATGATTTTTAAATTTAATTGAATTATTTTCAAATTAAATTAAATTATTTTCAAATTAAATTATATTATTTTCAAATTAAATTAATTGCAAATTAAATTATATTATTTTCAAATTAAATTTATTTGTTTTCAAATTAAATTATTTTCAAATTAAATTAAATTATTTTCAAATAAAATTAAATTATTTTCAAATTAAATTATATTATTTTCAAATTTAATTAAATTAATTTCAAATTAAATTATATTATTTTCAAATTAAATTGTATTATTTTCAAATTAAATTAAATTATTTTCAAATTAAATTAAATTAAATTATTTTCAAATTAAATTAAATTATTTTCAAATTTAATTAAATTATTTTCAAATTAAATTATATTATTTTCAAATTAAATTAATTGCAAATTAAATTATATTATTTTCAAATTAAATTTAATTGTTTTCAAATTAAATTATTTTCAAATTAAATTATATTATTTTCAAATTGAAATTAAATTATTTTTGAAATAAATTAAATTATTTTCAAAATTAATTAAATTATTTTTAAATTAAATTATATTATTTTCAAATTAAATTGTATTATTTTCAAATTAAATTATATTATTTCCAAATTAAATAAAATTAAATTATTTTCAAATTAAATTAAATTATTTTCAAATTTAATTAAATTATTTTCAAATTAAATTAAATTATTTCCAAATTAAATTAAATTATTTTCAAATTAAATTCAATTATTTTTAAATTAAATTAAATTATTTTCAAATAAAATTAAATTATTTTCAAATTAAATTATATTATTTTCAAATTTAATTAAATTATTTTCAAATTAATTTAAATTATTTTCAAATTAAATTAAATTATTTTCAATTTAAATTATATTATTTTTAATCTAAATTAAATTATTTTAAAATTTAATTAAATTATTTGTAAATTAAATTAAATTATTTTTAATTTAAATTATATTATTTTCAAATTAAATTATATTATTTTCAAATTAAATTAACTTATTTTCAAATTAAATTAAATTATTTTTAAATTAAATTATATTATTTTCAAATTAAATTAAATTAATTTCAAATTAAATTATATTATTTTCAAATTAAATTAAGATATTTTCAAATTAAATTAAATTATTTTCAAATTTAATTAAATTATTTTCAAATTAAATTAAATTATTTTTAAATTAAATTATATTATTTTCAAATTAAATTAAATTAATTTCAAATTAAATTATATTATTTTCAAATTAAATTAAATTATTTTGAAATTAAATGAAATTATTTTCAAATTAAATTAAATTATTTTCAAATTAAATTAAATTATTTTCAAATTAAATTATATTATTTTTAAGTTAAATTAAATTATTTTCAAATTAAATTATATTATTTTCAAATTTAATTAAATTATTTTCAAATTAAATTATATTATTGTCAAATTGAATTAAATTATTTTCAAATTAAATTATATTATTTTCAAATTAAATTAAATTATTTTCAAATTAAATTATATTATTTTCAAAATTAATTAATTTATTTTCAAATTAAATTATATTATTTTCAAATTGAATTAAATTATTTTCAAATTAAATTATATTATTTTCAAATTAAATTATATTATTTTCAAATTAAACTAAATTATTTTCAAATTAAATTAAATTATTTTTAAATTAAATTAAATGATTTTCAAATTTAATTGAATTATTTTCAAATTAAATTAAATTATTTTCAAATTAAATTATATTATTTTCAAATTAAATTAATTGCAAATTAAATTATATTATTTTCAAATTAAATTTATTTGTTTTCAAATTAAATTATTTTCAAATTAAATTAAATTATTTTCAAATAAAATTAAATTATTTTCAAATTAAATTATATTATTTTCAAATTTAATTAAATTAATTTCAAATTAAATTATATTATTTTCAAATTAAATTGTATTATTTTCAAATTAAATTATATTATTTTCAAATTAAATTAAATTAAATTATTTTCAAATTAAATTAAATTATTTTCAAATTTAATTAAATTATTTTCAAATTAAATTATATTATTTTCAAATTAAATTAATTGCAAATTAAATTATATTATTTTCAAATTAAATTTAATTGTTTTCAAATTAAATTATTTTCAAATTAAATTATATTATTTTCAAATTGAAATTAAATTATTTTTGAAATAAATTAAATTATTTTCAAAATTAATTAAATTATTTTTAAATTAAATTATATTATTTTCAAATTAAATTGTATTATTTTCAAATTAAATTATATTATTTCCAAATTAAATAAAATTAAATTATTTTCAAATTAAATTAAATTATTTTCAAATTTAATTAAATTATTTTCAAATTAAATTAAATTATTTCCAAATTAAATTAAATTATTTTCAAATTAAATTCAATTATTTTCAAATTAAATTAAATTATTTTCAAATAAAATTAAATTATTTTCAAATTAAATTATATTATTCTCAAATTAAAATTAAATTATTTTCAAATTAAATTAAATTATTTTCAAATTAAATTAAATTATTTTCAAATTAAATTAAATTATTTTCAAATTAAATTATATATTTTTTTAAATTAAATTAAATTAAATTATCTAAAAATTTAATTAAATTATTTTTAAATTAAATTAAATTATTTTTAAATTAAATTATATTATTTTCAAATTAACTTATATTATTTTCAAATTAAACTGAATTATTTTCAAATTAAATTAAATTATTTTCAAATTTAATTAAATTATTTTCAAATTAAATTATATTATTTTCAAATTAAATTAATTGCAAATTAAATTATATTATTTTCAAATTAAATTTAATTATTTTCAAATTGAATTATATTATTTTCAAATTAAATTAAATTATTTTCAACTTAAGTTATATTATTTTCAAATTAAATTAAATTATTTTCAAATAAAATTAAATTATTTTCAAATTAAATTATATTATTCTCAAATTAAAATTAAATTATTTTCAAATTAAATTATATTATTCTCAAATTAAAATTATATTATTTTCAAATTAAATTAATTGCAAATTAAATTATAATATTTTCAAATTAAATTTATTTGTTTTCAAATTAAATTATTTTCAAATTAAATTAAATTATTTTCAAATAAAATAAAATTATTTTCAAATTAAATTATATTATTTTCAAATTTAATTAAATTAATTTCAAATTAAATTATATTATTTTCAAATTAAATTGTATTATTTTCAAATTAAAATATATTATTTTCAAATTAAATTAAATTAAATTATTTTCAAATTAAATTAAATTATTTTCAAATTTAATTAAATTATTTTCAAATTAAATTATATTATTTTCAAATTAAATTAATTGCAAATTAAATTATATTATTTTCAAATTAAATTTAATTGTTTTCAAATTAAATTATTTTCAAATTAAATTATATTATTTTCAAATTGAAATTAAATTATTTTTGAAATAAATTAAATTATTTTCAAAATTAATTAAATTATTTTTAAATTAAATTATATTATTTTCAAATTAAATTGTATTATTTTCAAATTAAATTATATTATTTCCAAATTAAATAAAATTAAATTATTTTCAAATTAAATTAAATTATTTTCAAATTTAATTAAATTATTTTCAAATTAAATTAAATTATTTCCAAATTAAATTAAATTATTTTCAAATTAAATTCAATTATTTTCAAATTAAATTAAATTATTTTCAAATAAAATTAAATTATTTTCAAATTAAATTATATTATTCTCAAATTAAAATTAAATTATTTTCAAATTAAATTAAATTATTTTCAAATTAAATTAAATTATTTTCAAATTAAATTAAATTATTTTCAAATTAAATTATATATTTTTTTAAATTAAATTAAATTAAATTATTTTAAAATTTAATTAAATTATTTTTAAATTAAATTATTTTTAAATTAAATTATATTATTTTCAAATTAAATTATATTATTTTCAAATTAAACTGAATTATTTTCAAATTAAATTAAATTATTTTCAAATTAAATTAAATTATTTTCAAATTAAATTATATTATTTTCAAATTAAATTAATTGCAAATTAAATTATATTATTTTCAAATTAAATTTAATTATTTTCAAATTGAATTATATTATTTTCAAATTAAATTAAATTATTTTCAAATTAAATTATATTATTCTCAAATTAAAATTAAATTATTTTCAAATTAAATTAAATTATTTTCAAATTAAATTATATTATTCTCAAATTAAAATTAAATTATTTTCAAATTAAATTATATTATTCTCAAATTAAAATTAAATTATTTTCAAATTAAATTAAATTATTTTCAAATTACATTAAATTATTTTCAAATTAAATTAAATTATTTTCAAATTAAATTATATATTTTTTTAAATTAAATTAAATTAAATTAAATTATTTTAAAATTTAATTAAATTATTTTTAAATTAAATTAAAATATTTTTAAATTAAATTATATTATTTTCAAATTAAATTATATTATTTTCAAATTAAACTAAATTATTTTCAAATTAAATTAAATGATTTTCAAATTTAATTGTTTTATTTTCAAATTAAATTAAATTGTTTTCAAATTAAATTATTTTCAAATTTAATTAAATTATTTTTAAATTAAATTAAATGATTTTCAAATTTAATTAAATTATTTTCAAATTAAATTAAATTATTTTCAAATTAAATTATATTATTTTCAAATTAAATTAATTGCAAATTAAATTATATTATTTTCAAATTAAACTTAATTATTTTCAAATTAAATTATTTTCAAATTAAATTAAATTATTTTCAAATAAAATTAAATTATTTTCAAATTAAATTATAATATTTTCAAATTTAATTAAATTATTTTCAAATTAAATTGTATTATTTTCAAATTAAATTATATTATTTTCAAATTTAATTAAATTATTTTTAAATTAAATTAAATTATTTTCAAATTTAATTAAATTATTTTCAAATTAAATTATATTATTTTCAAATTAAATTATATTATTTTCAAATTAAATTTAATTATTTTCAAATTGAATTATTTTCAAATTAAATTATATCATTTTCAAATTGAAATTAAATTATTTTTAAAATAAATTAAAATATTTTCAAAATTAATTAAATTATTTTCAAATTAAATTATATTATTTTCAAATTAAATTGTATTATTTTCAAATTAAATTATATTATTTTCAAATTAAATTAAATTATTTTCAAATTAAATTAAATTATTTTCAAATTTAATCAAATTATTTTCAAATTAAATTAAATTATTTCCAAATTAAATTAAATTATTTTCAAATTAAATTAAATTATTTTCAAATTAAATTATATTATTTTCAAATTAAATTAAATCATTTTAAAATTAAATTAAATTATTTTCAAATTGAATTATATTATTTTCAAATTAAATTTAATTATTTTCAACTGAAGTTATATTATTTTCAAATTAAATTAAATTATTTTCAAATAAAATTAAATTATTTTCAAATTAAATTATATTATTCTCAAATTAAAATTAAATTATTTTCAAATTAAATTAAATTATTTTCAAATTAAATTATATTATTTTCAAATTAAATTAAATTAAATTATTTTTAAATTAAATTAAATTATTTTCAAATTTAATTAAATTATTTTCAAATTAAATTATATTATTTTCAAATTAAATTATATTATTTTCAAATTAAATTTAATTATTTTCAAATTAAATTATTTTCAAATTAAATTATATTATTTTCAAATTGAAATTAAATTATTTTTAAAATAAATTAAAATATTTTCAAATTAAATTAAATTATTTTCAAATTAAATTATATTATATTCAAATTATATTAAATTATTTTCAAATTAAAATAAAATATTTTCAAATTAAATTAAATTATTTTTAAATTAAATTATTTTCAGATTAAATTAAATGTTTTTCAAATTAAATTAAATTATTTTCAAATTAAATTAAATTATTTTCAAATTTAATTAAATTATTTTCAAATTAAATTAAATTATTTTCAAATTAAATTATATTATTTTCAAAGTAAATTATATTATTTTCAAATTAATTATTTTCAAATAAAATTAAAATATTTTAAAAAAATATAATTTAATTATAAATTTAATTATATTATTTTAAAGTTCAATTAAGTTATTTTCAAATAAAATTCTTTTCAAATTAAATTATATATTTTCAAATTAAATTAAATTAATTTAAAATTAAATTATATTATTTTCAAATAAAATTAAATTATTTTCAAATTAAATTATATTATTTTCAAATTAAATTAAATTATTTTCAAATTAAATTAAATCATTTTCAAATTAAATTAAATTAATTTCAAATTAAATTAAATTATTTTCAAATTAATATATTTTATTTTTAAATTAAATTAAATTATTTTAAAATTAAATTATATTATTTTCAAATTAAATTAAATTATTTTCAAATTAAATTAAATTATTTTCAAATTAAATAATATTATTTTCAAATTAAATTAAATTATTTTCAAATTAAAATATATTATTTTCAAATTAAATTAATTTTTTTTTAAATTAAATTAAATCATTTTCAAATTAAATTAAATTAATTTCAAATTAAATTAAATTATTTTCAAATTAATATATTTTATTTTTAAATTAAATTAAATTATTTTAAAATTAAATTATATTATTTTCAAATTAAATTAAATTATTTTCAAATTAAATCAAATTATTTTCAAAATAAATTAAATTTTATTCAAATTAATATATTTTATTTTTAAATTAAATTAAATTATTTTTAAATTAAATTATATTATTTTCAAATTAAATTAAATTATTTTCAAATTAAATTAAATTGTTTTTAAATAAAATTATATTATTTTCAAATTAAATTAAATTATTTTTAAATTAAATTAAATTATTTTCAAATTAAATTAAAGTATTTTTAAATTAAATTAAATTATTTTTAAATTAAATTATATTATTTTCAAATTAAATTAAATTATTTTCAAATTAAATTCACTTATTTTCAAATTAAATTAAATTATTTTGAAATTAATATATTTTATTTTTAAATTAAATTAAATTATTTTAAAATTAAATTCTATTATTTTCAAATTAAATTAAATTATTTTCAAATTAAATTAAATTATTTTCAAATTAAATTAAATTATTTTCAAATTAAATTATATTATTTTCAAATTAAATTAAATCATTTTCAAATTAATATATTTTATTTTTAAATTAAATTAAATTATTTTAAAATTAAATTATATTATTTTCAAATTAAATTAAATTATTTTCAAATTAAATTAAATTATTTTCAAATTAAATAATATTATTTTCAAATTAAATTAAATTATTTTTAAATTAAATTAAATTATTTTCAAATTAAATTAAAGTATTTTTAAATTAAATTAAATTATTTTTAAATTAAATTATATTATTTTCAAATTGAAATTAAATTATTTTTAAAATAAATTAAAATATTTTCAAAATTAATTAAATTATTTTCAAATTAAATTATATTATTTTCAAATTAAATTGTATTATTTTCAAATTAAATTATATTATTTTCAAATTAAATTAAATTATTTTCAAATTAAATTAAATTATTTTCAAATTTAATCAAATTATTTTCAAATTAAAATATATTATTTCCAAATTAAATTAAATTATTTTCAAATTAAATTAAATTATTTTCAAATTAAATTATATTATTTTCAAATTAAATTAAATCATTTTAAAATTAAATTAAATTATTTTCAAATTGAATTATATTATTTTCAAATTAAATTTAATTATTTTCAACTGAAGTTATATTATTTTCAAATTAAATTAAATTATTTTCAAATAAAATTAAATTATTTTCAAATTAAATTATATTATTCTCAAATTAAAATTAAATTATTTTCAAATTAAATTAAATTATTTTCAAATTAAATTATATTATTTTCAAATTAAATTAAATTAAATTATTTTTAAATTAAATTAAATTATTTTCAAATTTAATTAAATTATTTTCAAATTAAATTATATTATTTTCAAATTAAATTATATTATTTTCAAATTAAATTTAATTATTTTCAAATTAAATTATTTTCAAATTAAATTATATTATTTTCAAATTGAAATTAAATTATTTTTAAAATAAATTAAAATATTTTCAAATTAAATTAAATTATTTTCAAATTAAATTATATTATATTCAAATTATATTAAATTATTTTCAAATTAAAATAAAATATTTTCAAATTAAATTAAATTATTTTTAAATTAAATTATTTTCAGATTAAATTAAATGTTTTTCAAATTAAATTAAATTATTTTCAAATTAAATTAAATTATTTTCAAATTTAATTAAATTATTTTCAAATTAAATTAAATTATTTTCAAATTAAATTATATTATTTTCAAAGTAAATTATATTATTTTCAAATTAATTATTTTCAAATAAAATTAAAATATTTTAAAAAAATATAATTTAATTATAAATTTAATTATATTATTTTAAAGTTCAATTAAGTTATTTTCAAATAAAATTCTTTTCAAATTAAATTATATATTTTCAAATTAAATTAAATTAATTTAAAATTAAATTATATTATTTTCAAATAAAATTAAATTATTTTCAAATTAAATTATATTATTTTCAAATTAAATTAAATTATTTTCAAATTAAATTAAATCATTTTCAAATTAAATTAAATTAATTTCAAATTAAATTAAATTATTTTCAAATTAATATATTTTATTTTTAAATTAAATTAAATTATTTTAAAATTAAATTATATTATTTTCAAATTAAATTAAATTATTTTCAAATTAAATTAAATTATTTTCAAATTAAATAATATTATTTTCAAATTAAATTAAATTATTTTCAAATTAAAATATATTATTTTCAAATTAAATTAATTTTTTTTTAAATTAAATTAAATCATTTTCAAATTAAATTAAATTAATTTCAAATTAAATTAAATTATTTTCAAATTAATATATTTTATTTTTAAATTAAATTAAATTATTTTAAAATTAAATTATATTATTTTCAAATTAAATTAAATTATTTTCAAATTAAATCAAATTATTTTCAAAATAAATTAAATTTTATTCAAATTAATATATTTTATTTTTAAATTAAATTAAATTATTTTTAAATTAAATTATATTATTTTCAAATTAAATTAAATTATTTTCAAATTAAATTAAATTGTTTTTAAATAAAATTATATTATTTTCAAATTAAATTAAATTATTTTTAAATTAAATTAAATTATTTTCAAATTAAATTAAAGTATTTTTAAATTAAATTAAATTATTTTTAAATTAAATTATATTATTTTCAAATTAAATTAAATTATTTTCAAATTAAATTCACTTATTTTCAAATTAAATTAAATTATTTTGAAATTAATATATTTTATTTTTAAATTAAATTAAATTATTTTAAAATTAAATTCTATTATTTTCAAATTAAATTAAATTATTTTCAAATTAAATTAAATTATTTTCAAATTAAATTATATTATTTTTAAATTAAATTAAATTAAATTATTTTCAAATTAAATTATATTATTTTCAAATTAAATTAAATTATTTTCAAAATGAATTAAATTATTTTCAAATTAAATTAAATTATTTTCAAATTAAATTAAATTATTTTCAACTTAAATTATGTTATTTTCAAATTACAATAAATTATTTTCAACTTAAATTATATTATTTTCAAATTAAATTAAATTATTTTCAAATAAAATTAAATTATTTTCAAATTAAATTATATTATTCTCAAAGTAAGATTAAATTATTTTCAAATTAAATTATATTATTTTCAAATTAAATTATTTTCAAATTAAATTAAAATATTTTCAATTTAAATTAAATTATTTTCAAATTAAATTATATTATTTTTAAATTAAATTAAATTATTTTCAAATTTAATTAAATTATTTTTAAATTAAATTAAATTATTTTTAAATTAAATTAAATTATTTTCAAATTAAATTAAATTATTTTTAAATTAAATTAAATGATTTTAAAATTAAATTAATTTCAAATTAAAATAAATTATTTTCAAATTAAATTAAATTATTTTCAAATTAAATTTTATTATTTTCAATTTAAATTGTATTATTTTTAAATTAAATTATTTTCAAATTAAATTAAATTATTTTTAAATTAAATTAAATTATTTTCAAATTAAATTAAATTATTTTCCAATTAATATATTTTATTTTTAAATTAAATTAAATTATTTTCAAATTAAATTAAATTATTTTCAAATTAAATTATATTATTTTCAAATTAAATTAAATTATTTTCAAAATAAATTATATTATTTTCAAATTAAATTAAATTATTTTCAAATTAAATTAAATTATTTTCAAATTAAATTAAATTATTTTCAAATTAAATTAAATTATTTTCAAATTAATATATTTTATTTTTAAATTAAATTAAATTATTTTAAAATTAAATTATATTATTTTCAAATTAAATTAAATTATTTTCAAATTAAATTAAATTATTTTTAAATTAAATTATATTATCTTCAAATTAAATTAAATTATTTTCAAATTAAATTATATTATTTTCAAATTAAATTAAATTATTTTCAAAATTAATTAAATTATTTTCAAATTAAATTAAATTATTTTCAAATTAAATTAAATTATTTTCAACTTAAATTATATTACTTTCAAATTACATTAAATTATTTTCAACTTAAATTATATTATTTTCAAATTAAATTAAATTATTTTCAAATAAAATTAAATTATTTTCAAATTAAATTTTATTATTTTCAAAGTAAGATTAAATTATTTTCAAATTAAATTATATTATTGTCAAATTAAATTATTTTCAAATAAAATTATATTATTTTTAAATTAAATTAAATTATTTTCAAATTTAATTATATTATTTTTAAATTAAATTAAATTATTTTTAAATTAAATTATATTATTTTCAAAGTAAATTATATTATTTTCAAATTAAACTAAATTATTTTCAAATTAAATTAAATTATTTTTAAATTAAATTAAATGATTTTCAAATTTAATTAAATTATTTTCAAATTAAATTAAATTATTCTCCAATTCAATTATATTATTTTCAAATTAAATTAATTTCAAATTAAAATAAATTATTTTCAAATTAAATTAAATTATTTTCAAATTAAATTATTTTCAAATTAAATTATATTATTTTCAAATTAAATTAAATGATTTTCAAATTAAATTATATTATTTTCAAATTTAATTAAATTATTTTCAAATTAAATTATATTATTTTCAAATTAAATCAAATTATTTTCAAATTAAATTATATTATTTTCAAATTTAATTAAATTATTTTCAAATTAAATTATATTATTTTCAAATTAAATTATATTATTTTCAATTTAAATTAAATTCTTTTCAAATTAAATTAAATTATTTTCAAATTAAATTAAATTATTTTCAAATTAAATTATATTATTTTTAATCTAAATTAAATTATTTTCAAATTTAATTAAATTATTTGTAAATTAAATAATTATTTTTAAATTAAATTATATTATTTTCAAATTAAATTATATTATTTTCGAATTAAATTAACTTATTTTCAAAATAAATTAAGATATTTTCAAATTAAATTAAATTATTTTCAACTTTAATTAAATTATTTTCAAATTAAATTAAATTATTTTCAAATTAAATTATATTATTTTTAAATTAAATTAAATTAATTTCAAATTAAATTATATTATTTTCAAATTAAATGAAATTATTTTTAAATTAAATGAAATTATTTTCAAATTAAATTAAATTATTTTCAAACTAAATTAAATTATTTTCAAATTAAATTATATTATTTTCAAATTAAATTAAATTATTTTCAAATTAAATTATATAATTTTCAAATTTAATTAAATTATTTTCTAATTAAATTATATTATTGTTAAATTGAATTAAATTATTTTCAAATTAAATTATATTATTTTCAAATTAAATTATTTTCAAATTAAATTATATTATTTTCAAAATTAACTAATTTATTTTCAAATTAAATTATATTATTTTCAAATTGAATTAAATTATTTTCAAATTAAATTATATTATTTTCAAATTAAATTAGATTATTTTCAAATTAAACTAAATTATTTTTAAATTAAATTAAATTATTTTTAAATTAAATTAAATGATTTTCAAATTTAATTGAATTATTTTCAAATTAAATTAAATTATTTTCAAATTAAATTATATTATTTTCAAATTTAATTAATTTCAAATTAAATTATATTATTTTCAAATTAAATTTAATTATTTTCAAATTAAATTATTTTCAAATTAAATTAAATTATTTTCAAATAAAATTAAGTTATTTTCAAATTAAATTATATTATTTTAAAATTTAATTAAATTATTTTAAAATTAATTTATATTATTTTCAAATTAAATTATATTATTTTCAAATTAAATTAAATTATTTTCAAATAAAATTAAATTATTTTCAAATTAAATTATATTATTTTCAAATTAAATTAAAATATTTTCAATTTAAATTAAATTATTTTCAAATTAAATTATATTATTTTTAAATTAAATTAAATTATTTTCAAATTTAATTAAATTATTTTTAAATTAAATTAAATTATTTTTAAATCAAATGAAATTATTTTCAAATTAAATTAAATTATTTTTAAATTAAATTAAATGATTTTCAAATTTAATTAAATTATTTTCAAATTAAATTAAATTATTTTCCAATTAATATATTTTATTTTTAAATTAAATTAAATTATTTTCAAATTAAATTAAATTATTTTCAAATTAAATTATATTATTTTCAAATTAAATTAAATTATTTTCAAATTATATTATATTATTTTCAAATTAAATTAAATTATTTTTAAATTAAATTAAATTATTTTCAAATTAAATTAAATTATTTTCAAATTAAATTAAATTATTTTCAAATTAATATATTTTATTTTTAAATTAAATTAAATTATTTTAAAATTAAATTATATTATTTTCAAATTAAATTAAATTATTTTCAAATTAAATTAAATTATTTTCAAATTAAATTATATTATTTTCAAATTAAATTAAATTATTTTCAAATTAAATTATATTATTTTCAAATTAAATTAAATTATTTTCAAAATTAATTAAATTACTTTCAAATTAAATTAAATTATTTTCAAATTAAATTAAATTATTTTCAACTTAAATTATATTACTTTCAAATTACATTAAATTATTTTCAACTTAAATTATATTATTTTCAAATTAAATTAAATTATTTTCAAATAAAATTAAATTATTTTCAAATTAAATTTTATTATTCTCAAAGTAAGATTAAATTATTAACAAATTAAATTATATTATTGTCAAATTAAATTATTTTCAAATTAAATTATTTCCAAATTAAATTAAATTATTTTCAATTTAAATTAAATTATTTTCAAATAAAATTATATTATTTTTAAATTTAATTAAATTATTTTCAAATTTAATTATATTATTTTTAAATTAAATTAAATTATTTTTAAATTAAATTATATTATTTTCAAAGTAAATTATATTATTTTCAAATTAAACTAAATTATTTTCAAATTAAATTAAATTATTTTTAAATTAAATTAAATGATTTTCAAATTTAATTAAATTATTTTCAAATTAAAATAAATTAGTCTCCAATTTAATTATATTATTTTCAAATTAAATTAATTTCAAATTAAAATAAATTATTTTCAAATTAAATTAAATTATTTTCAAATTAAATTATTTTCAAATTAAATTATATTATTTTCAAATTAAATTAAATGATTTTCAAATTAAATTATATTATTTTCAAATTTAATGCAATTATTTTCAAATTAAATTATATTATTTTCAAATTAAATTAAATTATTTTCAAATTAAATTATATTATTTTCAAATTTAATTAAATTATTTTCAAATTAAATTATATTATTTTCAAATTAAATTATATTATTTTCAATTTAAATTAAATTCTTTTCAAATTAAATTAAATTATTTTCAAATTAAATTAAATTATTTTCAAATTAAATTATATTATTTTTTATCTAAATTAAATTATTTTCAAATTTAATTAAATTATTTGTAAATTAAATAATTATTTTTAAATTAAATTATATTATTTTCAAATTAAATTATATTATTTTCGAATTAAATTAACTTATTTTCAAAATAAATTAAGATATTTTCAAATTAAATTAAATTATTTTCAAATTTAATTAAATTATTTTCAAATTAAATTAAATTATTTTCAAATTAAATTATATTATTTTCAAATTAAATTAAATTAATTTCAAATTAAATTATATTATTTTCAAATTAAATTAAATTATTTTCAAATTAAATGAAATTATTTTTAAATTAAATTAAATTATTTTCAAACTAAATTAAATTATTTTCAAATTAAATTATATTATTTTCAAATTAAATTAAATTATTTTCAAATTAAATTATATTATTTTCCAATTTAATTAAATTATTTTCTAATTAAATTATATTATTGTTAAATTGAATTAAATTATTTTCAAATTAAATTATATTATTTTCAAATTAAATTAAATTATTTTCAAATTAAATTATATTATTTTCAAAATTAATTAATTTATTTTCAAATTAAATTATATTATTTTCAAATTGAATTAAATTATTTTCAAATTAAATTATATTATTTTCAAATTAAATTATATTATTTTCAAATTAAACTAAATTATTTTCAAATTAAATTAAATTATTTTTAAATTAAATTAAATGATTTTCAAATTTAATTGAATTATTTTCAAAATAAATTAAATTATTTTCAAATTAAATTATATTATTTTCAAATTTAATTAATTTCAAATTAAATTATATTATTTTCAAATTAAATTTAATTATTTTCAAATTAAATTATTTTCAAATTAAATTAAATTATTTTCAAATAAAATTAAGTTATTTTCAAATTAAATTATATTATTTTCAAATTTAATTAAATTATTTTTAAATTAATTTATATTATTTTCAAATTAAATTTTATTATTTTCAAATTAAATTAAATTATTTTCAAATAAAATTAAATTATTTTCAAATTAAATTATATTATTTTCAAATTGAAATTAAATTATTTTTAAATTAAATTAAATTATTTTACAAATTAAATAAATTATTTTCAAATTAAATTATATTATTTTCAAATTAAATTATATTATTTTCAAATTAAATTATAATATTTTCAAATTTAATTAAATTATTTTTAAATTAAATTAAATTATTTCCAAATTAAATTAAATTATTTTCAATATAAATTAAATTATTTTCAATTTAAATTATATTATTTTCAAATTAAATTAAATTATTTTCAAATTAAATTAAATTATTTTCAAATTAAATTATATTATTCTCAAATTAAAATTAAATTATTTTCCAATTAAATTAAATTATTTTCAAATTAAATTATATTATTTTCAAATTAAATTATATTATTTTCAAATCAAATTAAATTATTTTCAAATAAAATTAAATTATTTTCAAATTAAATTATATTATTCTCAAATTAAAATTAAATTATTTTCAAATTAAATTAAATTATTTTCAAATTAAATTAAATTATTTTCAAATAAAATAATATTTTTTTTAAATTAAATTATATTAATTATTTTCAAATTTAATTAAAATATTTTTAAATTAAATTAAATTATTTTTAAATTAAATTATATTATTTTCAAATTAAATTATATTATTTTCAAATTAAACTAAATTATTTCCAAATTAAATTAAATAATTTTTAAATTAAATTAAATGATTTTCAAATTTAATTAAATTATTTTCAAAAAAAAAAAAATTATTTTCAAATTAAATTATATTATTTTTAAATTAAATTAATTTCAAATTAAATTATTTTATTTTTAAATTAAATTAAATTATTTTCAAATTAAATTTTTTTCAAATTTAAATTATTTTCAAATTAAATTAATTTATTTTCAAATTAAATTATATTATTTTTAAATTAAATTAATTTATTTTCAAATTAAATTAAATTATTTTCAAATTAAATTATATTATTTTTAAATTAAATTAAATTATTTTCAAAATTAATTAAATTATTTTCAAATTAAATTAAATTATTTTCAAATTAAATTAAATTATTTTCAACTTAATTTATATTATTTTCAAATTACATTAAATTATTTTCAACTTAAATTATATTATTTTCAAATTAAATTAAATTATTTTCAAATAAAAATAAATTATTTTCAAATTAAATTATATTATTCTTAAAATAAAATTAAATTATTTTCAAATTAAATTATATTATTTTCAAATTAAATTATTTTCAAATTAAATTAAATTATTTTCAATTTAAATTAAATTATTTTCAAATAAAATTATATTATTTTTAAATTAAATTAAATTATTTTCAAATTTAATTAAATTATTTTCAAATTAAATTATATTATTTTTAAATTAAATTATATTATTTTCAAATTAAATTAAATTATTTTCAAATTAAATTAAATTATTTTCAAATTTAATTAAATTATTTTCAAATTAACTTAAATTATTTTCGAATTAAATTATATTATTTTAAAATTAAATTAATTTCAAATTAAATTATTTTATTTTCAAATCAAATTAAATTATTTTCAAATAAAATTAAATTATTTTCAAATTAAATTAAATGATTTTCAAATTTAATTAAATTATTTTCAAATTAAATTAAATTATTTTCAAATTAAATTATATTATTTTCAAATTAAATTAAATTAATTTCAAATTAAATTATATTATTTTCTAATTTAATTATATTATTTTCAAATTGAATTAAATTATTTTCAAATTAAATTAAATTATTTTCAAATTAAATTATATTATTTTCTAATTTAATTATATTATTTTCAAATTGAATTAAATTATTTTCAAATTAAATTAAATTATTTTCAAATTAAATTAAATTATTTTCAAATTTTATTAAATTATTTTCAAATTAACTTAAATTATTTTCGAATTAAATTATAGTATTTTAAAATTAAATTAATTTCAAATTAAATTATTTTATTTTCAAATCAAATTAAATTATTTTCAAATAAAATTAAATTATTTTCAAATTAAATTATATTATTTTTAAATTAAATTAAATTAATTTCAAATTAAATTATATTATTTTCTAATTTAATTATATTATTTTCAAATTGAATTAAATTATTTTCAAATTAAATTAAATTATTTTCAAATTAAATTATATTATTTTCAAATTAAATTATATTATTTTCAAATTAAATTAAATTATTTTCAAATTAAATTAAATTATTTTCAAATTTAATTAAATTATTTTCAAATTAAATTAAATTATTTTCAAATTAAATTAAATTATTTTCAAATTACATTAAATTATTTTCAAATTAAATTATATTATTTTCAAATCAAATTAAATTATTTTCAAATTAAATTATATTATTTTTAAATAAAATTAAATTATTTTCAAATTAAATTAAATTATTTTCAAATTAAATTAAATTATTTTCAAATTAAATTAAATTATTTTCAAAATAAATTTAATTATTTTCAAAATAAATTAAATTATTTTCAAATTAAATTAAATTATTTTCAAATTTAATTAAATTATTTCCAAATTAAATTATATTATTTTCAAATTAAATTAAATTATTTTCAAATTAAATTAAATTAATTTCAAATTAAATTATATTATTTTCAAATTAAATTAAATTATTTTCAAATTAAATTAAATTATTTTCAAATTTAATTAAATTATTTTCAAATTAAATTATATTATTTTCAAATTAAATTATAACATTTTCAAATTAAACTAAATTATTTTTAAATTAAATTAAATTATTTTCAAATTAAATTAAATTATTTTCAAATTAAATTAAATTATTTTCAAATTTAATTAAATTATTTCCAAATTAAATTATATTATTTTCAAATTAAATTAAGTTATTTTCAAATTTAATTGAATTATTTTCAAATTTAATTAAATTATGTTCAAATTAAATTAAATTATTTTCGAACAAAATTAAATTTAATTTATTCAATCATATTAATTATAATTCAATTTATTTTCAAAATAAACTAAATTATTTTCAATTTAAATTAAATTATTTTCAAATTAAATTAAATTATTTTTAAATTAAATTAAATTATTTTCAAATTACATCAAATTATTTTCAATTTAAATTAAATTATTTTCAAATTAAATTATATTATTTTCAAATAAAATTAAATTATTTTCAAATTAAATTAAATTATTTTCAAATTAAATTAAATTATTTTCAAATTAAATTAAATTATTTTCAAATTACATTAAATTATTTTCAAATTAAATTATATTATTTTCAAATCAAATTAAATTATTTTCAAATTAAATTATATTATTTTCAAATAAAATTAAATTATTTTTAAATTGAATTAAATTATTTTCAAATTAAATTAAATTATTTTCAAATTAAATTATATTATTTTCAAATAAAATTAAATTATTTTCAAATTAAATTAAATTATTTTCAAATTAAATTATATTATTTACAAATTAAATTATATTATT
The DNA here is from genome assembly GCA_944588485.1 of Phosphuga atrata. NCBI lineage: Eukaryota > Metazoa > Arthropoda > Insecta > Coleoptera > Silphidae > Phosphuga > Phosphuga atrata. Next base: position 19,051,562 of record OX155899.1, on the reverse strand, counting down.
TTCAAATTAAATTAAGTTATTTTCAAATTAAATTAAATTATTTTCAAATTAAATTATATTATTTTCAAGTTCAATTAAGTTATTTTCAAATTAAATTAAATTATTTTCAAATTAAATTATATTACTTTCAAATTAAATTATATTATTTTCAAATAAAATAAGATTATTTTCAAATTAAATTAAATTATTTTCAAATTAAATTAAATTATTTTTAAATTAAATTAAATTATTTTCAAATTAAATTAAATTATTTTCAAATTAAATTATATTATTTTCAAAATAAATTAAATTATTTTTAAACTAAATTAAATTATTTTCAAATTTAATTAAATTATTTTTAAATTAAATTATATTATTTTCAAATTAAATTAAATTATTTTCAAATTAAAGTAAATTATTTTCAAATTAAATTTTATTAATTTCAAATAAAATTAAATTATTTTCAAATTAAATTAAATTATTTTCAAATTAAATTAAATTATTTTCAAATTAAATTAAATTATTTTCAAATTAAATTATATTATTTACAAATTAAATAAAATTATTTTTAAATTAAATTAAATTATTTTCAAATTAAATTAAATTATTTTCGAATATAATTATATTATTTTCAAATTAAATTATATTATTTTTAAATTAAAAAAAATTATTTTTAAATTAAATTAAATTATTTTCAAAATAAATTAAATTATTTTCAAATAAAATTATACTATTTTCAAATTAAATTATTTTCAAATAAAATTAAATTATTTTAAAATTCAATTTTATTATTTTCAAGTTCAATTAAGTTATTTTCAAATTAAATTAAATTATTTACAAATTAAATCATATTATTTTCAAATTAAATTATATTATTTTCAAATTATATTTAATTATTTTGAAAGTAAATTAAATTATTTTCCAATTAAATTTTATTATTTTCAAGTTCAATTAAGTTATTTTCAAATTAAATTAAATTATTTTCAAATTAAATTATATTATTTTCAAATTAAATTATATTATTTTCAAATAAAAATAAGATTATTTTCAAATTAAATTAAAGTATTTTCAAATTAAATTAAATTATTTTTAAATTGAATTAAATTATTTTTAAATTAAATTTAATTATTTTCAAATTAAATTATATTATTTTCAAAATAAATTAAATTATTTTCAAATTAAATTAAATTATTTTCAAAATAAATTAATGTATTTTCAAATTAAATTAAATTATTTTCAAAATAAATTAAATTATTTTCAAATTAAATTATATTATTTTCAAATTAAATTATATTATTTTCAAATTAAATTAAATTATTTCCAAAACAAATTATATTATTTTCAAATTATATTATATTATTTCCAAATTAAATTAAATTATTTTCAAATTAAATTTTATTATTTTCAAATTATATTAAATTATTTTCAAATTAAATTAAATTATGTTAAAATAAATTATACTATTTTCAAATTAAATTAAATTATTTTCAAATTAAATTATATTATTTTCAAATTAAATCATATTATTTTCAAATTAAATTATATTATTTTCAAATTAAATCTTCAAATTAAATTAAATTATTTCCAAAAGAAATTATATTATTTTCAAATAATATTATATTATTTTCAAATCAAAGTAAATTATTTTAAAATTAAATTAAATTATTTTCAAATTAAATTAAATTATTTTCAATTTAAATTAAATTATTTTCAAATTTAATTATATTATTTTCAAATTAAATTATATTATTTTCATATTAAATTAAATTATTTTCAAATTAAATTATATTATTTTCAAATTATATTATATTATTTTCAAATTAAATTAAATTATTTTTAAAATAAATTAAATTATTTTCTAATTAAATTATATTATTTCCAAATTAAAATATATTATTTTCAACATAAATTAAATTATTTTCAAATTATATTAAATTATTTTCAAATTAAATTATATTATTTACAAATTAAATCATATTATTTTCAAATTAAATTATATTATTTTCAAATTAAATTTAATTATCTTCAAATTAAATTATATTATTTTTAAATTAAATTATATTATTTTCAAATTAAATTATTTTCAAATTAAATTAAATTATTTTCAAATTAAATTATTTTATTTTTAAGTTAAATTAAATTATTTTCAAATAAAATTAAATTATTTTCAATTTAAATTATATTATTTTCAAATTAAATTAAATTATTTTCAAATTAAATTAAACTATTTTCAAATTAAATTAAATTATTTTCAAATTAAATTAAATTATTTTCAAATTAAATTATTTTCAAATTAAATTAAATTATTTTCAAATTAAATTATTTTATTTTTAAGTTAAATTAAATTATTTTCAAATTAAATTAAATTATTTTCAAATTAAATTAAACTATTTTCAAATTAAATTAAATTATTTTCAAATAAAATTAAATTATTTTCAATTTAAATTATATTATTTTCAAATTAAATTAAATTATTTTCAAATTAAATTAAACTATTTTCAAATTAAATTAAATTATTTTCAAATTAAATTAAATTATTTTCAAATTAAATTAAACTATTTTCAAACTTAATTGAATTATTTACAAATTAAATTATATTATTTTCAAATTAAATTAAATTATTTTTAAATTAAATTAAATTATTTTCAAATTACATCAAATTATTTTTAATTTAAATTAAATTATTGTCAAATAAAATTAAATTATTTTCAAATTAAATAAATTATTTTCAAATTAAATTATACTTTTTTCAAATTAAATTATATTATTGTTAGATTAAATTAAATTATTTTCAGATTAAATAATATTATATTTGAATTAAATTTAATTATCTGCAAATTAAATTAAATTATTTTCAAATTAAATTATATAATTTTAAAATAAAATTATATTATTTTCAAATTAAATTATATTATTTCCAAATTAAATTAAATTATTTTCAAATTAAATTATATTATTTTTAAATTAAATTATATTATTTTCAAATTAAATTATTTTCAAATTAAATTAAATTATTTTCAAATTAAATTATTTTATTTTTAAGTTAAATTAAATTATTTTCAAATAAAATTAAATTATTTTCAAATTAAATTAAATGATTTTCAAATTTAATTAAATTATTTTCAAATTAAATTAAATTATTTTCAAATTAAATTATATTATTTTCAAATTAAATTAAATTAATTTCAAATTAAATTATATTATTTTCAAATTAAATTATATTATTTTCAAATTGAATTAAATTATTTTCAAATTAAATTAAATTATTTTCAAATTAAATTAAATTATTTTCAAATTAAATTATATTATTTTCAAATTAAATTAATTTATTTTCCAATTAAATTAAATTATTTTCAAATTTAATTAAATTATTTTCAAATTAACTTTAATTATTTTCGAATTAAATTATATTATTTTCACTTTAAATTAAATTATTTTCAAATTAAATTATATTATTTTCAAATTAAATTAAATTATTTTCAAATTAAATTAAATTATTTTCAAATTAAATTAAATTATTTTCAAATTAAATTAAATTATTTTCAAAATACATTTAATTATTTTCAAAATAAATTAAATTATTTTCAAATTAAATTAAATTATTTTCAAATTTAATTAAATTATTTTCAAATTAAATTATATTATTTTCAAATTAAATTAAATTATTTTCAAATTAAATTAAATTATTTTCAAATTAAATTATATTATTAGCAAATTAAATTAAATTATTTTCAAATTAAATTAAATTATTTTCAAATTCAATTAAATTATTTTCAAAATAAATTAAATTATTTTCAAATTAAATTATATCATTTTTAAATTAAACTAAATTATTTTTAAATTAAATTAAATTATTTTCAAAATAAATTAAATTATTTTCAAATTAAATTAAATTATTTTCAAATTTAATTAAATTATTTCCAAATTAAATTATATTATTTTCAAATTAAATTAAATTATTTTCAAATTTAATTGAATTATTTTCAAATTTAATTAAATTATGTTCAAATTAAATTAAATTATTTTCGAACAAAATTAAATTTAATTTATTCAATCATATTAATAATAATTCAATTTATTTTCAAAATAAACTAAATTATTTTCAAATTAAATTAAATTATTTTCAAATTAAATTAAATTATTTTCAAATTTAATTAAATTATTTCCAAATTAAATTATATTATTTTCAAATTAAATTAAATTATTTTCAAATTAAATTAAATCATTTTCAAATTAAATTATATTATTTTCAAATTAAATTAAATTATTTTCAAATTAAATTTAATTATTTTCAAATTTAATTAAATTATTTCCAAATTAAATTATATTATTTTCAAATTAAATTAAATTATTTTCAAATTAAATTAAATTATTTTCAAATTAAATTATATTATTTACAAATTAAATTATATTATTTTCAAATTAAATTATTTTTAAATTAAATAAAATTATTTTCAAGTTAAATTATATTATTTTCAAGTTCAATTAAGTTATTTTCAAATTAAATTAAATTATTTTCAAATTAAATTATATTATTTTCAAATTAAATTATATTACTTTCAAATAAATTAAGATTATTTTCAAATTAAATTAAATTATTTTCAAAATAAATTAAATTATTTTTATATTAAATTTAATTATTTTCAAATTAAATTAAATTATTTCAAATTAAATTATATTATTTTCAAAATAAATTAAATTATTTTCAAATTAAATTAAATCATTTTCAAATTTAATTAAATTATTTTTAAATTAAATTATATTATTTTCAAATTAAATTAAATTATTTTCAAATTAAATTAAATTATTTTTAAAATAAATTAAATTATTTTTAAACTCAATTGAATTATTTTTAAATTAAATTATATTATTTTCAAATTAAATCATATTATTTTCAAATTAAATTAAATTATTTTCAAATTAAATTAAAATATTTTTAAATTAAATTAAATTATTTTCAAATTAAATTACATTTGTCCAAATTAAAATAAATTATTTTCAAATTAAATTATATTAATTTTAAAATAAATTAAATTGTTTTTAAGTTAAATTAAATTATTTTCAAATTAAATTATATTATTTTCAAATTAAATTTAATTATTTTCAAATTAAATTATATTTTTTTCAAATTAAATTATTTTCAAATTAAATTAAATTATTTTCAAACTCAATTAAATTATTTTTAAATTAAATTATATTATTTTCAAATTAAATTATATTATTTTCATATTAAATTAAATTATTTTCAAAAAAATTATATTATTTTCAAATTAAATTAAATTAATTTCAAATTAAATTATATTATTTTCAAATTAAATTATATTATTTTCAAATTGAATTAAATTATTTTCAAATTAAATTAAATTATTTTCAAATTAAATTAAATTATTTTCAAAATAAATTATATTATTTTCAAATTAAATTAAATTATTTTCAAATTACATCAAATTATTTTCAAATTAAATTAAATTTTTTTCAAAATAAATTAAATTATTTTCAAATTACATTAAATTATTTTCAAATTAAATTATATTATTTTCAAATCAAATTAAATTATTTTCAAATAAAATTATATTATTTTCAAATAAAATTAAATTATTTTCAAATTAAATTAAATTATTTTCAAATTAAATTATATTATTTTCAAATAAAATAAGATTATTTTCAAATTAAATTAAATTATTTTCAAATTAAATTAAATTATTTTCTAATTAAATTATATTATTTACAAATTAAATTAATTATTTTCAAATTAAATTAAGTTATTTTCAAATTAAATTAAATTATTTTCAAATTAAATTATATTATTTTCAAGTTCAATTAAGTTATTTTCAAATTAAATTAAATTATTTTCATTTTAAATTATATTATTTTTAAATTAAATTATATTATTTTCAAATAAAATAAGATTATTTTCAAATTAAATTTAATTATTTTCAAATTAAATTAAATTATTTTTAAATTAAATTTAATTATTTTCAAATTAAAATAAATTATTTTCAAATTAAATTATATTATTTTCAAAATAAATTAAATTATTTTCAAATTAAATTAAATTATTTTCAAATTTAATTAAATTATTTTTAAATTAAATTATATTATTTTCAAATTAAATTAAATTATTTTCTAATTAAAGTAAATTATTTTTAAATTAAATTATATTAATTTCAAATAAAATTAAATTATTTTCAAATTAAATTAAATTATTTTCATATTAAATTAAATTATTTTCAAATTAAATTAAATTATTTTCAAATAAAATTATATTATTTTCAAATTAAATTATATTATTTTCAAATTAAATAAAATTATTTTTAAATTAAATTATATTATTTTCAAATTAAATAAAATTATTTTCGAATATAATTATTTTATTTTCAAATTAAATTATATTATTTTAAAATTGAAAAAAAATATTTTCAAATTAAATTAAATTATTTTCAAAATAAATTAAATTATTTTCAAATAAAATTATACTATTTTCAAATTAAATTATTTTCAAATAAAATAAAATTATTTTAAAATTAAATTTTATTATTTTCAAGTTCAATTAAGTTATTTTCAAATTAAATTAAATTATTTACAAATTAAATTATATTATTTTCAAATTAAATTATATTATTTTCAAATTATATTTAATTATTTTAAAAGTAAATTAAATTATTTCCAATATAAATTATATTATTTTCAAATTAAATTATATTATTTTCAAATAAAATAAGATTATTTTCAAATTAAATTAAAGTATTTTCAAATAAAATTAAAATATTTTCAAATTAAATTAAATTATTTTCAAATTAAATTAAATTATTTCCAAATTAAATTATAATATTTTTTAATTAAATTTAATTATTTTCAAATTAAATTAAATTATTTTCAAATTAAATTATATTATTTTCAAAATAAATTAAATTATTTTCAAATTAAATTAAATTATTTTCAAATTAAATTAAAATATTTTCAAATTAAATAAAATTATTTTCAAATTAAATTAAATTATTTCCAAATTAAATTATATTATTTTTAAATTAAATTTAATTATTTTCAAATTAAATTAAATTATTTTCAAACTAAATTATATTATTTTCAAATTAAATCATATTATTTTCAAATTAAATTAAATTATTTCCAAAACAAATTATATTATTTTCAAATTATATTATATTATTTCCAAATTAAATTAAATTATTTTCAAATTAAATTTTATTATTTTCAAATTATATTAAATTATTTTCAAATTAAATTAAATTATGTTCAAATTAAATTATACTATTTTCAAATTAAATTAAATTATTTTCAAATTAAATTATATTATTTTCAAATTAAATCATATTATTTTCAAATTAAATTATATTATTTTCAAATTAAATTTTTAAATTAAATTAAATTATTTCCAAAACAAATTATGTTATTTTCAAATAATATTATATTATTTTCAAATTAAATTATATTATTTTCATATTAAATTAAATTATTTTCAAATTAAATTAAATTATTTTTAAAATAAATTAAATTATTTTCAAATTAAATTATATTATTTCCAAATTAAATTAAATTATTTTCAATTTATATTAAATTATTTTCAAATTAAATTATATTATTTTCAAATTAAAATTAAATTATTTTCAAATTAAATCATATTATTTTCAAATTAAATTAAATTATTTTCAAATTATATTAAATTATTTTCAAATTAAATTATATTATTTACAAATTAAATTTAATTATCTTCAAATTAAATTTTATTATTTTTAAATTAAATTATATTATTTTCAAATTAAATTATTTTCAAATTAAATTAAATTATTTTCAAATTAAATTATTTTATTTTCAAGTTAAATTAAATTATTTTCAAATTAAATTATATAATTTTAAAATAAAATTATATTATTTTCAAATTAAATTAAATTATTTTCAAATTAAATTAAACTATTTTCAAATTTAATTTAATTATTTTCAAATTAAATTAAATTATTTGCAAATTAAATTAAACTATTTTCAAACAATTGAATTATTTTCAAATTAAATTATATTATTTTCAAATTAAATTAAATTATTTTTAAATTAAATTAAATTATTTTCAAATTACATCAAATTATTTTCAATTTAAATTAAATTTTTGTCAAATAAAATTAAATTATTTTCAAATTAAATAAATTATTTTCAAATTAAATTATACTTTTTTCAAATTAAATTATATTATTGTTAGATTAAATTAAATTATTTTCAGATTAAATTAAATTATTTTCAAATTAAATTAAATTATTTCCAAATTAAATAATATTATATTTGAATTAAATTTAATTATCTTCAAATTAAATTAAATTATTTTCAAATTAAAATATATTATTTTCAAATTAAATTATATTATTTCCAAATTAAATTAAATTATTTTCAAATTAAATTATATTATTTTTAAATTAATTTATATTACTTTAAAATTAATTTAAATTATTTTCAAATTAAATTATATTATTTTTAAATTAAATCATATTATTTTCAAATTAAATTATATTATTTTCAAATTAAATCATATTATTTTCAAATTAAATTAAATTATATCCAAAAAAAATTATATTTTTTTCAAATTACATTATATTATTTTCAAATTAAATTAAATTATTTTCAAACTAAATTAAGTTATTTTCAAATTAAATTATATTATTTTCAAATTAAATTATATTATTTTTAAATTAATTTATATTATTTTCAAATTAATTTAAATTATTTTCAAATTAAATTATATTATTTTCAAATTAAATTATATTATTTTCAAATTAAATTATCTTATTTTCAAATTAAGTTATATTATTTTCATATTAAATTAAATTATTTTCAAATTAAATTATATTATTTTCAAATTATATTATATTATTTTAAAATTAAATTATATTATTTTTAAAATAAATTAAATTATTTTTAAACTAAATTGAATTATTTTTAAATTAAATTATATTATTTTCAAATTAAATCATATTATTTTCAAATTAAATTAAATTATTTTCAAATTAAATTTAAATATTTTTAAATTAAATTAAATTATTTTCAAATTAAATTATATTTGTCCAAATTAAAATTAATTATTTTCAAAATAAATTATATTATTTTTAAAATAAATTAAATTGTTTTTAAGTTAAATTAAATTATTTTCAAATTAAATTATATTATTTTCAAATTAAATTTAATTATTTTCAAATTAAATTATATTTTTTTCAAATTAAATTATTTTCAAATTAGATTAAATTATTTTCAAACTCAATTAAATTATTTTTAAATTAAATTTTATTATTTTCAAATTAAATTATATTATTTTCATATTAAATTAAATTATTTTCAAATTAAATTATATTATTTTCAAATTAAATTATATTATTTTCAACGTAAATTATATTATTTTCAAAAAAATTTATATTTTCAAATTAAATTATTTTCAAATTAAATTAAATTATTTTCAAAAAAGTTATATTATTTTTAAATTAAATTATATCATTTTCAAATTAAATTCTATTATTTTCAAATTAAATTAAATTATTTTCAAATTAAATTATTTTATTTTCAAGCTAAATTAAATTATTTTCAAATTAAATTAAATTATTTTCAAATTAAATTATATTATTTTTAAATTAAATTATATTATTTTCAAATTAAATTAAATTATTTTCAAATTAAATTAAATTATTTTTAAATTAAATTAAACTATTTTCAAACTCAATTGAATTATTTTCAAATTAAATTATATTATTTTCAAATTAAATTAAATTATTTTTAAATTAAATTAAATTATTTTCAAATTACATCAAATTATTTTCAATTTAATTTAAATTTTTGTCAAATAAAATTAAATTATTTTCAAATTAAATAAATTATTTTCAAATTAAATTATACTTTTTTCAAATTAAATTATATTATTGTTAGATTAAATTAAATTATTTTCAGATTAAATTAATTTATTTTCAAATTAAATTAAATTATTTCCATATTAAATAATATTATATTTGAATTAAATTTAATTATCTTCAAATTAAATTAAATTATTTTCAAATTAAAATATTATTTTCAAATTAAATTATATTATTTCCAAATTAAATTAAATTATTTTCAAATTAAATTATATTGTTTTTAAATTAATTTATATTACTTTAAAATTAATTTAAATTATTTTCAAATTAAATTATATTATTTTTAAATTAAATCATATTATTTTCAAATTAAATTATATTATTTCCAAATTAAATCATATTATTTTCAAATTAAATTAAATTATATCCAAAAAAAATTATATTATTTACAAATTATATTATATTATTTTCAAATTAAATTAAATTATTTTCAAACTAAATTAAGTTATTTTCAAATTAAATTATATTATTTTCAAATTAAATTATATTATTTTTAAATTAATTTATATTATTTTCAAATTAATTTAAATTATTTTCAAATTAAATTATATTATTTTCAAATTAAATTATATTATTTTCAAAATAAATTATCTTATTTTCAAATTAAATTATATTATTTTCATATTACATTGAATTGAAAAATTCACTTTGTTTTTTACCACACTTATATTATGTAAAAATATTATATAACTTATTATTCACAGTTATATAAATTTCTACACATATCACGACTCGAGTTTCGACGTTTGACGGTCATTTTCAAGTGAAAATGACTTGACACTTGAAAATGGCCGTCAAACGTCGAAACTCGAGTCGTGATATGTGTAGAAATTTATATAACTGTGAATAATAAGTTATATAATATTTTTACATAATATAAGTGTGGTAAAAAACAAAGTGAATTTTTCAATTCAATGTAAGTATGGATTACCACGTAGTAACTGTCGCAACCATCCTATTCATTTTCATATTAAATTAAATTATTTTCAAATTAAATTATATTATTTTCAAATTATATTATATTATTTTCAAATTAAATTAAATTATTTTTAAAATAAATTAAATTATTTTTAAACTCAATTGAATTATTTTTAAATTAAATTATATTATTTTCAAATTAAATCATATTATTTTCAAATTAAATTAAATTATTTTCAAATTAAATTAAAATATTTTTAAATTAAATTAAATTATTTTCAAATTAAATTATATTTGTCCAAATTAAAATAAATTATTTTCAAATTAAATTATATTATTTTTAAAATAAATTAAATTGTTTTTAAGTTAAATTAAATTATTTTCAAATTAAATTAAATTATTTTCAAATTAAATTATATTATTTTCAAATTAAATTAAATTATTTTCAAATTATATTATATTATTTTTAAATTAAATTATATTATTTTCAAATTAAATTAAATTATTTTCAGATTAAATTAAATTATATTCAAATTAAATTAAACTATTTTCAAACTCAATTGAATTATTTTCAAATTAAATTATATTATTTTCAAATTAAATTAAATTATTTTTAAATTAAATTAAATTATTGTCAAATAAAATTAAAATATTTTTAAAGTAAATAAAATTATTTTCAAATTAAATTATACTATTTTTTATAAATTAAATTATTTTATTTTTAAGTTAAATTAAATTATTTTCAAATAAAATTAAATTATTTTCAAATTAAATTAAATGATTTTCAAATTAAATTAAATTATTTTTAAATTAAATTAAATTATTTACAAATTAAATTGTATTATTTTCAAATTAAATTAAATTATTTTCAAATTAAATTAAATTATTTTCAAATTAAATTATATTATTTTCAAATGAAATTAAATTATTTTCAAAATAAATTAAATTATTTTCAAATTAAATTAAATTATTTTTAAATTAAATTATATTATTTTCAAATTAAATTAAATTATTTTCAAATTAAATTAAATTATTTTCTAATTACATTATATTATTTTCAAATTAAATTAATTTTTTTTTTAAATTAAATTAAATTATTTTCAAGATAAATTAAATTATTTTCAAAATAAATTAAATTATTTTTTAGTTAAATTATATTATTTTTAAATTAAATTAAATTAGTTTCAAATTAAATTATATTATTTTTAAATTAAATTATTTTCAAATTAAATTAAATTATTTTCAAAATAAATTAAAATATTTTCAAATTAAATTAAATTATTTTTAAATTAAATTATATTATTTTTAAATTAAAATATTTCAAATTAAATTAAATTATTTTCAAATTAAATTTAATTATTTTCAAAATAAATTATATTATTTTTAAATTAAATTATTTTCAAATTAAATTAAATTATTTTCAAATAAAATTATATTATTTTTAAATTAAATTATTTTCAAATTAATTTAAATTATTTTCAAATTAAATTATTTTATTGTCAAATTAAATTATATTATATTCAAATTAAATTAAATTATTTTCAATTTAAATTATAATATTTTCAAATTAAATTAAATTATTTTCAAATTAAATTAAATTATTTTCAAATTAAATTAAAATATTTTTAAACCCAATTGAATTTTTTTTCAATTAAATTATATTATTTTCAAATTAAATTAAATTATTTTTAAATTAAATCAAAATATTTTTAATTTAAATTAAATTATTTTCAAATTAAATTACATTTGTTTAAATTAAAATAAAATATATATTTTTAATTCAAATTAAATTAAATTAATTTCAAATTAAATTTAATTATTTTCGAATTAAATTATATTATTTTTAAATTAAATTTTTTTCAAATTAAATTAAATTATTTTCGAATAAAATAATATTATTTTTAAATTAAATTATTTTTAAATTAATTTAAATTATTTTCAAATTAAATTATTTTATTGTCAAATTAAATTATATTATATTCAAATTAAATTAAATTATTTTCAATTTAAATTATAATATTTTCAAATTAAATTAAATTATTTTCAAATTAAATTAAATTATTTTTAAATTAAATTAAATTATTTTTAAACCCAATTGAATTATTTTTAAATTAAATTATATTATTTTCAAATTAAATTAAATTATTGTCAAATTAAATCAAAATCTTTTTAATTTAAATTAAATTATTTTCAAATTAAATTATATTTGTTCAAATTAAAATAAAATATTATATATATATTAATATAAAATCAAATAAATTATATTATTTTTAAAATAAATAAAATTATTTCTAACTTAAATTAAATTATTTTCAAATTAAATTCAATTATTTTCAAACTCAATTAAATTATTTTCAAATTTAATTATATTATTTTCAAATAAAATTAAATTATTATCAAATTAAATTAAATTATTGTCAAATTAAATTATATTATTTTCAATTTAAATTAAATTAGTTTTAAATTAAATTATATTATTTTCAAATTAAATTAAGTTATTTTCAAAAAAAATATATTATTTTTAAATTAAATTATATTATTTTCAAATTAAATTATATTATTTTCAAATTAAATAAATTATTTTCAAATTAAATAATTTTTTTTTTAAATTAAATTGTATTATTTTCAAATTAACTTATATTATTTTCAAATTTAATTCAATTATTTTCAAATTAAATTATACAATTTTCAAATTAAATTAAATTATTTTCAAATTAAATTATATTATTTTCAATTTAAATTAAATTAGTTTTAAATAAAATTATATTACTTTCAAATTAATTTATATTATTTTCAAATTAAATTATATTATTTTCAAATTAAATTAAATTAGTTTTAAATTAAATTATATTATTTTCAAATTTATTTATATTATTTTCAAATTAAATTATATTATTTTCAAAATAAATTAAATTATTTTCAAATTAAATTAAATTATTTTTAAATTAAATTAAATTATTTTCAAATTCAATTGAATTATTTTCTAATTAAATTATATTATTTTCAAATTAAATTAAATTATTTTTAAATTAAATTATTTTCAAAATAAATTAAATTATTTTCAAATTAAATTATATTATTTTCAAATTAAATTATATTATTTTCTAATTAAATTAAATTATTTTTAAATTAAATTATATTATTTTCAAATTAAATTAAATTATTTTCAAATTAATTTAAATTTTTTTCAAATTAAATTATATTATTTCCAAATTAAATTATATTATTTTCAAATTCAATTATATTATTTTCAAATTAAATTATATTATTTTCAAATTAAATTAAATTATTTTTAAATTAAATTATACAATTTTCAAATTAAATTAAATTAAATTATATTATTTTCAATTTAAATTAAATTAGTTTTAAATTAAATTATATTATTTTCAAATTAATTTATATTATTTTCAAATTAAATTATATTACTTTCATAATAAATTAGATTATTTTCAAATTAAATAAAATTATTTTCAAATTAAATTAAATTAAATTATTTTCAAATTGAATTAAATTATTTTCAAAATAAATTAAATTATTTTCAAATTAAATTGAATTAAATTATTTTCAAAATAAATAAAATTATTTTTAAATTAAATTATTTTCAAAATAAATTAAATTATTTTAAAATTATATTACATTATTTTCAAATTAAATTAAATTATTTTCAAATTAAATTAAATTATTTTCAAATTAAATTAAATTATTTTCAAACTCAATTGAATTGTTTTTAAATTAAATTAAGTTATTTTCAAGATAAATTAAATTATTTTCAAATTAAATTAAAATATTTTCAAATTAAATTAAATTATTTTCAAATTAAATAATATTTGTTCAAATTAAAATAAATTATTTTCAAATTAAATTAAATTATTTTCAAATTAAATTAAATTATTTTCAGACTCAATTTATTTATTTTTAAATTAAATTATACAATTTTCAAAATAAATTAAATTTAATTATTTTTAAATTAAATGATGTTATTTTCAATTTAAATTAGTTTTAAATTATATTATTTTCAAATTAAATTATAATATTTTCAAATTAAATTATATTATTTTCTAATTAAATTAAATTATTTTCAAATTAAATTAAATTATTTTCAAATTAAATTAAATTATTTCCAAATATAATTGAATTATTTTCAAATTAAATTATATTTTTTTCAAATTAAATTATTTTCAATTTAAATTAAATTATTTTTAAATTAAATTAAATTATTTTCAAATTAAATTAAAATATTTTTAATTTAAATTAAATTATTTTCAAATTAAATTATATTTGTTCAAAATAAATCATATAATTTTCGAATTAAATTATTTTCAAATTAAATTAAATTATTTTCAAATTTAATTAAATTATTTTCAAATTAAATTAAATTAATTTCAAATTAAATTAAATTATTTTCAAATTAAATTAAATTATTTTTAAAATCAATTGAATTATTTTAAAATTAAATTATATTATTTTCAAATTAAATTAAAATATTTTTAATTTAAATTATATTATTTTCAAATTAAATTATTTTCAAATAAAATTAAATTATTTTCAAATTAAATTATATTATTTTCAAATTAAATAAATTATTTTCAAATTAAATTAAATTTTTTTCAAATTAAATTATATTATTTTCAAATTAAATTATATTATTTTCAAATTTAATTAAATTATTTTCAAATTAAATTATTCAATTTTCAAATTAAATTAAATTAAATTATTTTCAAATTAAATTATATTATTTTCAAATTAAATTATACTATTTTCAAATTAAATTATATTATATTCTAATTAAATTAAATTATTTTTAAATTAAATTATATTATTTTCAAATTAATTTATATTATTTTCAAATTAAATTATATTATTTTCCAATTAAATTAAATTATTTTTAAATTAAATTATATTATTTTCAAATTAAATTAAATTATTTTCAAATTTAATTATATTATTTTTAAATTAAATTATATTTTTTTCAAATTAAATCATATTATTTTAAAATTAAATTATATTATTTTCATATTAAATTAAAGTTTTTTCAAATTAAATTATACAATTTTCAAATTAAATTAAATTAAATTATTTTAAAATTAAATTATATTATTTTCAATTTAAATTAAATTATTTTCAAATTAAATTAAATTATTTTCCAATTAAATTAAATTATTTTCAAATTCAATTGAATTATTTTCTAATTAAATTATATTATTTTTAAATTAAATTAAATTATTCTCAAATTAAATTATTTTTAAAATAAATTAAATTAAAATTATTTTCAAATTAAATTATATTATCATATTAAATTATATTACTAAATTATATTATATTATTTTCAAATTAAATTAAATTATTTTCAAAAAAATTATATTATTTTTAAATTAAATTATATTATTTTCAAATTAAATTATATTATTTTCAAATTAAACAAATTATTTTCAAATTAAATAATTTTTTTTTTCAAATTAAATTATATTATTTTCAAATTAAATTATATTATTTTCAAAGTTAATTCAATTATTTTCAAATTAAATTATACAATTTTCAAATTAAATTAAATTAAATTATTTTCAAATTAAATTATATTATTTTCAAATTAAATTATATTATTTTCAAATTAAATTATACTATTTTCAAATTAAATTATATTATATTCTAATTAAATTAAATTATTTTTAAATTAAATTATATTATTTTCAAATTAAATTAAATTATTTTCAAATTAATTTAAATTTTTTTCAAATTAAATTATATTATTTTCAAATTAAATTATATTATTTTCAAATTCAATTATATTATTTTCAAATTAAATTATATTATTTTCAAATTAAATTAAATTATTTTCAAATTAAATTATATTATTTTCAAATTGAATTAAATTATTTTCAAAATAAATTAAATTATTTTCAAATTAAATTAAATTAAATTATTTTCAAATTAAATTTTATGATTTTCAAATTAATATTATATTATTTTCAAATTATATTACATTATTTTCAAATTAAATTAAATTATTTTCAAATTAAATTAAATTATTTTCAAATTAAATTTAATTTTTTCAGATTAAATTATATTATTTTTAAATTAAATTATTTTCAAATTAAATTAAATTATTTTCAAATTAAATTAAATTATTTTCAAATTAAATTAGAATATTTTCAAATTAAATTAACTTATTTTCAAATTAAATTAAATTATTTTCAAATTAAATTAAATTTTTTTTAAAATAAATTATATTATTTTCAAATTAAATTATATTATTTTCAAATTAAATTATATTATTTTCAAACTAAATTATATTATTTTCAAATTAAATTAAATTATTTTCAAATTAAATTATACAATTTTCAAATTAAATTAAATTAAATTATATTATTTTCAATTTAAATTAAATTAGTTTTAAATTAAATTATATTATTTTCAAATTTATTTATATTATTTTCAAATTAAATTATATTATTTTCAAAATAAATTAAATTATTTTCAAATTAAATTAAATTATTTTTAAATTAAATTAAATTATTTTCAAATTCAATTGAATTATTTTCTAATTAAATTATATTATTTTCAAATTAAATTAAATTATTTTAAAATTAAATTATTTTCAAAATAAATTAAATTATTTTCAAATTAAATTATATTATTTTCAAATTAAATTATATTATTTTCTAATTAAATTAAATTATTTTTAAATTAAATTATATTATTTTCAAATTAAATCATATTATTTTAAAATTAAATTATATTATTTTCATATTAAATTAAAGTTTTTTCAAATTAAATTATACAATTTTCAAATTAAATTAAATTAAATTATTTTAAAATTAAATTATATTATTTTCAATTTAAATTAAATTATTTTCAAATTAAATTAAATTATTTTCCAATTAAATTAAATTATTTTCAAATTCAATTGAATTATTTTCTAATAAAATTATATTATTTTTAAATTAAATTAAATTATTTTCAAATTAAATTATTTTTAAAATAAATTAAATTATTTTCAAATTAAATTATATTATCATATTAAATTATATTACTAAATTATATTATATTATTTTCAAATTAAATTAAATTATTTTCAAAAAAATTATATTATTTTTAAATTAAATTATACTATTTTCAAATTAAATTATATTATTTTCAAATTAAATTATATTATTTTCAAATTTAATTCAATTATTTTCAAATTAAATTATACAATTTTCAAATTAAATTAAATTAAATTATTTTCAAATTAAATTATATTATTTTCAAATTAAATTATAATATTTTCAAATTAAATAAATTATTTTCAAATTAAATAATTTTTTTTTCAAATTAAATTATATTATTTTCAAATTAAATTATATTATTTTCAAATTATATTAAATTATTTTCAAATTAAATTATATTATTTTCAAATTAAATTATATTATTTTCTAATTAAATTAAATTATTTTTAAATTAAATTATATTATTTTCAAATTAAATTAAATTATTTTCAAATTAAATTAATTTTTTTTGAAAATAAATTATATTATTTTCAAATTAAATTATATTATTTTTAAATTAAATTATATTATTTTTAAATTAAATTATATTATTTTCAAATTAAATTAAATTATTTTCAAATTAAATTAAATTATTTTCAAATTTAATTAAATTATTTTCAAATTAAATTAAATTAATTTCAAATTAAATTAAATTATTTTCAAATTAAATTAAATTATTTTTAAAATCAATTGAATTATTTTAAAATTAAATTATATTATTTTCAAATTAAATTAAAATATTTTCAATTTAAATTATATTATTTTCAAATTAAATTATTTTCAAATAAAATTAAATTATTTTCAAATTAAATAAATTTTTTTCAAATTAAATTAATTTTTTTTCAAATTAAATTATATTATTTTCAAATTAAATTATATTATTTTCAAATTTAATTAAATTATTTTCAAATTAAATTATACAATTTTCAAATTAAATTAAATTAAATTATTTTCAAATTAAATTATATTATTTTCAATTTAAATTAAATTAGTTTTAATTTAAATTAAATTAGTTTTAAATTAAATTATATTATTTTCAAATTAATTATATTATTTTCAAATTAAATTATATTATTTTCAAATTAAATTAAATTATTTTTAAATTAAATTATATTATTTTCAAATTAAATTATATTATTTTCCAATTAAATTAAATTATTTTTAAATTAAATTATATTATTTTCAAATTAAATTAAATTATTTTCAAATTTAATTATATTATTTTTAAATTAAATTATATTATTTTCAAATTAAATTATAATATTTCCAAATTAAATTATATTATTTCCATATTAAATTAAAGTTTTTTCAAATTAAATTATACAATTTTCAAATTAAATTAAATTAAATTATTTTAAAATTAAATTATATTATTTTCAATTTAAATTAAATTATTTTCAAATTAAATTAAATTATTTTCCAATTAAATTAAATTATTTTCAAATTCAATTGAATTATTTTCTAATTAAATTATATTATTTTTAAATTAAATTAAATTAAATTATATTATTTTCAATTTAAATTAAATTATTTTCAAATTCAATTGAATTATTTTCTAATTAAATTATATTATTTTTAAATTAAATTAAAGTATTCTCAAATTAAATTATTTTTAAAATAAATTAAATTATTTTCAAATTAAATTATATTATCATATTAAATTATATTACTAAATTATATCATATTATTTTCAAATTAAATTAAATTATGTTCAAAAAAATTATAATATTTTTAAATTAAATTATATTATTTTCAAATTAAATTATATTATTTTCAAATTAAACAAATTATTTTCAAATTAAATAGTTTTTTTTTCAAATTAAATTATATTATTTTCAAATTAAATTATATTATTTTCAAATTTAATTCAATTATTTTCAAATTAAATTATACAATTTTCAAATTAAATTAAATTAAATTATTTTCAAATTAAATTATATTATTTTCAAATTAAATTATATTATTTTCAAATTAAATAAATTATTTTCAAATTAAATAATTTTTTTTTCAAATTAAATTATATTATTTTCAAATTAAATTATATTATTTTCAAATTAAATTATATTATTTTCCAATTAAATTAAATTATTTTTAAATTAAATTATATTATTTTCAAATTAAATTAAATTATTTTCAAATTAAATTATATTATTTTCAATTTAAATTAAATTAGTTTTAATTTAAATTAAATTAGTTTTAAATTAAATTATATTATTTTCAAATTAATTTATATTATTTTCAAATTAAATTATATTATTTTCAAATTAAATTAAATTATTTTTAAATTAAATTATATTATTTTCAAATTAAATTATTTTATTTTCCAATTAAATTAAA
This sequence comes from Phosphuga atrata, assembly GCA_944588485.1. Lineage (NCBI taxonomy): Eukaryota > Metazoa > Arthropoda > Insecta > Coleoptera > Silphidae > Phosphuga > Phosphuga atrata. Next base: position 19,031,404 of record OX155899.1, on the reverse strand, counting down.
TTATTTTTAAATTAAATTATATTATTTTCAAATTAAATTAAATTATTTTCAAATTTAGTTATATTATTTTTAAATTAAATTATATTATTTTCAAATTATATTAAATTATTTTCAAATTAAATTATATTATTTTCAAATTAAATTATATTATTTTCTAATTAAATTAAATTATTTTTAAATTAAATTATATTATTTTCAAACTAGATTAAATTATTTTCAAATTAAAATAAATTTTTTTTAAAATAAATTATATTATTTTCAAATTAAATTATATTATTTTCAAATTTAATTATATTATTTTTAAATTAAATTATATTATTTTCAAATTAAATTAAATTATTTTCAAATTAAGTTACACAGTTTTCAAATTAAATTAAATTAAATTATATTATTTTCAATTTAAATTAAATTAGTTTTAAATTAAATTATATTATTTTCAAATTTAATTAAATTATTTTCAAATTAAATTATATTATTTTCAAATTAAATTATATTATTTTCAAATTAAATTATATTATATTCTAATTAAATTAAATTATTTTTAAATTAAATTATATTATTTTAAAATTAAATTAAAATATTTTCAAATTAATTTTAATTTTTTTCAAATTAAATTATATTATTTTCAAATTAAATTATATTATTTTCAAATTAAATTATATTATTTTTAAATTAAATTATATTATTTCCAAATTAAATTAAATTATTTTCAAATTAAATTAAATTATTTTCAAATTAAATTAAATTATTTTCAAATTAAATTATACAATTTTCAAATTAAATTAAATTATATTATTTTCAATTTAAATTAAATTAGTTTTAAATTAAATTATATTATTTTCAAATTAATATATATTATTTTCAAATTAAATTATATTACTTTCATAATAAATTAGATTATTTTCAAATTAAATTTATTTATTTTCAAATTAAATTAAATTATTTTCAAATTCAATTGAATTATTTTCTAATTAAATTATATTATTTTCAAATTAAATTAAATTATTTTTAAAATAAATTAAATTATTTTCAAATTAAATTATATTATTATATTAAATTTTATATTATTAAATTATATAATATTATTTTCAAATTAAATTATAATATTTTCAAAATAAATTAAATTATTTTTAAATTAAATTATATTATTTTCAAATTAAATAAAATTATTTTCAAATTAAATTAAATTAAATTATTTTCATATTAAATTATATTATTTTCAAATTAAATTAAATTATTTTCAAATTAAATTAAATTAATTTCAAATTAAATTATATTATTTTCAAATTAAATTAAATTATTTTCAAATTTAATTAAATTATTTTCAAAATAAATTAAATTATTTTCAAATTAAATTTTATGATTTTCAAATTAATATTATATTATTTTCAAATTATATTACATTATTTTCAAATTAAATTAAATTATTTTCAAATTAAATTAAATTATTTTCAAATTAAATTTAATTTTTTCAGATTAAATTATATTATTTTTAAATTAAATTATTTTCAAATTAAATTAAATTATTTTCAATTTAAATTAAATTATTTTCAAATTAAATTAGAATATTTTCAAATTAAATTAACTTATTTTCAAATTAAATTAAATTATTTTCAAATTAAATTAAATTATTTTCAATTTAAATTAAATTATTTTCAAACTCAATTGAATTGTTTTTAAATTAAATTAAATTATTTTCAAATTAAATTAAATTATTTTCAAATTAAATTAAAATATTTTCAAATTCAATTAAATTATTTTCAAATTAAATTATATTTGTTCAAATTAAAATAAATTATTTTCAAATTAAATTAAATTATTTTCAAATTAAATTAAATTATTTTCAGACTCAATTTAATTATTTTTAAATTAAATTATACAATTTTCAAATTAAATTAAATTAAATTATTTTCAAATTAAATGATGTTATTTTCAATTTAAATTAGTTTTAAATTATATTATTTTAAAATTAAATTATAATATTTTCAAATTAAATTATATTATTTTCAAATTAAATTAAATTATTTTCAAATTAAATTAAATTATTTTCAAATTAAATTAAATTATTTCCAAATTCAATTGAATTATTTTCAAATTAAATTATATTTTTTTCAAATTAAATTATTTTCAATTTAAATTAAATTATTTTTAAATTAAATTAAATTATTTTCAAATTAAATTAAAATATTTTTAATTTAAATTAAATTATTTTCAAATTAAATTATATTTGTTCAAAATAAATTATATTATTTTCGAATTAAATTATTTTCAAATTAAATTAAATTATTTTCAAATTTAATTAAATTATTTTCAAATTAAATTAAATTATTTTCAAATTAAATTAAATTATTTTCAAATTAAATTATATTATTTCCAATGTAAATTTAATTATTTTCAAATTAAATTATATTTTTTTCAAATTAAATTATTTTCAAATTATATAAATTATTTTCAAACTCAATTGAATTATTTTCAAATTAAATTATATTATTTTCAAATTAAATTATATGATTATCAAATTAAATTCAATTATTGTCAAATTAAATTAAATTATTTTCAAATTAAATTATACAAATTTCAAATTAAATTAAATAAAATTATTTTCTAATTAAATTATATTATTTTCAAATTAAATTAAATTATTTTTAAAATAAATTAAATTATTTTCAAATTAAATTATATTATTATATTAAATTATATTATTAAATTATATTTTATTATTTTCAAATTAAATTAAATTATTTTCAAAAAATTATATTATTTTTAAATTAAATTATATAATTTTCAAATTAAATTAAATTATTTTCAAATTAAATTATTTTTTTTTCAAATTAAATTATATTATTTTCAAATTAAATTAAATTATTTTCTAATTAAATTATACAATTTTCAAATTAAATTAAATTATTTTCAAATTAAATTATATTATTTTCAATTTAAATTAAATTATTTTCAAATTAAATTAACTTTTTTTCAAATTAAATTCTATTATTTTCAAATTAAATTAAATTATTTTCTAATTAAATTATACAATTTTCAAATTAAATTAAATTAAATTATTTTCAAATGAAATTATATTATTTTCAATTTAAATTAAATTAGTTTTAAAATTAAATTATATAATTTTCAAATTAAATTTTTTTATTTTCAAATTAAATTAAATTATTTTCAAATTAAATTAAATTTTTTTCAAATTATATTATATTATTTTCAAATTAAATTAAATTATTTTCTAATTAAATTATACAATTTTCAAATTAAATTAAATTAAATTATTTTCAAATTAAATTATATTAATTTCAAATTAAATTATTTTCAAATTAAATTAATTTTTTTTCAAATTAAATTATATTATTTTCAAATTAAATTATATTATTTTCAAATTAAATTATATTATTTACAAATTAAATTATATTATTTTCAAATTATATTATATTATTTTCTAATTAAATTAAATTATTTTTAAAATAAATTAAATTGTTTTCAAACTCAATTGAATTATTTTTAAATTAAATTATTTCATTTTCAAATTAAATTAAATTATTTTCAAATTAAATTAAAATATTTTCAAATTAAATTAAATTATTTTCAAATTAAATTATATTTGTCCAAATTAAAATAAATTATTTTTAAATTAAATTATATTACTTTTAAAATAAATTAAATTGTTTTTAACTTAAATTAAATTATTTTCAAATTAAATTATATTATTTTCAAATTAAATTTAATTATTTTCAAATTAAATTATATTTTTTTTAAATTAAATTATTTTCAAATTAAATTAAATATTTACAAACTCAATTGAATTATTTTCAAATTAAATTATATCATTTTCAAATTATATTAAATTATTTTCAAATTAAATTACATTATTTTCAAATTAAATTATATTATTTTCAAATTAAATTATATTATTTTCAATTTAAATTAAATTAGTTTCAAATTAAATTATATTATTTTCAAATTAATTATATTATTTTCATATTAAATTATATTATTTTCAAATTAAATTAAATTATTTTCAAATTAAATTAAATTATTTTCAAATTAAATTATATTATTTTCAAATTAAATTATTTTCAAATTAAATTAAATTAATTTCAAATTTAATTAAATTATTTTCAAATTAAATTAAATTATTTTCAAATTAAATCATAATATTTTCAAATTAAATTAAATTATTTTCAAATTAAATTAAATTATTTTCCAATTAAATTAAATTATTTTCAAATTAAATTAAATTATTTTTAAATTAAATTAAATTATTTTCAAATTAAATTAAATTATTTTCAAATTATTTAAATTATTTTCAATTTAAAATAAATTATTTCCAAAATAAATTATATTATTTTCAAATTATATTATATTATTTTCAAATAAAATTAAATTATTTGCAAATTAAATTAAATTAAATTATTTTCAAATTAAATTAAATTATTATCAAATTAAGTTATAATATTTTCAAATTAAACTAAATTATTTTCAAATAAAATTAAATTATTTTCAAATTAAATTAAATTATTTTTAAATTAAATTATATTATTTTCAAATTAAATTATATTATTTTCAAAATAAATTATATTTTTTTCAAATTAAATTAAATTATTTTCAAATTAAATTAAATTATTTTTAAATTAAATTAAATTATTTACAAATTAAATTGTATTATTTTCAAATTAAATTAAATTATTTTCTAATTAAATTAAATTATTTTCAAATTAAATTATATTATTTTCAAATGAAATTAAATTATTTTCAAAATAAATTAAATTATTTTCAAATTAAATTAAATTATTTTTAAATTAAATTATATTATTTTCAAATTAAATTAAATTATTTTCAAATTAAATTAAATTATTTTCAAATTACATTATATTATTTTCAAATTAAATTAATTTTTTTTTAAAATTAAATTAAATTATTTTTAAAATAAATTAAATTATTTTCAAAATAAATTAAATTATTTTTTAGTTAAATTATATCATTTTTAAATTAAATTAAATTAGTTTCAAATTAAATTATATTATTTTTAAATTAAATTATTTTCAAATTAAATTAAATTATTTTCAAAATAAATTAAAATATTTTCAAATTAAATTAAATTATTTTTAAATTAAATTATATTATTTTTAAATTAAAATATTTCAAATTAAATTAAATTATTTTCAAATTAAATTTATTTATTTTCAAAATAAATTATATTATTTTTAAATTAAATTATTTTCAAATTAAATTAAATTATTTTCAAATAAAATTATATTATTTTTAAATTAAATTATTTTCAAATTAATTTAAATTATTTTCAAATTATTTTATTGTCAAATTAAATTATATTATATTCAAATTAAATTAAATTATTTTCAATTTAAATTATATTTTCAAATTAAATTAAATTATTTTCAAATTAAATTAAATTATTTTCAAATTAAATTAAAATATTTTTAAACCCAATTGAATTTTTTTTCAATTAAATTATATTATTTTCAAATTAAATTAAATTATTTTTAAATTAAATCAAAATATTTTTAATTTAAATTAAATTATTTTCAAATTAAATTACATTTGTTTAAATTAAAATAAAATATATATTTTTAATTCAAATTAAATTAAATTAATTTCAAATTAAATTTAATTATTTTCGAATTAAATTATATTATTTTTAAATTAAATTTTTTTCAAATTAAATTAAATTATTTTCGAATAAAATAATATTATTTTTAAATTAAATTATTTTTAAATTAATTTAAATTATTTTCAAATTAAATTATTTTATTGTCAAATTAAATTATATTATATTCAAATTAAATTAAATTATTTTCAATTTAAATTATAATATTTTCAAGTTAAATTAAATTATTTTCAAATTAAATTAAATTATTTTTAAATTAAATTAAATTATTTTTAAACCCAATTGAATTATTTTTAAATTAAATTATATTATTTTCAAATTAAATTAAATTATTGTCAAATTAAATCAAAATCTTTTTAATTTAAATTAAATTATTTTCAAATTAAATTATATTTGTTCAAATTAAAATAAAATATTATATATATATTAATATAAAATCAAATAAATTATATTATTTTTAAAATAAATAAAATTATTTCTAACTTAAATTAAATTATTTTCAAATTAAATTCAATTATTTTCAAACTCAATTAAATTATTTTCAAATTTAATTATATTATTTTCAAATTAAATTAAATTATTATCAAATTAAATTAAATTATTGTCAAATTAAATTAAATTATTTTCAAATTAATTTATACAATTCTCAAATTAAATTAAATTATTTTCGAATTAAATTATATTATTTTCAATTTAAATTAAATTAGTTTTAAATTAAATTATATTATTTTCAAATTAAATTAAATTATTTTAAAAAAAATTATATTATTTTCAATTTAAATTAAATTATTTTCAAATTAAATTAAATTATTTTTAAATTAAATTATATTTTTTTCAAATTAAATAAATTATTTTCAAATAAAATTAAATTTTTTTCAAATTAAATTATATTATTTTCAAATTAAATTATATTATTTTCAAATTTAATTAAATTATTTTCAAATTAAATTATACAATTTTCAAATTAAATTAAATTAAATTATTTTCAAATTAAATTATATTATTTTCAATTTAAATTAAATTATTTTCAAATTCAATTGAATTATTTTCTAATTAAATTATATTATTTTTAAATTAAATTAAATTATTCTCAAATTAAATTATTTTTAAAATAAATTAAATTATTTTCAAATTAAATTATATTATCATATTAAATTATATTACTAAATTATATTATATTATTTTCAAATTAAATTAAGTTATTTTCAAAAAAAATATATTATTTTTAAATTAAATTATATTATTTTCAAATTAACTTATATTATTTTCAAATTTAATTCAATTATTTTCAAATTAAATTATACAATTTTCAAATTAAATTAAATTATTTTCAAATTAAATTATATTATTTTCAATTTAAATTAAATTAGTTTTAAATAAAATTATATTACTTTCAAATTAATTTATATTATTTTCAAATTAAATTATATTATTTTCAAATTAAATTAAATTAGTTTTAAATTAAATTATATTATTTTCAAATTTATTTATATTATTTTCAAATTAAATTATATTATTTTCAAAATAAATTAAATTATTTTCAAATTAAATTAAATTATTTTTAAATTAAATTAAATTATTTTCAAATTCAATTGAATTATTTTCTAATTAAATTATATTATTTTCAAATTAAATTAAATTATTTTTAAATTAAATTATTTTCAAAATAAATTAAATTATTTTCAAATTAAATTATATTATTTTCAAATTAAATTATATTATTTTCTAATTAAATTGAATTATTTTTAAATTAAATTATATTATTTTCAAATTAAATTAAATTATTTTCAAATTAATTTAAATTTTTTTCAAATTAAATTATATTATTTCCAAATTAAATTATATTATTTTCAAATTCAATTATATTATTTTCAAATTAAATTATATTATTTTCAAATTAAATTAAATTATTTTCAAATTAAATTATACAATTTTCAAATTAAATTAAATTAAATTATATTATTTTCAATTTAAATTAAATTAGTTTTAAACTAGTACATGTGGATCGTATTTTTCGGAATGGAATAGTTTTTGTGGATGGAACAGTTGAAAAGAATGGAATAGTTGCTAAAGGTGGAATAATTGATGAGGGTGAAATTGTATAATGAATTTTGACATTTGTGTATGAAAGAGTAATCAGAATTGCGAGCTGCGCGATTCTTGTAGAAAGCGCATCAGCTAAGGTTGTATGAGTTGCAAGATGTACAACTCCTACTCCACAGAATATTAACTAATAATTCATCCGTCTTAAATGATTTTAATGCTGTCAGGTTTGTAAAATAATATAATCAAACACTTTTGAGGTGTACTTAATCATATAATGTTACCAATTGTTTGAAATCAAAGTGACTTTAATTTAAGGAGTGATATTAGAAATGAAAAGTTCCCAACGTTCATAAAAAGGTTACTATATCTAACGATGTGATATTAGTTACTAAGGTGTACAACATCGACGATAAAAAATCAGCTGTGGAGTAAAAAGTTAATGAAAATCTCACTAAAACTTTCATAACCTTTAAATTGATTAAGTGACATTGATGTTGTCAACTTTGACGTTCAACATAACCAACATATTGTTTTAATCAAGTTGGTATGTATCTTGTGTTTTTGAGTTACCAATATACTCAAACATAATCTCACCAACTATTTGTTAAAGTTACATTGTTGTCTTTTTTTTCGTCAAAATTGCAAGCCTTAGTTACTAACTTCACTTCATCATATATAGTAACCTCCTTTTATGAAGGTTGGCAACTCTTGATTTCCAATATCACTCCTCCAATTATAGTAAGTTTGCTTTTAGACAATTAGCAACACTTAGCAAAATTATGTTACTAAAAGTTTCACCAAAAAAAATAATAACCAATAAATTACTCAACTGACGTTAATGTCAACTTTGATTTAATTTTCATGTATTTCTTTATTTAAAAAATCTAGTATCAAGGTTATCGGCCATGAAAATACCAAAATGGTCAAATTGTTTCAATAGAAATATCTATGATCTTAATAGATCTGAAAGAGTTTTTATTATATCATTGCAGTTTTCGAGTTGTTGCTATTTGAATCCATTAGTATCAGTTCCGGTTTGACTTCGAGGGATGCGTATGTGGTCTGGATTTCTATGGCGGGAAACCTAATCTACGGGGGTTAAACCAACGGTCCTTTTTCACATTGACCCATATTGAATCCAGAGTTCGCGCTGCCGCGCGTATGTTGTCTTGATTTATCTGTCCGCTTCGCGGCGGGCAACTTAATCTATCCGGGGTTAAACCAACGGTCCTTGCAACACTGTCCTATATTGGATCGACAGGTCGCGCTGCCGCGCGTATGTTGTCTTGATTTATCTGTCCGCTTCGCGGCGGGAAACCTAATCTACGGGGGTTAAACCAACGGTCCTTTTTCACATTGACCTATATTGAATCGAGATCTCGCGCTGCCGCGCGTCTTGGTTTTCATCAGATAAATCAAGACCACACACTGTATGTGGTCTTGATTTATCTGATCTGATGGGGTGAATCAAAACCAGATTAGTCAAGACCACATACGCGCTGCCGCGGGTATGTGGTCTTGGTCAGAAAAAATAAATTCTGTGTCAAGGCTATCGGCCACGAGAATACCAAATTTCAATAGAAAGATCTATAAGCTACGCCGAACTGAAAGAATTTTGAATACAACTGTCCAAGTTTTCAAACTATAGTTATTTGAATGTCTTACCTCGTGTGCGACTTTGAGTTTGAGGGGCGGCGACTGCCGCCAGATAAAATATTTTGCAAAACTAACTGAGGGATATCATAGACTGACTAATTCTCTACAAATGTGTGAAATTTTATTGTTCCACGTTGTGTGAAACTTACTAAAATAATTTTCCCCTTCTCTGAATTTCGTTTTTGATTTTTTTCATTTATAAAAAAAATTATCGGCCAAACGGTTCGCTTTGGAAAGATGAAATTGACAAAACATTTAAATGAAAATGTGCTCTATAAAATAGCGCTAAATGCATGTTTCTTAGACTCCGGAAAATTGGACAAAAAATATATTTGCAAGTTTTCAATGAATATTTCTTTATTAAAACAATTATGTGCCCAGGCTATCGGCCACGAAGATACCAAAACGTCAATTTCAATAGAAATACGTATAATCTATATAGATCTGAAAGAAATTTCAATATATCTCTTGCAGTTTACACTTTATAGTTATTTGAATTTATTAATTTCTGTTATGTTCGAGTTTGAGGGGCGGCGGCCGCCGCCAGATAAAATATTTTGCAAAACTAACTAAGAGATATCATAGACTGACTAATTCTCTACAAATGTGTGAAATTTTATCGTTCCACGTTGTGTAAAACTTACAAAAATAATTTTTCAACAAATCCAAACATGTCAAACAGGAATTCCGATCAAAACCGAACGCGAAAATTTCAAAATATTCAAAAATTGCGAAAAAATATATTAATCCTTGAAGGATTTCAATGAAACTTATGCTGAATGTGGGTATCCACCAGAGGTATGAGTTGACAAAATTAGAACGCTCCCACTCCAATTGGGACGTCGTGAAGAATGATTTTCTCGTAAACAATTTTATGGAAATATCTCGTCAACGCCTCAAGATGGAAAATAATAACCGGCATATCCGTATGTAAGATGTCGGTGTCTACAAAAAAGTATTCTTTGCAAATTTTGTAAAAACCTTTGGTTTAGTCGTAGAAGCAAAAAATATAAAATCCCAAAATTTATCGAAGGGGTACCCCTTCTCTGAATTTCGTTTTTCAATTTACATGGGCTCTTCCGCCAAAACGGTTCGCTTTGGAAAAATAAAAATGACACAACTTTTAGATGAAAATCTGCTCTATAAAATAGCGCTAAATGCATGTTTCTTAGACTCCGGAAAATTGGACAAAAAAATATATTTGCAAGAATTTCTTTATTAAAAAAATCCCGTGTCAAATCTATCGACCACAAATATGTCAATTTTAATAGAAACATGTACACTCTATATAAAACTTATGCAAACTACATAAAACTTTATGCGTTTGTTAAAAGAAAGTGCGCTCTATAGATCTGTGTTAAAATTATTTCATCCAAACCCAAGGAAATGAGGCATATGATTTTTCGAAGACGAAGCAGAAAAGTAGACGACGACATTTTTAAGTTCATGCAGCACATTTCAATAGGCCTGAATGAGCACTATTCGATTTTAAAAAGAAAAACCGGATAAATTTAGAGATGGCAAGATTAGAGATTTTTTTTCTTCAGCCGTCAAGTAGTAGAACTGCTCGTTTTTCAACAATAACTCTTTTGTTATACATGCTAGGAAGTCGCGGAATACACTTTTAGATTCCAAATTAAATGTGCAATTTTTAACTATTCTTGTAGGAAAGTCGTAATTCTCACCGTTTGGAAAATGGATTTTAAATCACCAGATGACCCAAAAACTTACATCGTCCCCCTTGTAAAATTAGCCGAATTTTCAGATTGTCCAATCAGAAATTTGTAAAACAATAGTTTTCTTTTATGAAATCAGTAAAAACTCTAATCAAATATGGCCGAGCTTACTTTTACTCAAGTAAGAGTGTGAATTTGCAAGAATATTCAATTGTTTCTAATGTAGAATTTTCCAACTTTAACAAATCTGAGAAATAAAATTTTCCCGGACACCATTCACCACGGAAAATGGAAGGAAAATTCTGTGGGGCGGAGTTAACTATGCAGCCGTTGCTAGCCATCCCGAATCCTGGCAAATGAATTGCATTTAAAAAAAATCTTGGTAAAACGGTTTGCAAAGGAATGATAAAATTTGCTCCGCTGGTAGAGGAAAGTTTACTCTATCGATTCATGCTAGAAGAATTTATTAGAAATGTAGGGAAATGAAAAACGCAAATGTTTGAAAATCAAGTAAACAGTTGGAGGGAAATTTCAAACGTCGGCCACGTCTGGACCGTCAGCCGCAGAAAATTCATGCAGCATATTTTAATAGAACTTGATGAGTTGTATTCGAATTTGAATCGAAAATGCCGATAAATATTGAAAGGCTGTTCCTTCCGCAGTGAAATGGTAATACTGAAAGTTTTTCGCCAATAACTCTGTTGCTATACATCCGAGGAAGACGCGTGTTGTACCGTTGGAATCTAAATTCAATTTAAAAGCTCCAATTATTCTCAAAAAAAACTCGTAAATATTGCGGTTTATGAAATAAATTTTTAAATTCAAATGTGAAGGGAAGCAACTGTTTCTGATGTAACATGGTCTGAATTTTAAGAATCTGCTAAAATAAAAGTGTAAAATCTTTGCTTTCTTGTAGAAATTTGTGAAAAATTGCGAATTTTGACGTTGCTATGTGTTGCTAATCAAGAGCCAGAGTCGCCGAAATCAGCAATTTAGAGATTTCAAGATATCTCTTTGAATTTGATTTGAATTTCAACCTAACAATGAGCGAAAAATCAGAATTTTGATTTAAATTCTTTTTTTAAATTTTATCTTCTCATAATTACACGAATAATCATAAACGGATAAACTTCAACAATGACATTTCCACATAACCTGAGCGAAAATAGTGTCAGAATGATCAGCTGTAAGTGTAAATTGGCGATTCAGCGGCAAGCAATGGTCGTAGTATTTTTGGCCTGGAGTGCGAATCCGTTGATGGATTAGAGAAATCCAAAGGCCATACTGTTGGCCTTTTCACCCGGCATGCACTTGTTGGACTGGAAATGTAAATTTTCTTTTTCGCGTTTCCGTTTGAAGAGGTGAAAAAAAAGTGACTTCGCGAATTGGGGCATGCGGAACGTCCCCGGAGGTGTAATGCGCCGAGACTGGTGTCGTTCGAAAGTAGACACGTGGGGCTATAATCCCTGAAAAGAGCAATACAATTCTAAAAGATTTCACCGAATATTGAAGGTTTCAATTTGCTCAATTTTGAAAAATTCGTTTCGAGTTTGGACGGGCGTCGAGACCCCCAAATGCGATCGAGCGATGCGTCGTTCCTATCGCCTTATAGACCCTTTCGTTCTATATTCAGAAACCACCACTGCGAGGCCCTGCTATTTAATTTAGCGAATCCCAGGGGATTCTCGCGTACATCTGCAAAATATGGTTTTTCGGGCCTCCCAGCGCCATCCGGCACGCAATCGCAATAAAACTCCAAAACAAACTTAAAGACACTATTCCGAATCGATTGGTGCCGGTCCGGTCCCGATCCGACTGTTGGGTATTCCAGGAGAGGGATCCCCGCAAATTAGGTGAAAAAAACAGCGCGTTTTTCCAATTTTTGTGTTAAAATTGACCCAGAGCGGGAATAGGATGCCGCAGGTCCCAGAATCTTCTACCGCCCGTTGCGGGTAAACATCTCGCATCGAACGAACCGGTTTGGAGACACGGCGCTCTTCAAGCAAGAGTACGGCGTCCACAGATGTGATGAAAAAAACGGTTTTTTTTCGCTTACATTTTCTGCCGCACCGGGTGAACCGACGGTCGCGTACTTTTCCGCATGACGTCAAAAAACGTGAAATCGACGCGGCAAGAGGAAGCAGTAAAAAAATCGAGCCGCGGACCAAAATTGCTCCTCAAAAGTGCTAGAAACGATCTCCTGTTTTTGGCACCTGGAGGACGCCGTGTGGTACTTGCGAGCGGCAGACAGACACGGGTCGAAGGCCCGTTCAGTTTTACAACAGAAAATGACAATTTCCCGTTTGGACGCGCAAGAGGAACGGAGTTTTTACGGAAAAAGTGAAAAATTTAAAACGCACCTACAGCCGCCCCCTGCGGGGGCGGAACTTGGTAAGGCTCGTCAAAAAAAACCTAATTTTTTGTTCAATTTATTGGAAAAAATTCAAGACGTAAACCGCATTTTTTGACAATTTTTCTTAATTTTCAAAAAATCTTGACTTTTGACCCCCTTCGAGTTCAGTGACGGTACCTTACTCGATTAGTATATTTCAACAATTAAATTATATTATTTTCAAATTAATTTATATTATTTTCAAATTAAATTATATTACTTTCATAATAAATTAGATTATTTTCAAATTAAATAAAATTATTTTCAAATTAAATTAAAATATTTTTAAACCCAATTGAATTTTTTTTCAATTAAATTATATTATTTTCAAATTAAATTAAATTATTTTTAAATTAAATCAAAATATTTTTAATTTAAATTAAATTATTTTCAAATTAAATTACATTTGTTTAAATTAAAATAAAATATATATTTTTAATTCAAATTAAATTAAATTAATTTCAAATTAAATTTAATTATTTTCGAATTAAATTATATTATTTTTAAATTAAATTTTTTTCAAATTAAATTAAATTATTTTCGAATAAAATAATATTATTTTTAAATTAAATTATTTTTAAATTAATTTAAATTATTTTCAAATTAAATTATTTTATTGTCAAATTAAATTATATTATATTCAAATTAAATTAAATTATTTTCAATTTAAATTATAATATTTTCAAATTAAATTAAATTATTTTCAAATTAAATTAAATTATTTTTAAATTAAATTAAATTATTTTTAAACCCAATTGAATTATTTTTAAATTAAATTATATTATTTTCAAATTAAATTAAATTATTGTCAAATTAAATCAAAATCTTTTTAATTTAAATTAAATTATTTTCAAATTAAATTATATTTGTTCAAATTAAAATAAAATATTATATATATATTAATATAAAATCAAATAAATTATATTATTTTTAAAATAAATAAAATTATTTCTAACTTAAATTAAATTATTTTCAAATTAAATTCAATTATTTTCAAACTCAATTAAATTATTTTCAAATTTAATTATATTATTTTCAAATTAAATTAAATTATTATCAAATTAAATTAAATTATTGTCAAATTAAATTAAATTATTTTCAAATTAATTTATACAATTCTCAAATTAAATTAAATTATTTTCGAATTAAATTATATTATTTTCAATTTAAATTAAATTAGTTTTAAATTAAATTATATTATTTTCAAATTAAATTAAATTATTTTAAAAAAAATTATATTATTTTCAATTTAAATTAAATTATTTTCAAATTAAATTAAATTATTTTTAAATTAAATTATATTTTTTTCAAATTAAATAAATTATTTTCAAATAAAATTAAATTTTTTTCAAATTAAATTATATTATTTTCAAATTAAATTATATTATTTTCAAATTTAATTAAATTATTTTCAAATTAAATTATACAATTTTCAAATTAAATTAAATTAAATTATTTTCAAATTAAATTATATTATTTTCAATTTAAATTAAATTATTTTCAAATTCAATTGAATTATTTTCTAATTAAATTATATTATTTTTAAATTAAATTAAATTATTCTCAAATTAAATTATTTTTAAAATAAATTAAATTATTTTCAAATTAAATTATATTATCATATTAAATTATATTACTAAATTATATTATATTATTTTCAAATTAAATTAAGTTATTTTCAAAAAAAATATATTATTTTTAAATTAAATTATATTATTTTCAAATTAAATTATATTATTTTCAAATTAAATAAATTATTTTCAAATTAAATAATTTTTTTTTTAAATTAAATTGTATTATTTTCAAATTAACTTATATTATTTTCAAATTTAATTCAATTATTTTCAAATTAAATTATACAATTTTCAAATTAAATTAAATTAAATTATTTTCAAATTAAATTATATTATTTTCAATTTAAATTAAATTAGTTTTAAATAAAATTATATTACTTTCAAATTAATTTATATTATTTTCAAATTAAATTATATTATTTTCAAATTAAATTAAATTAGTTTTAAATTAAATTAAATTATTTTTAAATTAAATTAAATTATTTTCAAATTCAATTGAATTATTTTCTAATTAAATTATATTATTTTCAAATTAAATTAAATTATTTTTAAATTAAATTATTTTCAAAATAAATTAAATTATTTTCAAATTATATTACATTATTTTCAAATTAAATTAAATTATTTTCAAATTAAATTAAATTAAATTATTTTCAAATTAAATTAAATTATTTTTAAACTCAATTGAATTGTTTTTAAATTAAATTAAGTTATTTTCAAGATAAATTTGAAAATATTTATTTATATTATTTTCAAATTAAATTATATTATTTTCAAAATAAATTAAATTATTTTCAAATTAAATTAAATTATTTTTAAATTAAATTAAATTATTTTCAAATTCAATTGAATTATTTTCTAATTAAATTATATTATTTTCAAATTAAATTAAATTATTTTTAAATTAAATTATTTTCAAAATAAATTAAATTATTTTCAAATTATATTACATTATTTTCAAATTAAATTAAATTATTTTCAAATTAAATTAAATTATTTTCAAATTAAATTAAATTATTTTTAAACTCAATTGAATTGTTTTTAAATTAAATTAAGTTATTTTCAAGATAAATTAAATTATTTTCAAATTAAATTAAAATATTTTCAAATTAAATTAAATTATTTTCAAATTAAATAATATTTGTTCAAATTAAAATAAATTATTTTCAAATTAAATTAAATTATTTTCAAATTAAATTAAATTATTTTCAGACTCAATTTATTTATTTTTAAATTAAATTAAACAATTTTCAAATTAAATTAAATTTAATTATTTTTAAATTAAATGATGTTATTTTCAATTGAAATTAGTTTTAAATTATATTATTTTCAAATTAAATTATAATATTTTCAAATTAAATTATATTATTTTCTAATTAAATTAAATTATTTTCAAATTAAATTAAATTATTTTCAAATTAAATTAAATTATTTCCAAATTCAATTGAATTATTTTCAAATTAAATTATATTTTTTTCAAATTAAATTATTTTCAATTTAAATTAAATTATTTTTAAATTAAATTAAATTATTTTCAAATTAAATTAAAATATTTTTAATTTAAATTAAATTATTTTCAAATTAAATTATATTTGTTCAAAATAAATTATATAATTTTCGAATTAAATTATTTTCAAATTAAATTAAATTATTTTCAAATTTAATTAAATTATTTTCAAATTAAATTAAATTAATTTCAAATTAAATTAAATTATTTTCAAATTAAATTAAATTATTTTTAAAATCAATTGAATTATTTTAAAATTAAATTATATTATTTTCAAATTAAATTAAAATATTTTTAATTTAAATTATATTATTTTCAAATTAAATTATTTTCAAATAAAATTAAATTATTTTCAAAGTAAATTATATTATTTTCAAATTAAATAAATTATTTTCAAATTAAATTAAATTTTTTTCAAATTAAATTATATTATTTTCAAATTAAATTATATTATTTTCAAATTTAATTAAATTATTTTCAAATTAAATTATTCAATTTTAAAATTAAATTAAATTAAATTATTTTCAAATTAAATTATATTATTTTCAATTTAAATTAAATTAGTTTTAAATTAAATTATATTATTTTCAAATTAATTTATATTATTTTCAAATTAAATTATATTATTTTCCAATTAAATTAAATTATTTTTAAATTAAATTATATTATTTTCAAATTAAATTAAATTATTTTCAAATTTAATTATATTATTTTTAAATTAAATTATATTTTTTTCAAATTAAATCATATTATTTTAAAATTAAATTATATTATTTTCATATTAAATTAAAGTTTTTTCAAATTAAATTATACAATTTTCAAATTAAATTAAATTAAATTATTTTAAAATTAAATTATATTATTTTCAATTTAAATTAAATTATTTTCAAATTAAATTAAATTATTTTCCAATTAAATTAAATTATTTTCAAATTCAATTGAATTATTTTCTAATTAAATTATATTATTTTTAAATTAAATTAAATTATTCTCAAATTAAATTATTTTTAAAATAAATTAAATTATTTTCAAATTAAATTATATTATCATATTAAATTATATTACTAAATTATATTATATTATTTTCAAATTAAATTAAATTATTTTCAAAAAAATTATATTATTTTTAAATTAAATTATATTATTTTCAAATTAAATTATATTATTTTCAAATTAAACAAATTATTTTCAAATTAAATAATTTTTTTTTTCAAATTAAATTATATTATTTTCAAATTAAATTATATTATTTTCAAAGTTAATTCAATTATTTTCAAATTAAATTATACAATTTTCAAATTAAATTAAATTAAATTATTTTCAAATTAAATTATATTATTTTCAAATTAAATTATATTATTTTCAAATTAAATTATACTATTTTCAAATTAAATTATATTATATTCTAATTAAATTAAATTATTTTTAAATTAAATTATATTATTTTCAAATTAAATTAAATTATTTTCAAATTAATTTAATTTTTTTTCAAATTAAATTATATTATTTTCAAATTAAATTATATTATTTTCAAATTCAATTATATTATTTTCAAATTAAATTATATTATTTTCAAATTAAATTAAATTATTTTCAAATTAAATTATATTATTTTCAAATTGAATTAAATTATTTTCAAAATAAATTAAATTATTTTCAAATTAAATTAAATTAAATTATTTTCAAATTAAATTTTATGATTTTCAAATTAATATTATATTATTTTCAAATTATATTACATTATTTTCAAATTAAATTAAATTATTTTCAAATTAAATTAAATTATTTTCAAATTAAATTTAATTTTTTCAGATTAAATTATATTATTTTTAAATTAAATTATTTTCAAATTAAATTAAATTATTTTCAAATTAAATTAAATTATTTTCAAATTAAATTAGAATATTTTCAAATTAAATTAACTTATTTTCAAATTAAATTAAACTATTTTCAAATTAAATTAAATTTTTTTTAAAATAAATTATATTATTTTCAAATTAAATTATATTATTTTCAAATTAAATTATATTATTTTCAAACTAAATTATATTATTTTCAAATTAAATTAAATTATTTTCAAATTAAATTATACAATTTTCAAATTAAATTAAATTAAATTATATTATTTTCAATTTAAATTAAATTAGTTTTAAATTAAATTATATTATTTTTAAATTAATTTATATTATTTTCAAATTAAATTATATTACTTTCATAATAAATTAGATTATTTTCAAATTAAATTAATTTATTTTCAAATTAAATTAAATTATTTTCAAATTCAATTGAATTATTTTCTAATTAAATTATATTATTTTCAAATTAAATTAAATTATTTTTAAAATAAATTAAATTATTTTCAAATTAAATTTTATTATTATATTAAATTTTTTATTATTAAATTATATAATATTATTTTCAAATTAAATTAAATTATTTAAAAAAAAATTATATTATTTTTAAATTAAATTATATTATTTTCAAATTAAATTATATTATTTTCAAAATAAATTAAATTATTTTCAAATTAAATTATATTATTTTCTAATAAAATTATATTAATTTAAAAATAAATTATAATATATTATTTTCAAATTAAATAAAATTATTTTCAAATTAAATTAAATTAAATTATTATCATATTAAATTATATTATTTTCAAATTAAATTAAATTATTTTCAAATTAAATTAAATTATATTATTTTCAAATTAAATTAAATTATTTTCAAATTGAATTAAATTATTTTCAAAATAAATTAAATTATTTTCAAATTAAATTAAATTAAATTATTTTCAAATTAAATTTTATGATTTTCAAATTAATATTATATTATTTTCAAATTATATTACATTATTTTCAAATTAAATTAAATTATTTTCAAATTAAATTAAATTATTTTCAAATTAAATTTAATTTTTTCAGATTAAATTATATTATTTTTAAATTAAATTATTTTCAAATTAAATTAAATTATTTTCAAATTAAATTAAATTATTTTCAAATTAAATTAGAATATTTTCAAATTAAATTAACTTATTTTCAAATTAAATTAAATTATTTTCAAATTAAATTAAATTTTTTTTAAAATAAATTATATTATTTTCAAATTAAATTATATTATTTTCAAATTAAATTATATTATTTTCAAACTAAATTATATTATTTTCAAATTAAATTAAATTATTTTCAAATTAAATTATACAATTTTCAAATTAAATTAAATTAAATTATATTATTTTCAATTTAAATTAAATTAGTTTTAAATTAAATTATATTATTTTCAAATTTATTTATATTATTTTCAAATTAAATTATATTATTTTCAAAATAAATTAAATTATTTTCAAATTAAATTAAATTATTTTTAAATTAAATTAAATTATTTTCAAATTCAATTGAATTATTTTCTAATTAAATTATATTATTTTCAAATTAAATTAAATTATTTTAAAATTAAATTATTTTCAAAATAAATTAAATTATTTTCAAATTAAATTATATTATTTTCCAATAAAATTATATTATTTTCTAATTAAATTAAATTATTTTTAAATTAAATTATATTATTTTCAAATTAAATCATATTATTTTAAAATTAAATTATATTATTTTCATATTAAATTAAAGTTTTTTCAAATTAAATTATACAATTTTCAAATTAAATTAAATTAAATTATTTTAAAATTAAATTATATTATTTTCAATTTAAATTAAATTATTTTCAAATTAAATTAAATTATTTTCCAATTAAATTAAATTATTTTCAAATTCAATTGAATTATTTTCTAATTAAATTATATTATTTTTAAATTAAATTAAATTATTTTCAAATTAAATTATTTTTAAAATAAATTAAATTATTTTCAAATTAAATTATATTATCATATTAAATTATATTACTAAATTATATTATATTATTTTCAAATTAAATTAAATTATTTTCAAAAAAATTATATTAATTTTTAAATTAAATTATACTATTTTTAAATTAAATTATATTATTTTCAAATTAAATTATATTATTTTCAAATTATATTAAATTATTTTCAAATTAAATTATATTATTTTCAAATTAAATTATATTATTTTCTAATTAAATTAAATTATTTTTAAATTAAATTATATTATTTTCAAATTAAATTAAATTATTTTCAAATTAAATTAATTTTTTTTGAAAATAAATTATATTATTTTCAAATTAAATTATATTATTTTCAAATTAAATTATATTATTTTTAAATTAAATTATATTATTTTCAAATTAAATTAAATTATTTTCAAATTAAATTAAATTATTTTCAAATTTAATTAAATTATTTTCAAATTAAATTAAATTAATTTCAAATTAAATTAAATTATTTTCAAATTAAATTAAATTATTTTTAAAATCAATTGAATTATTTTAAAATTAAATTATATTATTTTCAAATTAAATTAAAATATTTTCAATTTAAATTATATTATTTTCAAATTAAATTATTTTCAAATAAAATTAAATTATTTTCAAATTAAATAAATTTTTTTCAAATTAAATTAATTTTTTTTCAAATTAAATTATATTATTTTCAAATTAAATTATATTATTTTCAAATTTAATTAAATTATTTTCAAATTAAATTATACAATTTTCAAATTAAATTAAATTAAATTATTTTCAAATTAAATTATATTATTTTCAATTTAAATTAAATTAGTTTTAATTTAAATTAAATTAGTTTTAAATTAAATTATATTATTTTCAAATTAATTATATTATTTTCAAATTAAATTATATTATTTTCAAATTAAATTAAATTATTTTTAAATTAAATTATATTATTTTCAAATTAAATTATATTATTTTCCAATTAAATTAAATTATTTTTAAATTAAATTATATTATTTTCAAATTAAATTAAATTATTTTCAAATTTAATTATATTATTTTTAAATTAAATTATATTATTTTCAAATTAAATTATATTATTTTCAAATTAAATTATATTATTTCCATATTAAATTAAAGTTTTTTCAAATTAAATTATACAATTTTCAAATTAAATTAAATTAAATTATTTTAAAATTAAATTATATTATTTTCAATTTAAATTAAATTATTTTCAAATTAAATTAAATTATTTTCCAATTAAATTAAATTATTTTCAAATTCAATTGAATTATTTTCTAATTAAATTATATTATTTTTAAATTAAATTAAATTAAATTATATTATTTTCAATTTAAATTAAATTATTCTCAAATTCAATTGAATTATTTTCTAATTAAATTATATTATTTTTAAATTAAATTAAAGTATTCTCAAATTAAATTATTTTTAAAATAAATTAAATTATTTTCAAATTAAATTATATTATCATATTAAATTATATTACTAAATTATATTATATTATTTTCAAATTAAATTAAATTATTTTCAAAAAAATTATAATATTTTTAAATTAAATTATATTATTTTCAAATTAAATTATATTATTTTCAAATTAAACAAATTATTTTCAAATTAAATTATATTATCATATTAAATTATATTACTAAATTATATTATATTATTTTCAAATTAAATTAAATTATTTTCAAAAAAATTATAATATTTTTAAATTAAATTATATTATTTTCAAATTAAATTATATTATTTTCAAATTTAATTCAATTATTTTCAAATTAAATTATACAATTTTCAAATTAAATTAAATTAAATTATTTTCAAATTAAATTATATTATTTTCAAATTAAATTATATTATTTTCAAATTAAATAAAATATTTTCAAATTAAATAATTTTTTTTTCAAATTAAATTATATTATTTTCAAATTAAATTATATTATTTTCAAATTAAATTATATTATTTTCCAATTAAATTAAATTATTTTTAAATTAAATTATATTATTTTCAAATTAAATTAAATTATTTTCAAATTAAATTATATTATTTTCAATTTAAATTAAATTAGTTTTAATTTAAATTAAATTAGTTTTAAATTAAATTATATTATTTTCAAATTAATTTATATTATTTTCAAATTAAATTATATTATTTTCAAATTAAATTAAATTATTTTTAAATTAAATTATATTATTTTCAAATTAAATTATATTATTTTCCAATTAAATTAAATTATTTTTAAATTAAATTATATTATTTTCAAATTAAATTAAATTATTTTCAAATTTAATTATATTATTTTTAAATTAAATTATATTATTTTCAAATTATATTAAATTATTTTCAAATTAAATTATATTATTTTCAAATTAAATTATATTATTTTCTAATTAAATTAAATTATTTTTAAATTAAATTATATTATTTTCAAACTAGATTAAATTATTTTCAAATTAAATTAAATTTTTTTTAAAATAAATTATATTATTTTCAAATTAAATTATATTATTTTCAAATTTAATTATATTATTTTCAAATTAAATTATATTATTTTCAAATTAAATTAAATTATTTTCAAATTAAGTTACACAGTTTTCAAATTAAATTAAATTAAATTATATTATTTTCAATTTAAATTAAATTAGTTTTAAATTAAATTATATTATTTTCAAATTTAATTAAATTATTTTCAAATTAAAATATTATTTTCAAATTAAATTATATTATTTTCAAATTAAATTATATTATATTCTAATTAAATTAAATTATTTTTAAATTAAATTATATTATTTTCAAATTAAATTAAAATATTTTCAAATTAATTTTAATTTTTTTCAAATTAAATTATATTATTTTCAAATTAAATTATATTATTTTCAAATTAAATTATATTATTTTTAAATTAAATTATATTATTTCCAAATTAAATTAAATTATTTTCAAATTAAATTAAATTATTTTCAAATTAAATTAAATTATTTTCAAATTAAATTATACAATTTTCAAATTAAATTAAATTAAATTATATTATTTTCAATTTAAATTAAATTAGTTTTAAATTAAATTATATTATTTTCAAATTAATTTATATTATTTTCAAATTAAATTATATTACTTTCATAATAAATTAGATTATTTTCAAATTAAATTTATTTATTTTTAAATTAAATTAAATTATTTTCAAATTCAATTGAATTATTTTCTAATTAAATTATATTATTTTCAAATTAAATTAAATTATTTTTAAAATAAATTAAATTATTTTCAAATTAAATTATATTATTATATTAAATTATATTTTTAAATTATATTTTATTATTTTCAAATTAAATTAAATTATTTTCTAAAAATTATATTATTTTTAAATTAAATTATATAATTTTCAAATTAAATTAAATTATTTTCAAATTAAATTATTTTTTTTTTTCAAATTAAATTATATTATTTTCAAATTAAATTAAATTATTTTCTAATTAAATTATACAATTTTCAAATTAAATTAAATTATTTTCAAATTAAATTATATTATTTTCAATTTAAATTAAATTATTTTCAAATTAAATTAACTTTTTTTCAAATTAAATTCTATTATTTTCAAATTAAATTAAATTATTTTCTAATTAAATTATACAATTTTCAAATTAAATTAAATTAAATTATTTTCAAATGAAATTATATTATTTTCAATTTAAATTAAATTAGTTTTAAAATTAAATTATATTATTTTAAAATTAATTTATATTATTTTCAAATTAAATTATATTATTTTCAAATTAAATTTTTTTATTTTCAAATTAAATTAAATTATTTTCAAATTAAATTAAATTTTTTTCAAATTATATTATATTATTTTCAAATTAAATTAAATTATTTTCTAATTAAATTATACAATTTTCAAATTAAATTAAATTAAATTATTTTCAAATTAAATTATATTATTTTCAAATTAAATTATTTTCAAATTAAATTAAATTTTTTTCAAATTAAATTATATTATTTTCAAATTAAATTATATTATTTTCAAATTAAATTATATTATTTTCAAATTAAATTATTTTTAAATTAAATTATTTTCAAATTAAATTATATTATTTTCAATTTAAATTAAATTAGTTTTAAATTAAATTATATTATTTTAAAATTAATTTATATTATTTTCAAATTAAATTATATTATTTTCAAATTAAATTAAATTATTTTCAAATTAAATTATATTATTTTCAAATTAAATTATATTATTTTCTTATTAAATTAAATTATTTTTAAATTAAATTATATTATTTTTAAATTAAATTAAATTATTTTCAAATTAAATTAAATTTTTTTTAAATTAAATTATATTATTTTCAAATTAAATTATATTATTTTCAAATTAAATTATATTATTTTCAAATTAAATTATATTATTTTCAAAATAAATTAAATTATTTTCAAATTAAATTATACAATTTTCAAATTAAATTATATTATTTTCAAATTAAATTATATTATTTTCAAATTAAATTAAATTATTTTCAAATTAAATTATATTATTTTCAAATTAAATTATATTATTTTTTAATTAGATTAAATTATTTTTAAATTAAATTATATTATTTTCAAATTAAATTAAATTATTTTCAAATTAAATTAAATTTTTTTCAAATTAAATTATATTATTTTCAAATCAAATTATATTATTTTCAAATTAAATTATATTATTTTCAAATTAAATTATATTATTTTCAAATTAAATCAAATTGGTTTCAAATTAAATTATACAATTTTCAAATTAAATTAAATTATAATATTTTCAATTTAAATTAAATTAGTTTTAAATTAAAATATATTATTTTCAAATTAATTTATTTTATTTTCAAATTAAATTATATTATTTTTAAAATAAATTAAATTATTGTCAAATTAAATTGAATTATTTTCAAATTAAATTAAATTATTTTTAAATTAAATTATTTTTAAAATAAATTCAATTATTTTCAAATTAAATTATATTATTATATTAAATTATATTATTAAATTATATTATATTATTTTCAACAAATTAAATTAAATTATTTTCAAAAAGTTATATTATTTTTAAATTAAATTATATTATTTTCAAATTAAATTATATTATTTTCAAATTAAATTAAATTATTTTCAAATTAAATTATTTTCAAATTAAATTAATTTTTTTTCAAATTAAATTGTATTATTTTCAAATTAAATTTAATTATTTTCAAATTAAATTATTTTCAAATTAAATTATATTATTTTCAAATTAAATTATATTATTTTCAAATTAAATTATATTATTTTCAAATTTAAAAATTATTTTCAAATTAAATTATACAATTTTCAAATTAAATTAAATTATTTTCAAATTAAATTATATTATTTTCAATTTAAATTAAATTAGTTTTAAATTAAATTATATTATTTTCAAATTAATTTATATTATTTTCAAATTAAATTATAATATTTTCAAATTAAATTAAATTATTTTCAAATTAAATTATATTATTTTCAAATTAAAATATATTATTTTCAAATTAAATTAAATTATTTTTAAATTATATTATTTTCAAATTAAATTAAATTGTTTTCAAATTAAATTAAATTTTTTTCGAATTAAATTATATTATTTTCAAATTAAATTATATTATTTTCATATTAAATTATAATATTTTCAAATTAAATTATATTATTTTCAAATTAAATTAAATTATTTTTAAATTAAATTATACAATTTTCAAATTAAATTAAATTAAATTATATTATTTTCAATTTAAATTAAATTAGTTTTAAATTAAATTATATTATTTTCAAATTAATTTATATTATTTTCAAATTAAATTATTATTTTCAAAATAAATTAAATTATTTTCAAATTAAATTAAATTATTTTCAAATTCAATTGAATTTAAATTTAAATTAAATTAGTTTTAAATTAAATTATATTATTTTCAAATTAATTTATATTATTTTCAAATTAAATTATTATTTTCAAAATAAATTAAATTATTTTTAAATTAAATTATTTTTAAAATAAATTAAATTAATTTCAAATTAAATTATATTATTACATTAAATTATATTATTAAATTGTAATATATTATTTTCAAATTAAATTAAATTATTTTCAAAAATATTATATTATTTTTAAATTAACTTATATTATTTTCAAATTAAATTATATTATTTTCAAATTAAATTAAATTATTTTCAAAAAAATTATATTATTTTCAAATAAAATTATATTAATTTCAAAATAAATTATAATATATTATTTTCAAATTAAATAAAATTATTTTCAAATTAAATTAAATTGTTTTTAAATTAAATTAAATTATTTTCAAATTAAATTATATTATTTTCAAATTAAATTAAATTATTTCCAAATTAAATTAAATTATTTTCAAATCAAATTATATTATTTTTAAATTAATTTAAATTATTTTCAAGTTAAATTAAATTATTTTCAAATTAAATTAAATTATTTTCAAATTAAATTTTATGATTTTCAAATTAATATTATATTATTTTCAAATTGTATTAAAGTATTTTCAAATTAAATTTAATTATTTTCAAATTAAATTAAATTATTTTCAAATTAAATTTAGTTTTGCAAGTTAAATTATATTATTTTTAAATTAAATTATTTTCAAAATAAATTAAATTATTTTCAAATTAAATTAAATTATTTTCAAATTAAATTATAATATTTTCAAATTAAATTAAATTATTTTCAAATTAAATTAAATTATTTTCAAATTAAATTAAATTATTCTCAAATTGAATTATATTATTTTCAAATTAAATTAAATTATTCTCGAATTAAATTAAATTATTTTCAAATTAAATTAAATTATTTTCAAAATAAATTATATTATTTTCAAATTAAATTAAATTATTTTCAAATTAAATTAAAATATTTTCAAATTAAATTATATTATTTTCAAATTAAATTATATTATTTTCAAATTAAATTAAATTATTTTCAAATTAAATTAAATTATTTTCAAATTTAATTAAATTATTTTCAAATTAAATTATATTATTTTCAAATTAAATTAAATTATTTTCAAATTAAATTAAATTATTTTCAAATTAAATTATATTATTTTCAAATTAAATTAAATTATTTTCAAATTAAATTAAATTATTTTCAAATTAAACTTAATTATTTTCCAATTAAATTTAATTATTTTTAAATTAAATTAAATTATTTTCAACTTAAATTATATTATTTTCAAATTAAATATAATTATTTTCAAATTGAATTAAATTATTTTTAAATTAAATAATATTATTTTCAAATTAAATTCAATTATTTTCAAATTAAATTAAATTATTTTCAAATTAAATTTAATTATTTTCAAATTAAATTAAATTATTTTCAAATTAAATTATATAATTTTCAAATTAAATAAAATTATTTTCAAATTGAATTAAATTATTTTTAAATTTAATTAAATTATTTTCAAATTAAATTAAATTATTTTCAAACTAAAT
Organism: Phosphuga atrata; assembly: GCA_944588485.1. Lineage (NCBI taxonomy): Eukaryota > Metazoa > Arthropoda > Insecta > Coleoptera > Silphidae > Phosphuga > Phosphuga atrata. The sequence continues at coordinate 19,003,544 of OX155899.1, read as the reverse complement.
TATATTATTTTTAATTAAATAAAATTATTTTCAAATTGAATTAAATTATTTTTAAATTTAATTTTCAAAATAAATTAAATTATTTTCAAATTAAATTATATTATTTTTAATTATATTAAATTATATTCAAATTAAATGAAATTATTTTCAAATTAAATTAAATTATTTTCAAATTAAATTAAATTATTTTCAAAATAAATTAAAATATTTTTAAATTAAATTTAATTATTTCCAAATTAAATTAAATTTTTTTCAAATTAAATTATATTATTTTCAAATTAAATTATATTTTCAAATTAAATTATATTATTTTCAAGTTAAATTATATTATTTTCAAATTAAATTAAATTATTTTCAAATAAAATTTAATTATTTTCAAATAAAATTAAAATATTTTCAAATTAAATTTAATTATTTTCAAATTAAATTAAATTATTTTCAAATTGAATTAAATTATTTTCAAATTAAATTAAATTATTTTTAAATTAAATTAAATTATTTTCAAATTAAATAATATTATTTTCAAATTAAATTAAATTATTTTCAAATTAAATTAAATTATTTTCAAATTAAATTTAATTATTTTCAAATAAAATTAAATTATTTTCAAATTAAATTTAATTATTTTTAATTTAAATTAAATCATTTTCAAATTAAATTATATTATTTTCAAATTAAATTATATAATTTTCAAATTAAATTAAATTATTTTCAAATTAAATTATATTATTTTCAAGTTAAATTATATTATTTTCAAATTAAATTAAATTATTTTCAAATTAAATTATATTATTTTCAAATTAAATTATATTATTTTTAAATTAAATTATATTATTTCCAAATTAAATTAAATTATTTTCAAATTAAATTAAAATATTTTCAAATTAATTTTAATTTTTTTCAAATTAAATTATATTATTTTCAAATTAAATTATATTATTTTCAAATTAAATTATATTATTTTTAAATTAAATTATTATTTTCAAATTAAATTAAATTATTTTCAAATTAAATTAAATTTTTTTCAAATTAAATTATATTATTTTCAAATCAAATTATATTATTTTCAAATTAAATTATATTATTTTCAAATTAAATTATATTATTTTCAAATTAAATCAAATTGGTTTCAAATTAAATTATACAATTTTCAAATTAAATTAAATTATAATATTTTCAATTTAAATTAAATTAGTTTTAAATTAAAATATATTATTTTCAAATTAATTTATTTTATTTTCAAATTAAATTATATTATTTTTAAAATAAATTAAATTATTGTCAAATTAAATTGAATTATTTTCAAATTAAATTAAATTATTTTTAAATTAAATTATTTTTAAAATAAATTCAATTATTTTCAAATTAAATTATATTATTATATTAAATTATATTATTAAATTATATTATATTATTTTCAACAAATTAAATTAAATTATTTTCAAAAAAATTATATTATTTTTAAATTAAATTATATTATTTTCAAATTAAATTATATTATTTTCAAATTAAATTAAATTATTTTCAAATTAAATTATTTTCAAATTAAATTAATTTTTTTTCAAATTAAATTGTATTATTTTCAAATTAAATTAAATTATTTTCAAATTAAATTATTTTCAAATTAAATTATATTATTTTCAAATTAAATTATATTATTTTCAAATTAAATTATATTATTTTCAAATTTAAAAATTATTTTCAAATTAAATTATACAATTTTCAAATTAAATTAAATTATTTTCAAATTAAATTATATTATTTTCAATTTAAATTAAATTAGTTTTAAATTAAATTATATTATTTTCAAATTAATTTATATTATTTTCAAATTAAATTATAATATTTTCAAATTAAATTAAATTATTTTCAAATTAAATTATATTATTTTCAAATTAAATTATATTATTTTCAAATTAAATTAAATTATTTTTAAATTATATTATTTTCAAATTAAATTAAATTGTTTTCAAATTAAATTAAATTTTTTTCGAATTAAATTATATTATTTTCAAATTAAATTATATTATTTTCATATTAAATTATAATATTTTCAAATTAAATTATATTATTTTCAAATTAAATTAAATTATTTTTAAATTAAATTATACAATTTTCAAATTAAATTAAATTAAATTATATTATTTTCAATTTAAATTAAATTAGTTTTAAATTAAATTATATTATTTTCAAATTAATTTATATTATTTTCAAATTAAATTATTATTTTCAAAATAAATTAAATTATTTTCAAATTAAATTAAATTATTTTCAAATTCAATTGAATTTAAATTTAAATTAAATTAGTTTTAAATTAAATTATATTATTTTCAAATTAATTTATATTATTTTCAAATTAAATTATTATTTTCAAAATAAATTAAATTATTTTTAAATTAAATTATTTTTAAAATAAATTAAATTAATTTCAAATTAAATTATATTATTACATTAAATTATATTATTAAATTGTAATATATTATTTTCAAATTAAATTAAATTATTTTCAAAAATATTATATTATTTTTAAATTAACTTATATTATTTTCAAATTAAATTATATTATTTTCAAATTAAATTAAATTATTTTCAAAAAAATTATATTATTTTCAAATAAAATTATATTAATTTCAAAATAAATTATAATATATTATTTTCAAATTAAATAAAATTATTTTCAAATTAAATTAAATTGTTTTTAAATTAAATTAAATTATTTTCAAATTAAATTATATTATTTTCAAATTAAATTAAATTATTTCCAAATTAAATTAAATTATTTTCAAATCAAATTATATTATTTTTAAATTAATTTAAATTATTTTCAAGTTAAATTAAATTATTTTCAAATTAAATTAAATTATTTTCAAATTAAATTTTATGATTTTCAAATTAATATTATATTATTTTCAAATTGTATTAAAGTATTTTCAAATTAAATTTAATTATTTTCAAATTAAATTAAATTATTTTCAAATTAAATTTAGTTTTGCAAGTTAAATTATATTATTTTTAAATTAAATTATTTTCAAAATAAATTAAATTATTTTCAAATTAAACTAAATTATTTTCAAATTAAATTATAATATTTTCAAATTAAATTAAATTATTTTCAAATTAAATTAAATTATTTTCAAATTAAATTAAATTATTTTTAAATTGAATTAAATTATTTTCAAATTAAATTAAATTATTCTCGAATTAAATTAAATTATTTTCAAATTAAATTAAATTATTTTCAAAATAAATTATATTATTTTCAAATTAAATTAAATTATTTTCAAATTAAATTAAAATATTTTCAAATTAAATTATATTATTTTCAAATTAAATTATATTATTTTCAAATTAAATTAAATTATTTTCAAATTAAATTAAATTATTTTCAAATTTAATTAAATTATTTTCAAATTAAATTATATTATTTTCAAATTAAATTAAATTATTTTCAAATTAAATTAAATTATTTTCAAATTAAATTATATTATTTTCAAATTAAATTAAATTATTTTCAAATTAAATTAAATTATTTTCAAATTAAACTTAATTATTTTCCAATTAAATTTAATTATTTTTAAATTAAATTATATAATTTTCAAATTAAATAAAATTATTTTCAAATTGAATTAAATTATTTTTAAATTTAATTAAATTATTTTCAAATTAAATTAAATTATTTTCAAACTAAATTATATTATTTTTAATTAAATAAAATTATTTTCAAATTGAATTAAATTATTTTTAAATTTAATTTTCAAAATAAATTAAATTATTTTCAAATTAAATTATATTATTTTTAATTATATTAAATTATATTCAAATTAAATGAAATTATTTTCAAATTAAATTAAATTATTTTCAAATTAAATTAAATTATTTTCAAAATAAATTAAAATATTTTTAAATTAAATTTAATTATTTCCAAATTAAATTAAATTTTTTTCAAATTAAATTATATTATTTTCAAGTTAAATTATATTTTCAAATTAAATTATATTATTTTCAAGTTAAATTATATTATTTTCAAATTAAATTAAATTATTTTCAAATAAAATTTAATTATTTTCAAATAAAATTAAAATATTTTCAAATTAAATTTAATTATTTTCAAATTAAATTAAATTATTTTCAAATTGAATTAAATTATTTTCAAATTAAATTAAATTATTTTTAAATTAAATTAAATTATTTTCAAATTAAATAATATTATTTTCAAATTAAATTAAATTATTTTCAAATTAAATTAAATTATTTTCAAATTAAATTTAATTATTTTCAAATAAAATTAAATTATTTTCAAATTAAATTTAATTATTTTTAATTTAAATTAAATCATTTTCAAATTAAATTATATTATTTTCAAATTAAATTATATAATTTTCAAATTAAATTAAATTATTTTCAAATTAAATTATATTATTTTCAAATTAAATTATATTATTTTCAAATTAAATTAAATTATTTTCAAATTAAATTATATTATTTTCAAATTAAATTATATTATTTTTAAATTAAATTATATTATTTCCAAATTAAATTAAATTATTTTCAAATTAAATTAAAATATTTTCAAATTAATTTTAATTTTTTTCAAATTAAATTATATTATTTTCAAATTAAATTATATTATTTTCAAATTAAATTATATTATTTTTAAATTAAATTATTATTTTCAAATTAAATTAAATTATTTTCAAATTAAATTAAATTTTTTTCAAATTAAATTATATTATTTTCAAATCAAATTATATTATTTTCAAATTAAATTATATTATTTTCAAATTAAATTATATTATTTTCAAATTAAATCAAATTGGTTTCAAATTAAATTATACAATTTTCAAATTAAATTAAATTATAATATTTTCAATTTAAATTAAATTAGTTTTAAATTAAAATATATTATTTTCAAATTAATTTATTTTATTTTCAAATTAAATTATATTATTTTTAAAATAAATTAAATTATTGTCAAATTAAATTGAATTATTTTCAAATTAAATTAAATTATTTTTAAATTAAATTATTTTTAAAATAAATTCAATTATTTTCAAATTAAATTATATTATTATATTAAATTATATTATTAAATTATATTATATTATTTTCAACAAATTAAATTAAATTATTTTCAAAAAAATTATATTATTTTTAAATTAAATTATATTATTTTCAAATTAAATTATATTATTTTCAAATTAAATTAAATTATTTTCAAATTAAATTATTTTCAAATTAAATTAATTTTTTTTCAAATTAAATTGTATTATTTTCAAATTAAATTAAATTATTTTCAAATTAAATTATTTTCAAATTAAATTATATTATTTTCAAATTAAATTATATTATTTTCAAATTAAATTATATTATTTTCAAATTTAAAAATTATTTTCAAATTAAATTATACAATTTTCAAATTAAATTAAATTATTTTCAAATTAAATTATATTATTTTCAATTTAAATTAAATTAGTTTTAAATTAAATTATATTATTTTCAAATTAATTTATATTATTTTCAAATTAAATTATAATATTTTCAAATTAAATTAAATTATTTTCAAATTAAATTATATTATTTTCAAATTAAATTATATTATTTTCAAATTAAATTAAATTATTTTTAAATTATATTATTTTCAAATTAAATTAAATTGTTTTCAAATTAAATTAAATTTTTTTCGAATTAAATTATATTATTTTCAAATTAAATTATATTATTTTCATATTAAATTATAATATTTTCAAATTAAATTATATTATTTTCAAATTAAATTAAATTATTTTTAAATTAAATTATACAATTTTCAAATTAAATTAAATTAAATTATATTATTTTCAATTTAAATTAAATTAGTTTTAAATTAAATTATATTATTTTCAAATTAATTTATATTATTTTCAAATTAAATTATTATTTTCAAAATAAATTAAATTATTTTCAAATTAAATTAAATTATTTTCAAATTCAATTGAATTTAAATTTAAATTAAATTAGTTTTAAATTAAATTATATTATTTTCAAATTAATTTATATTATTTTCAAATTAAATTATTATTTTCAAAATAAATTAAATTATTTTTAAATTAAATTATTTTTAAAATAAATTAAATTAATTTCAAATTAAATTATATTATTACATTAAATTATATTATTAAATTGTAATATATTATTTTCAAATTAAATTAAATTATTTTCAAAAATATTATATTATTTTTAAATTAACTTATATTATTTTCAAATTAAATTATATTATTTTCAAATTAAATTAAATTATTTTCAAAAAAATTATATTATTTTCAAATAAAATTATATTAATTTCAAAATAAATTATAATATATTATTTTCAAATTAAATAAAATTATTTTCAAATTAAATTAAATTGTTTTTAAATTAAATTAAATTATTTTCAAATTAAATTATATTATTTTCAAATTAAATTAAATTTTTTTCAAATTATATTATATTATTTTCAAATTAAATTAAATTATTTTCTAATTAAATTATACAATTTTCAAATTAAATTAAATTAAATTATTTTCAAATTAAATTAAATTATTTTTAAAATAAATTAAATTATTTTCAAATTAAATTATATTATTATATTAAATTATATTTTTAAATTATATTTTATTATTTTCAAATTAAATTAAATTATTTTCTAAAAATTATATTATTTTTAAATTAAATTATATAATTTTCAAATTAAATTAAATTATTTTCAAATTAAATTATTTTTTTTTTTCAAATTAAATTATATTATTTTCAAATTAAATTAAATTATTTTCTAATTAAATTATACAATTTTCAAATTAAATTAAATTATTTTCAAATTAAATTATATTATTTTCAATTTAAATTAAATTATTTTCAAATTAAATTAACTTTTTTTCAAATTAAATTCTATTATTTTCAAATTAAATTAAATTATTTTCTAATTAAATTATACAATTTTCAAATTAAATTAAATTAAATTATTTTCAAATGAAATTATATTATTTTCAATTTAAATTAAATTAGTTTTAAAATTAAATTATATTATTTTAAAATTAATTTATATTATTTTCAAATTAAATTATATTATTTTCAAATTAAATTTTTTTATTTTCAAATTAAATTAAATTATTTTCAAATTAAATTAAATTTTTTTCAAATTATATTATATTATTTTCAAATTAAATTAAATTATTTTCTAATTAAATTATACAATTTTCAAATTAAATTAAATTAAATTATTTTCAAATTAAATTATATTATTTTCAAATTAAATTATTTTCAAATTAAATTAAATTTTTTTCAAATTAAATTATATTATTTTCAAATTAAATTATATTATTTTCAAATTAAATTATATTATTTTCAAATTAAATTATTTTTAAATTAAATTATTTTCAAATTAAATTATATTATTTTCAATTTAAATTAAATTAGTTTTAAATTAAATTATATTATTTTAAAATTAATTTATATTATTTTCAAATTAAATTATATTATTTTCAAATTAAATTAAATTATTTTCAAATTAAATTATATTATTTTCAAATTAAATTATATTATTTTCTTATTAAATTAAATTATTTTTAAATTAAATTATATTATTTTTAAATTAAATTAAATTATTTTCAAATTAAATTAAATTTTTTTTAAATTAAATTATATTATTTTCAAATTAAATTATATTATTTTCAAATTAAATTATATTATTTTCAAATTAAATTATATTATTTTCAAAATAAATTAAATTATTTTCAAATTAAATTATACAATTTTCAAATTAAATTATATTATTTTCAAATTAAATTATATTATTTTCAAATTAAATTAAATTATTTTCAAATTAAATTATATTATTTTCAAATTAAATTATATTATTTTTTAATTAGATTAAATTATTTTTAAATTAAATTATATTATTTTCAAATTAAATTAAATTATTTTCAAATTAAATTAAATTTTTTTCAAATTAAATTATATTATTTTCAAATCAAATTATATTATTTTCAAATTAAATTATATTATTTTCAAATTAAATTATATTATTTTCAAATTAAATCAAATTGGTTTCAAATTAAATTATACAATTTTCAAATTAAATTAAATTATAATATTTTCAATTTAAATTAAATTAGTTTTAAATTAAAATATATTATTTTCAAATTAATTTATTTTATTTTCAAATTAAATTATATTATTTTTAAAATAAATTAAATTATTGTCAAATTAAATTGAATTATTTTCAAATTAAATTAAATTATTTTTAAATTAAATTATTTTTAAAATAAATTCAATTATTTTCAAATTAAATTATATTATTATATTAAATTATATTATTAAATTATATTATATTATTTTCAACAAATTAAATTAAATTATTTTCAAAAAGTTATATTATTTTTAAATTAAATTATATTATTTTCAAATTAAATTATATTATTTTCAAATTAAATTAAATTATTTTCAAATTAAATTATTTTCAAATTAAATTAATTTTTTTTCAAATTAAATTGTATTATTTTCAAATTAAATTTAATTATTTTCAAATTAAATTATTTTCAAATTAAATTATATTATTTTCAAATTAAATTATATTATTTTCAAATTAAATTATATTATTTTCAAATTTAAAAATTATTTTCAAATTAAATTATACAATTTTCAAATTAAATTAAATTATTTTCAAATTAAATTATATTATTTTCAATTTAAATTAAATTAGTTTTAAATTAAATTATATTATTTTCAAATTAATTTATATTATTTTCAAATTAAATTATAATATTTTCAAATTAAATTAAATTATTTTCAAATTAAATTATATTATTTTCAAATTAAAATATATTATTTTCAAATTAAATTAAATTATTTTTAAATTATATTATTTTCAAATTAAATTAAATTGTTTTCAAATTAAATTAAATTTTTTTCGAATTAAATTATATTATTTTCAAATTAAATTATATTATTTTCATATTAAATTATAATATTTTCAAATTAAATTATATTATTTTCAAATTAAATTAAATTATTTTTAAATTAAATTATACAATTTTCAAATTAAATTAAATTAAATTATATTATTTTCAATTTAAATTAAATTAGTTTTAAATTAAATTATATTATTTTCAAATTAATTTATATTATTTTCAAATTAAATTATTATTTTCAAAATAAATTAAATTATTTTCAAATTAAATTAAATTATTTTCAAATTCAATTGAATTTAAATTTAAATTAAATTAGTTTTAAATTAAATTATATTATTTTCAAATTAATTTATATTATTTTCAAATTAAATTATTATTTTCAAAATAAATTAAATTATTTTTAAATTAAATTATTTTTAAAATAAATTAAATTAATTTCAAATTAAATTATATTATTACATTAAATTATATTATTAAATTGTAATATATTATTTTCAAATTAAATTAAATTATTTTCAAAAATATTATATTATTTTTAAATTAACTTATATTATTTTCAAATTAAATTATATTATTTTCAAATTAAATTAAATTATTTTCAAAAAAATTATATTATTTTCAAATAAAATTATATTAATTTCAAAATAAATTATAATATATTATTTTCAAATTAAATAAAATTATTTTCAAATTAAATTAAATTGTTTTTAAATTAAATTAAATTATTTTCAAATTAAATTATATTATTTTCAAATTAAATTAAATTATTTCCAAATTAAATTAAATTATTTTCAAATCAAATTATATTATTTTTAAATTAATTTAAATTATTTTCAAGTTAAATTAAATTATTTTCAAATTAAATTAAATTATTTTCAAATTAAATTTTATGATTTTCAAATTAATATTATATTATTTTCAAATTGTATTAAAGTATTTTCAAATTAAATTTAATTATTTTCAAATTAAATTAAATTATTTTCAAATTAAATTTAGTTTTGCAAGTTAAATTATATTATTTTTAAATTAAATTATTTTCAAAATAAATTAAATTATTTTCAAATTAAATTAAATTATTTTCAAATTAAATTATAATATTTTCAAATTAAATTAAATTATTTTCAAATTAAATTAAATTATTTTCAAATTAAATTAAATTATTCTCAAATTGAATTATATTATTTTCAAATTAAATTAAATTATTCTCGAATTAAATTAAATTATTTTCAAATTAAATTAAATTATTTTCAAAATAAATTATATTATTTTCAAATTAAATTAAATTATTTTCAAATTAAATTAAAATATTTTCAAATTAAATTATATTATTTTCAAATTAAATTATATTATTTTCAAATTAAATTAAATTATTTTCAAATTAAATTAAATTATTTTCAAATTTAATTAAATTATTTTCAAATTAAATTATATTATTTTCAAATTAAATTAAATTATTTTCAAATTAAATTAAATTATTTTCAAATTAAATTATATTATTTTCAAATTAAATTAAATTATTTTCAAATTAAATTAAATTATTTTCAAATTAAACTTAATTATTTTCCAATTAAATTTAATTATTTTTAAATTAAATTAAATTATTTTCAACTTAAATTATATTATTTTCAAATTAAATATAATTATTTTCAAATTGAATTAAATTATTTTTAAATTAAATAATATTATTTTCAAATTAAATTCAATTATTTTCAAATTAAATTAAATTATTTTCAAATTAAATTTAATTATTTTCAAATTAAATTAAATTATTTTCAAATTAAATTATATAATTTTCAAATTAAATAAAATTATTTTCAAATTGAATTAAATTATTTTTAAATTTAATTAAATTATTTTCAAATTAAATTAAATTATTTTCAAACTAAATTATATTATTTTTAATTAAATAAAATTATTTTCAAATTGAATTAAATTATTTTTAAATTTAATTTTCAAAATAAATTAAATTATTTTCAAATTAAATTATATTATTTTTAATTATATTAAATTATATTCAAATTAAATGAAATTATTTTCAAATTAAATTAAATTATTTTCAAATTAAATTAAATTATTTTCAAAATAAATTAAAATATTTTTAAATTAAATTTAATTATTTCCAAATTAAATTAAATTTTTTTCAAATTAAATTATATTATTTTCAAATTAAATTATATTTTCAAATTAAATTATATTATTTTCAAGTTAAATTATATTATTTTCAAATTAAATTAAATTATTTTCAAATAAAATTTAATTATTTTCAAATAAAATTAAAATATTTTCAAATTAAATTTAATTATTTTCAAATTAAATTAAATTATTTTCAAATTGAATTAAATTATTTTCAAATTAAATTAAATTATTTTTAAATTAAATTAAATTATTTTCAAATTAAATAATATTATTTTCAAATTAAATTAAATTATTTTCAAATTAAATTAAATTATTTTCAAATTAAATTTAATTATTTTCAAATAAAATTAAATTATTTTCAAATTAAATTTAATTATTTTTAATTTAAATTAAATCATTTTCAAATTAAATTATATTATTTTCAAATTAAATTATATAATTTTCAAATTAAATTAAATTATTTTCAAATTAAATTATATTATTTTCAAGTTAAATTATATTATTTTCAAATTAAATTAAATTATTTTCAAATTAAATTATATTATTTTCAAATTAAATTATATTATTTTTAAATTAAATTATATTATTTCCAAATTAAATTAAATTATTTTCAAATTAAATTAAAATATTTTCAAATTAATTTTAATTTTTTTCAAATTAAATTATATTATTTTCAAATTAAATTATATTATTTTCAAATTAAATTATATTATTTTTAAATTAAATTATTATTTTCAAATTAAATTAAATTATTTTCAAATTAAATTAAATTTTTTTCAAATTAAATTATATTATTTTCAAATCAAATTATATTATTTTCAAATTAAATTATATTATTTTCAAATTAAATTATATTATTTTCAAATTAAATCAAATTGGTTTCAAATTAAATTATACAATTTTCAAATTAAATTAAATTATAATATTTTCAATTTAAATTAAATTAGTTTTAAATTAAAATATATTATTTTCAAATTAATTTATTTTATTTTCAAATTAAATTATATTATTTTTAAAATAAATTAAATTATTGTCAAATTAAATTGAATTATTTTCAAATTAAATTAAATTATTTTTAAATTAAATTATTTTTAAAATAAATTCAATTATTTTCAAATTAAATTATATTATTATATTAAATTATATTATTAAATTATATTATATTATTTTCAACAAATTAAATTAAATTATTTTCAAAAAAATTATATTATTTTTAAATTAAATTATATTATTTTCAAATTAAATTATATTATTTTCAAATTAAATTAAATTATTTTCAAATTAAATTATTTTCAAATTAAATTAATTTTTTTTCAAATTAAATTGTATTATTTTCAAATTAAATTAAATTATTTTCAAATTAAATTATTTTCAAATTAAATTATATTATTTTCAAATTAAATTATATTATTTTCAAATTAAATTATATTATTTTCAAATTTAAAAATTATTTTCAAATTAAATTATACAATTTTCAAATTAAATTAAATTATTTTCAAATTAAATTATATTATTTTCAATTTAAATTAAATTAGTTTTAAATTAAATTATATTATTTTCAAATTAATTTATATTATTTTCAAATTAAATTATAATATTTTCAAATTAAATTAAATTATTTTCAAATTAAATTATATTATTTTCAAATTAAATTATATTATTTTCAAATTAAATTAAATTATTTTTAAATTATATTATTTTCAAATTAAATTAAATTGTTTTCAAATTAAATTAAATTTTTTTCGAATTAAATTATATTATTTTCAAATTAAATTATATTATTTTCATATTAAATTATAATATTTTCAAATTAAATTATATTATTTTCAAATTAAATTAAATTATTTTTAAATTAAATTATACAATTTTCAAATTAAATTAAATTAAATTATATTATTTTCAATTTAAATTAAATTAGTTTTAAATTAAATTATATTATTTTCAAATTAATTTATATTATTTTCAAATTAAATTATTATTTTCAAAATAAATTAAATTATTTTCAAATTAAATTAAATTATTTTCAAATTCAATTGAATTTAAATTTAAATTAAATTAGTTTTAAATTAAATTATATTATTTTCAAATTAATTTATATTATTTTCAAATTAAATTATTATTTTCAAAATAAATTAAATTATTTTTAAATTAAATTATTTTTAAAATAAATTAAATTAATTTCAAATTAAATTATATTATTACATTAAATTATATTATTAAATTGTAATATATTATTTTCAAATTAAATTAAATTATTTTCAAAAATATTATATTATTTTTAAATTAACTTATATTATTTTCAAATTAAATTATATTATTTTCAAATTAAATTAAATTATTTTCAAAAAAATTATATTATTTTCAAATAAAATTATATTAATTTCAAAATAAATTATAATATATTATTTTCAAATTAAATAAAATTATTTTCAAATTAAATTAAATTGTTTTTAAATTAAATTAAATTATTTTCAAATTAAATTATATTATTTTCAAATTAAATTAAATTATTTCCAAATTAAATTAAATTATTTTCAAATCAAATTATATTATTTTTAAATTAATTTAAATTATTTTCAAGTTAAATTAAATTATTTTCAAATTAAATTAAATTATTTTCAAATTAAATTTTATGATTTTCAAATTAATATTATATTATTTTCAAATTGTATTAAAGTATTTTCAAATTAAATTTAATTATTTTCAAATTAAATTAAATTATTTTCAAATTAAATTTAGTTTTGCAAGTTAAATTATATTATTTTTAAATTAAATTATTTTCAAAATAAATTAAATTATTTTCAAATTAAACTAAATTATTTTCAAATTAAATTATAATATTTTCAAATTAAATTAAATTATTTTCAAATTAAATTAAATTATTTTCAAATTAAATTAAATTATTTTTAAATTGAATTAAATTATTTTCAAATTAAATTAAATTATTCTCGAATTAAATTAAATTATTTTCAAATTAAATTAAATTATTTTCAAAATAAATTATATTATTTTCAAATTAAATTAAATTATTTTCAAATTAAATTAAAATATTTTCAAATTAAATTATATTATTTTCAAATTAAATTATATTATTTTCAAATTAAATTAAATTATTTTCAAATTAAATTAAATTATTTTCAAATTTAATTAAATTATTTTCAAATTAAATTATATTATTTTCAAATTAAATTAAATTATTTTCAAATTAAATTAAATTATTTTCAAATTAAATTATATTATTTTCAAATTAAATTAAATTATTTTCAAATTAAATTAAATTATTTTCAAATTAAACTTAATTATTTTCCAATTAAATTTAATTATTTTTAAATTAAATTATATAATTTTCAAATTAAATAAAATTATTTTCAAATTGAATTAAATTATTTTTAAATTTAATTAAATTATTTTCAAATTAAATTAAATTATTTTCAAACTAAATTATATTATTTTTAATTAAATAAAATTATTTTCAAATTGAATTAAATTATTTTTAAATTTAATTTTCAAAATAAATTAAATTATTTTCAAATTAAATTATATTATTTTTAATTATATTAAATTATATTCAAATTAAATGAAATTATTTTCAAATTAAATTAAATTATTTTCAAATTAAATTAAATTATTTTCAAAATAAATTAAAATATTTTTAAATTAAATTTAATTATTTCCAAATTAAATTAAATTTTTTTCAAATTAAATTATATTATTTTCAAGTTAAATTATATTTTCAAATTAAATTATATTATTTTCAAGTTAAATTATATTATTTTCAAATTAAATTAAATTATTTTCAAATAAAATTTAATTATTTTCAAATAAAATTAAAATATTTTCAAATTAAATTTAATTATTTTCAAATTAAATTAAATTATTTTCAAATTGAATTAAATTATTTTCAAATTAAATTAAATTATTTTTAAATTAAATTAAATTATTTTCAAATTAAATAATATTATTTTCAAATTAAATTAAATTATTTTCAAATTAAATTAAATTATTTTCAAATTAAATTTAATTATTTTCAAATAAAATTAAATTATTTTCAAATTAAATTTAATTATTTTTAATTTAAATTAAATCATTTTCAAATTAAATTATATTATTTTCAAATTAAATTATATAATTTTCAAATTAAATTAAATTATTTTCAAATTAAATTATATTATTTTCAAGTTAAATTATATTATTTTCAAATTAAATTAAATTATTTTCAAATTAAATCAAATTAAATTAAATTATTTTCAAATTAAATTATATTTTCAAATTAAATTAAATTATTTTCAAATTAAATTATTTTATTTTCATATCAAATTATATTATTTTCAAATTAAATTTAATTATTTTCAAATTAAATTAAAATATTTTCAAATTAAATTATATTATTTTCAAATTAAATTAAATTATTTTCAAATTAAATTATATTATTTTTAAATTAAATTAAATTATTTTCAAATTAAATTAAATTATTTTCAAATTAAATTAAATTATTTTCAAATTAAATTTAATTATTTTCAAATTAAATTAAATTATTTTCAAATTAAATTATATTATTTTCGAATTAAATTATATCATTTTCAAATTAAATTAAATTATTTTCAAATTAAATTATATTATTTTCAAATTAAATTAAATTAGTTTTCAACTTAACATAAATTATTTTCAAAATAAATTATCTTCAAATTAAATTAAATTATTTTCAAACTAAATTATATTATTTTCAAATTAAAATAAATTCTTTTCAAATTATATTATTTTCAAATTAAATTAAGTTATTTTCAAATTAAATTAAAATATATTCAAATTAAATTTAATTATTTTCAAATTAAATTAAAATATTTTGAAATTAAATTATATTATTTTCAAATTAAATTATATTATTTTCAAATTAAATTAAATTATTTTCAAATTAAATTATATCATTTTTAAATTAAATTAAATTATTTCCAAATTAAATTATATTATTTTCAAATTAAATTATATAATTTTCCAATTAAATTAAATTATTTTCAAATTAAATTAAATTATTTTCAAATTAAACTAAATTATTTTTAAATTAAATTTAATTATTTTCAAATTAAATTAAATTATTTTCAAATTAAATTATATTATTTTCGAATTAAATTATATTATTCTCAAATTAAATTAAATTATTTTCAAATTAAATTATATTATTTTCAAAGTAAATTTAATTATTTTCAACTTAAAATAAATTATTTTCAAATTAAAATATCTTCAAATTAAATTAAATTATTTTTAAACTGAATTATATTATTTTCAAATTAAAATAAATTATATTCAAATTATATTATTTTCAAATTAAATTAAATTATTTTCAAATTAAATTAAAATCTTTTCAAATTAAATTAAATTATTTTCAAATTAAATTATTTTCAAATTAAATTAACATTTTTTCAAACTAAAATAAATTATTTTCTATATAAATTAAATTATTTTCAAATTAAATTAAATTATTTTTAAATTGAATTAAATTATTTTAAAATTAAATTATATTATTATCAAAATAAATTATATTATTTTCAAATAAAATTATTTTAAAATTAAATTAAATTATTTTCAAATTAAATTATATTATTTTCAAATTAAATTAAATTATTTTCAAATTAAATCAAATTATTTTCAAATTAAATTATATTATTTTCAAATTAAATTAAATTATTTTCAAATTAAATTAAATTATTTTCAAATTAAACTTAATTATTTTCCAATTAAATTTAATTATTTTTAAATTAAATTAAATTATTTTCAACTTAAATTATATTATTTTCAAATTAAATATAATTATTTTCAAATTGAATTAAATTATTTTTAAATTAAATAATATTATTTTCAAATTAAATTCAATTATTTTCAAATTAAATTAAATTATTTTCAAATTAAATTTAATTATTTTCAAATTAAATTAAATTATTTTCAAATTAAATTAAATTATTTTCAAATTAAATTTAATTATTTTCAAATTAAATTAAATTATTTTCAAATTAAATTATATTATTTTCGAATTAAATTATATTATTCTCAAATTAAATTATTTTCAAATTAAATTATATTATTTTCAAATTAAATTAAATTATTTTCAACTTAACATAAATTATTTTCAAATTAAATTATCTTCAAATTAAATTAAATTATTTTCAAACTGAATTATATTATTTTCAAATTAAAATAAATTATATTCAAATTATATTATTTTCAAATTAAATTAAATTATTTTCAAATTAAATTAAAATCTTTTCAAATTAAATTAAATTATTTTCAAATTAAATTATTTTCAAATTAAATTAACATTTTTTCAAACTAAAATAAATTATTTTCTATATAAATTAAATTATTTTCAAATTAAATTAAATTATTTTTAAATTGAATTAAATTATTTTCAAATTAAATAATATTATTATCAAAATAAATGATATTATTTTCAAATAAAATTATTTTAAAATTAAATTAAATTATTTTCAAATTAAATTATATTATTTTCAAATTAAATTAAATTATTTTCAAATTAAATTAAATTATTTTCAAATTAAATTATATTATTTTCAAATTAAATTAAATTATTTTCAAATTAAATTAAATTATTTTCAAATTAAACTTAATTATTTTCCAATTAAATTTAATTATTTTTAAATTAAATTAAATTATTTTCAACTTAAATTATATTATTTTCAAATTAAATATAATTATTTTCAAATTGAATTAAATTATTTTTAAATTAAATAATATTATTTTCAAATTAAATTCAATTATTTTCAAATTAAATTAAATTATTTTCAAATTAAATTTAATTATTTTCAAATTAAATAAAATTATTTTCAAATTAAATTATATAATTTTCAAATTAAATAAAATTATTTTCAAATTGAATTAAATTATTTTTAAATTTAATTAAATTATTTTCAAATTAAATTAAATTATTTTCAAATTAAATTATATTATTTTTAATTAAATAAAATTATTTTCAAATTGAATTAAATTATTTTTAAATTTAATTTTCAAATTAAATTAAATTATTTTCAAATTAAATTATATTATTTTTAATTAAATTAAATTATTTTCAAATTAAATGAAATTATTTTCAAATTAAATTAAATTATTTTCAAATTAAATTAAATTATTTTCAAATTAAATAATATTATTTTCAATTTAAATTATATTATTCTCAGATTAAATTAAATTATTTTCAAATTAAATTAAATTATTTTCAAATTAAATTATATTATTTTCAAATTAAATTAAATTATTTTCAAATTAAATTAAATTATTTTCAAATTAAACTTAATTATTTTCCAATTAAATTTAATTATTTTTAAATTAAATTAAATTATTTTCAACTTAAATTATATTATTTTCAAATTAAATATAATTATTTTTAAATTGAATTAAATTATTTTTAAATTAAATAATATTATTTTCAAATTAAATTCAATTATTTTCAAATTAAATTAAATTATTTTCAAATTAAATTTAATTATTTTCAAATTAAATAAAATTATTTTCAAATTAAATTATATAATTTTCAAATTAAATAAAATTATTTTCAAATTGAATTAAATTATTTTTAAATTTAATTAAATTATTTTCAAATTAAATTAAATTATTTTCAAATTAAATTATATTATTTTTAATTAAATAAAATTATTTTCAAATTGAATTAAATTATTTTTAAATTTAATTTTCAAATTAAATTAAATTATTTTCAAATTAAATTATATTATTTTTAATTAAATTAAATTATTTTCAAATTAAATGAAATTATTTTCAAATTAAATTAAATTATTTTCAAATTAAATTAACATTTTTTCAAACTAAAATAAATTATTTTCTATATAAATTAAATTATTTTCAAATTAAATTAAATTATTTTTAAATTGAATTAAATTATTTTCAAATTAAATTATATTATTATCAAAATAAATTATATTATTTTCAAATAAAATTATTTTAAAATTAAATTAAATTATTTTCAAATTAAATTATATTATTTTCAAATTAAATTAAATTATTTTCAAATTAAATTAAATTATTTTCAAATTAAATTATATTATTTTCAAATTAAATTAAATTATTTTCAAATTAAATTAAATTATTTTCAAATTAAACTTAATTATTTTCCAATTAAATTTAATTATTTTTAAATTAAATTAAATTATTTTCAACTTAAATTATATTATTTTCAAATTAAATATAATTATTTTCAAATTGAATTAAATTATTTTTAAATTAAATAATATTATTTTCAAATTAAATTCAATTATTTTCAAATTAAATTAAATTATTTTCAAATTAAATTTAATTATTTTCAAATTAAATTAAATTATTTTCAAATTAAATTAAATTATTTTCAAATTAAATTTAATTATTTTCAAATTAAATTAAATTATTTTCAAATTAAATTATATTATTTTCGAATTAAATTATATTATTCTCAAATTAAGTTATTTTCAAATTAAATTATATTATTTTCAAATTAAATTAAATTATTTTCAACTTAACATAAATTATTTTCAAATTAAATTATCTTCAAATTAAATTAAATTATTTTCAAACTGAATTATATTATTTTCAAATTAAAATAAATTATATTCAAATTATATTATTTTCAAATTAAATTAAATTATTTTCAAATTAAATTAAAATCTTTTCAAATTAAATTAAATTATTTTCAAATTAAATTATTTTCAAATTAAATTAACATTTTTTCAACCTAAAATAAATTATTTTCTATATAAATTAAATTATTTTCAAATTAAATTAAATTATTTTTAAATTGAATTAAATTATTTTCAAATTAAATAATATTATTATCAAAATAAATGATATTATTTTCAAATAAAATTATTTTAAAATTAAATTAAATTATTTTCAAATTAAATTATATTATTTTCCAATTAAATTTAATTATTTTTAAATTAAATTAAATTATTTTCAAATTAAATTATATTATTTTCAAATTAAATTAAATTATTTTCAAATTAAATTAAATTATTTTCAAATTAAACTTAATTATTTTCCAATTAAATTTAATTATTTTTAAATTAAATTAAATTATTTTCAACTTAAATTATATTATTTTCAAATTAATTATAATTATTTTCAAATTGAATTAAATTATTTTTAAATTAAATAATATTATTTTCAAATTAAATTCAATTATTTTCAAATTAAATTAAATTATTTTCAAATTAAATTTAATTATTTTCAAATTAAATAAAAATATTTTCAAATTAAATTATATAATTTTCAAATTAAATAAAATTATTTTCAAATTGAATTAAATTATTTTTAAATTTAATTAAATTATTTTCAAATTAAATTAAATTATTTTCAAATTAAATTATATTATTTTTAATTAAATAAAATTATTTTCAAATTGAATTAAATTATTTTTAAATTTAATTTTCAAATTAAATTAAATTATTTTCAAATTAAATTATATTATTTTTAATTAAATTAAATTATTTTCAAATTAAATGAAATTATTTTCAAATTAAATTAAATTATTTTCAAATTAAATTAAATTATTTTCAAATTAAATAATATTATTTTCAATTTAAATTATATTATTCTCAGATTAAATTAAATTATTTTCAAATTAAATTAAATTATTTTCAAAATAAATTAAAATATTTTTAAATTAAATTTAATTATTTTCAAATTAAATTAAATTTTTTTCAAATTAAATTAAATTATTTTCAAATTAAATTAAATTATTTTCAAATTAAACTTAATTATTTTCCAATTAAATTTATTTATTTTTAAATTAAATTAAATTATTTTCAACTTAAATTATATTATTTTCAAATTAAATATAATTATTTTCAAATTGAATTAAATTATTTTTAAATTAAATATTATTATTTTCAAATTAAATTCAATTATTTTCAAATTAAATTAAATTATTTTCAAATTAAATTTAATTATTTTCAAATTAAATTAAATTATTTTCAAATTAAATTAAATTATTTTCAAATTAAATTTAATTATTTTCAAATTAAATTATATTATTTTCAAATTAAATTAAATTATTTTCAACTTAACATAAATTATTTTCAAATTAAATTATCTTCAAATTAAATTAAATTATTTTCAAACTGAATTATATTATTTTCAAATTAAAATAAATTATATTCAAATTATATTATTTTCAAATTAAATTAAATTATTTTCAAATTAAATTAAAATCTTTTCAAATTAAATTAAATTATTTTCAAATTAAATCAAAATCTTTTCAAATTAAATTAAATTATTTTCAAATTAAATTATTTTCAAATTAAATTAACATTTTTTCAAACTAAAATAAATTATTTTCTATATAAATTAAATTATTTTCAAATTAAATTAAATTATTTTTAAATTGAATTAAATTATTTTCAAATTAAATAATATTATTATCAAAATAAATGATATTATTTTCAAATAAAATTATTTTAAAATTAAATTAAATTATTTTCAAATTAAATTATATTATTTTCAAATTAAATTAAATTATTTTCAAATTAAATTAAATTATTTTCAAATTAAATTATATTATTTTCAAATTAAATTAAATTATTTTCAAATTAAATTAAATTATTTTCAAATTAAACTTAATTATTTTCCAATTAAATTTAATTATTTTTAAATTAAATTAAATTATTTTCAACTTAAATTATATTATTTTCAAATTAAATATAATTATTTTCAAATTGAATTAAATTATTTTTAAATTAAATAATATTATTTTCAAATTAAATTCAATTATTTTCAAATTAAATTAAATTATTTTCAAATTAAATTTAATTATTTTCAAATTAAATAAAATTATTTTCAAATTAAATTATATAATTTTCAAATTAAATAAAATTATTTTCAAATTGAATTAAATTATTTTTAAATTTAATTAAATTATTTTCAAATTAAATTAAATTATTTTCAAATTAAATTATATTATTTTTAATTAAATAAAATTATTTTCAAATTGAATTAAATTATTTTTAAATTTAATTTTCAAATTAAATTAAATTATTTTCAAATTAAATTATATTATTTTTAATTAAATTAAATTATTTTCAAATTAAATGAAATTATTTTCAAATTAAATTAAATTATTTTCAAATTAAATTAAATTATTTTCAAATTAAATAATATTATTTTCAATTTAAATTATATTATTTTCAAATTAAATTAAATTATTTTCAAATTAAATTATATCATTTTTAAATTAAATTAAATTATTTCCAAATTAAATTATATTATTTTCAAATTAAATTATATAATTTTCCAATTAAATTAAATTATTTTCAAATTAAATTAAATTATTTTCAAATTAAACTAAATTATTTTTAAATTAAATTTAATTATTTTCAAATTAAATTAAATTATTTTCAAATTAAATTATATTATTTTCGAATTAAATTATATTATTCTCAAATTAAATTAAATTATTTTCAAATTAAATTATATTATTTTCAAAGTAAATTTAATTATTTTCAACTTAAAATAAATTATTTTCAAATTAAAATATCTTCAAATTAAATTAAATTATTTTTAAACTGAATTATATTATTTTCAAATTAAAATAAATTATATTCAAATTATATTATTTTCAAATTAAATTAAATTATTTTCAAATTAAATTAAAATCTTTTCAAATTAAATTAAATTATTTTCAAATTAAATTATTTTCAAATTAAATTAACATTTTTTCAAACTAAAATAAATTATTTTCTATATAAATTAAATTATTTTCAAATTAAATTATATTATTTTTAAATTGAATTAAATTATTTTAAAATTAAATTATATTATTATCAAAATAAATTATATTATTTTCAAATAAAATTATTTTAAAATTAAATTAAATTATTTTCAAATTAAATTATATTATTTTCAAATTAAATTAAATTATTTTCAAATTAAATCAAATTATTTTCAAATTAAATTATATTATTTTCAAATTAAATTAAATTATTTTCAAATTAAATTAAATTATTTTCAAATTAAACTTAATTATTTTCCAATTAAATTTAATTATTTTTAAATTAAATTAAATTATTTTCAACTTAAATTATATTATTTTCAAATTAAATATAATTATTTTCAAATTGAATTAAATTATTTTTAAATTAAATAATATTATTTTCAAATTAAATTCAATTATTTTCAAATTAAATTAAATTATTTTCAAATTAAATTTAATTATTTTCAAATTAAATTAAATTATTTTCAAATTAAATTAAATTATTTTCAAATTAAATTTAATTATTTTCAAATTAAATTAAATTATTTTCAAATTAAATTATATTATTTTCGAATTAAATTATATTATTCTCAAATTAAATTATTTTCAAATTAAATTATATTATTTTCAAATTAAATTAAATTATTTTCAACTTAACATAAATTATTTTCAAATTAAATTATCTTCAAATTAAATTAAATTATTTTCAAACTGAATTATATTATTTTCAAATTAAAATAAATTATATTCAAATTATATTATTTTCAAATTAAATTAAATTATTTTCAAATTAAATTAAAATCTTTTCAAATTAAATTAAATTATTTTCAAATTAAATTATTTTCAAATTAAATTAACATTTTTTCAAACTAAAATAAATTATTTTCTATATAAATTAAATTATTTTCAAATTAAATTAAATTATTTTTAAATTGAATTAAATTATTTTCAAATTAAATAATATTATTATCAAAATAAATGATATTATTTTCAAATAAAATTATTTTAAAATTAAATTAAATTATTTTCAAATTAAATTATATTATTTTCAAATTAAATTAAATTATTTTCAAATTAAATTAAATTATTTTCAAATTAAATTATATTATTTTCAAATTAAATTAAATTATTTTCAAATTAAATTAAATTATTTTCAAATTAAACTTAATTATTTTCCAATTAAATTTAATTATTTTTAAATTAAATTAAATTATTTTCAACTTAAATTATATTATTTTCAAATTAAATATAATTATTTTCAAATTGAATTAAATTATTTTTAAATTAAATAATATTATTTTCAAATTAAATTCAATTATTTTCAAATTAAATTAAATTATTTTCAAATTAAATTTAATTATTTTCAAATTAAATAAAATTATTTTCAAATTAAATTATATAATTTTCAAATTAAATAAAATTATTTTCAAATTGAATTAAATTATTTTTAAATTTAATTAAATTATTTTCAAATTAAATTAAATTATTTTCAAATTAAATTATATTATTTTTAATTAAATAAAATTATTTTCAAATTGAATTAAATTATTTTTAAATTTAATTTTCAAATTAAATTAAATTATTTTCAAATTAAATTATATTATTTTTAATTAAATTAAATTATTTTCAAATTAAATGAAATTATTTTCAAATTAAATTAAATTATTTTCAAATTAAATTAAATTATTTTCAAATTAAATAATATTATTTTCAATTTAAATTATATTATTCTCAGATTAAATTAAATTATTTTCAAATTAAATTAAATTATTTTCAAATTAAATTATATTATTTTCAAATTAAATTAAATTATTTTCAAATTAAATTAAATTATTTTCAAATTAAACTTAATTATTTTCCAATTAAATTTAATTATTTTTAAATTAAATTAAATTATTTTCAACTTAAATTATATTATTTTCAAATTAAATATAATTATTTTTAAATTGAATTAAATTATTTTTAAATTAAATAATATTATTTTCAAATTAAATTCAATTATTTTCAAATTAAATTAAATTATTTTCAAATTAAATTTAATTATTTTCAAATTAAATAAAATTATTTTCAAATTAAATTATATAATTTTCAAATTAAATAAAATTATTTTCAAATTGAATTAAATTATTTTTAAATTTAATTAAATTATTTTCAAATTAAATTAAATTATTTTCAAATTAAATTATATTATTTTTAATTAAATAAAATTATTTTCAAATTGAATTAAATTATTTTTAAATTTAATTTTCAAATTAAATTAAATTATTTTCAAATTAAATTATATTATTTTTAATTAAATTAAATTATTTTCAAATTAAATGAAATTATTTTCAAATTAAATTAAATTATTTTCAAATTAAATTAACATTTTTTCAAACTAAAATAAATTATTTTCTATATAAATTAAATTATTTTCAAATTAAATTAAATTATTTTTAAATTGAATTAAATTATTTTCAAATTAAATTATATTATTATCAAAATAAATTATATTATTTTCAAATAAAATTATTTTAAAATTAAATTAAATTATTTTCAAATTAAATTATATTATTTTCAAATTAAATTAAATTATTTTCAAATTAAATTAAATTATTTTCAAATTAAATTATATTATTTTCAAATTAAATTAAATTATTTTCAAATTAAATTAAATTATTTTCAAATTAAACTTAATTATTTTCCAATTAAATTTAATTATTTTTAAATTAAATTAAATTATTTTCAACTTAAATTATATTATTTTCAAATTAAATATAATTATTTTCAAATTGAATTAAATTATTTTTAAATTAAATAATATTATTTTCAAATTAAATTCAATTATTTTCAAATTAAATTAAATTATTTTCAAATTAAATTTAATTATTTTCAAATTAAATTAAATTATTTTCAAATTAAATTAAATTATTTTCAAATTAAATTTAATTATTTTCAAATTAAATTAAATTATTTTCAAATTAAATTATATTATTTTCGAATTAAATTATATTATTCTCAAATTAAGTTATTTTCAAATTAAATTATATTATTTTCAAATTAAATTAAATTATTTTCAACTTAACATAAATTATTTTCAAATTAAATTATCTTCAAATTAAATTAAATTATTTTCAAACTGAATTATATTATTTTCAAATTAAAATAAATTATATTCAAATTATATTATTTTCAAATTAAATTAAATTATTTTCAAATTAAATTAAAATCTTTTCAAATTAAATTAAATTATTTTCAAATTAAATTATTTTCAAATTAAATTAACATTTTTTCAACCTAAAATAAATTATTTTCTATATAAATTAAATTATTTTCAAATTAAATTAAATTATTTTTAAATTGAATTAAATTATTTTCAAATTAAATAATATTATTATCAAAATAAATGATATTATTTTCAAATAAAATTATTTTAAAATTAAATTAAATTATTTTCAAATTAAATTATATTATTTTCAAATTAAATTAAATTATTTTCAAATTAAATTAAATTATTTTCAAATTAAATTATATTATTTTCAAATTAAATTAAATTATTTTCAAATTAAATTAAATTATTTTCAAATTAAACTTAATTATTTTCCAATTAAATTTAATTATTTTTAAATTAAATTAAATTATTTTCAACTTAAATTATATTATTTTCAAATTAAATATAATTATTTTCAAATTGAATTAAATTATTTTTAAATTAAATAATATTATTTTCAAATTAAATTCAATTATTTTCAAATTAAATTAAATTATTTTCAAATTAAATTTAATTATTTTCAAATTAAATAAAAATATTTTCAAATTAAATTATATAATTTTCAAATTAAATAAAATTATTTTCAAATTGAATTAAATTATTTTTAAATTTAATTAAATTATTTTCAAATTAAATTAAATTATTTTCAAATTAAATTATATTATTTTTAATTAAATAAAATTATTTTCAAATTGAATTAAATTATTTTTAAATTTAATTTTCAAATTAAATTAAATTATTTTCAAATTAAATTATATTATTTTTAATTAAATTAAATTATTTTCAAATTAAATGAAATTATTTTCAAATTAAATTAAATTATTTTCAAATTAAATTAAATTATTTTCAAATTAAATAATATTATTTTCAATTTAAATTATATTATTCTCAGATTAAATTAAATTATTTTCAAATTAAATTAAATTATTTTCAAAATAAATTAAAATATTTTTAAATTAAATTTAATTATTTTCAAATTAAATTAAATTTTTTTCAAATTAAATTAAATTATTTTCAAATTAAATTAAATTATTTTCAAATTAAACTTAATTATTTTCCAATTAAATTTATTTATTTTTAAATTAAATTAAATTATTTTCAACTTAAATTATATTATTTTCAAATTAAATATAATTATTTTCAAATTGAATTAAATTATTTTTAAATTAAATAATATTATTTTCAAATTAAATTCAATTATTTTCAAATTAAATTAAATTATTTTCAAATTAAATTTAATTATTTTCAAATTAAATTAAATTATTTTCAAATTAAATTAAATTATTTTCAAATTAAATTTAATTATTTTCAAATTAAATTATATTATTTTCAAATTAAATTAAATTATTTTCAACTTAACATAAATTATTTTCAAATTAAATTATCTTCAAATTAAATTAAATTATTTTCAAACTGAATTATATTATTTTCAAATTAAAATAAATTATATTCAAATTATATTATTTTCAAATTAAATTAAATTATTTTCAAATTAAATTAAAATCTTTTCAAATTAAATTAAATTATTTTCAAATTAAATTAAAATCTTTTCAAATTAAATTAAATTATTTTCAAATTAAATTATTTTCAAATTAAATTAACATTTTTTCAAACTAAAATAAATTATTTTCTATATAAATTAAATTATTTTCAAATTAAATTAAATTATTTTTAAATTGAATTAAATTATTTTCAAATTAAATAATATTATTATCAAAATAAATGATATTATTTTCAAATAAAATTATTTTAAAATTAAATTAAATTATTTTCAAATTAAATTATATTATTTTCAAATTAAATTAAATTATTTTCAAATTAAATTAAATTATTTTCAAATTAAATTATATTATTTTCAAATTAAATTAAATTATTTTCAAATTAAATTAAATTATTTTCAAATTAAACTTAATTATTTTCCAATTAAATTTAATTATTTTTAAATTAAATTAAATTATTTTCAACTTAAATTATATTATTTTCAAATTAAATATAATTATTTTCAAATTGAATTAAATTATTTTTAAATTAAATAATATTATTTTCAAATTAAATTCAATTATTTTCAAATTAAATTAAATTATTTTCAAATTAAATTTAATTATTTTCAAATTAAATAAAATTATTTTCAAATTAAATTATATAATTTTCAAATTAAATAAAATTATTTTCAAATTGAATTAAATTATTTTTAAATTTAATTAAATTATTTTCAAATTAAATTAAATTATTTTCAAATTAAATTATATTATTTTTAATTAAATAAAATTATTTTCAAATTGAATTAAATTATTTTTAAATTTAATTTTCAAATTAAATTAAATTATTTTCAAATTAAATTATATTATTTTTAATTAAATTAAATTATTTTCAAATTAAATGAAATTATTTTCAAATTAAATTAAATTATTTTCAAATTAAATTAAATTATTTTCAAATTAAATAATATTATTTTCAATTTAAATTATATTATTCTCAGATTAAATTAAATTATTTTCAAATTAAATTAAATTATTTTCAAATTAAATTATATTATTTTCAAATTAAATTAAATTATTTTCAAATTAAATTAAATTATTTTCAAATTAAACTTAATTATTTTCCAATTAAATTTAATTATTTTTAAATTAAATTAAATTATTTTCAACTTAAATTATATTATTTTCAAATTAAATATAATTATTTTTAAATTGAATTAAATTATTTTTAAATTAAATAATATTATTTTCAAATTAAATTCAGTTATTTTCAAATTAAATTAAATTATTTTCAAATTAAATTTAATTATTTTCAAATTAAATAAAATTATTTTCAAATTAAATTATATAATTTTCAAATTAAATAAAGTTATTTTCAAATTGAATTAAATTATTTTTAAATTTAATTAAATTATTTTCAAATTAAATTAAATTATTTTCAAATTAAATTATATTATTTTTAATTAAATAAAATTATTTTCAAATTGAATTAAATTATTTTTAAATTTAATTTTCAAATTAAATTAAATTATTTTCAAATTAAATTATATTATTTTTAATTAAATTAAATTATTTTCAAATTAAATGAAATTATTTTCAAATTAAATTAAATTATTTTCAAATTAAATTAACATTTTTTCAAACTAAAATAAATTATTTTCTATATAAATTAAATTATTTTCAAATTAAATTAAATTATTTTTAAATTGAATTAAATTATTTTCAAATTAAATTATATTATTATCAAAATAAATTATATTATTTTCAAATAAAATTATTTTAAAATTAAATTAAATTATTTTCAAATTAAATTATATTATTTTCAAATTAAATTAAATTATTTTCAAATTAAATTAAATTATTTTCAAATTAAATTATATTATTTTCAAATTAAATTAAATTATTTTCAAATTAAATTAAATTATTTTCAAATTAAACTTAATTATTTTCCAATTAAATTTAATTATTTTTAAATTAAATTAAATTATTTTCAACTTAAATTATATTATTTTCAAATTAAATATAATTATTTTCAAATTGAATTAAATTATTTTTAAATTAAATAATATTATTTTCAAATTAAATTCAATTATTTTCAAATTAAATTAAATTATTTTCAAATTAAATTTAATTATTTTCAAATTAAATTAAATTATTTTCAAATTAAATTAAATTATTTTCAAATTAAATTTAATTATTTTCAAATTAAATTAAATTATTTTCAAATTAAATTATATTATTTTCGAATTAAATTATATTATTCTCAAATTAAATTATTTTCAAATTAAATTATATTATTTTCAAATTAAATTAAATTATTTTCAACTTAACATAAATTATTTTCAAATTAAATTATCTTCAAATTAAATTAAATTATTTTCAAACTGAATTATATTATTTTCAAATTAAAATAAATTATATTCAAATTATATTATTTTCAAATTAAATTAAATTATTTTCAAATTAAATTAAAATCTTTTCAAATTAAATTAAATTATTTTCAAATTAAATTATTTTCAAATTAAATTAACATTTTTTCAACCTAAAATAAATTATTTTCTATATAAATTAAATTATTTTCAAATTAAATTAAATTATTTTTAAATTGAATTAAATTATTTTCAAATTAAATAATATTATTATCAAAATAAATGATATTATTTTCAAATAAAATTATTTTAAAATTAAATTAAATTATTTTCAAATTAAATTATATTATTTTCAAATTAAATTAAATTATTTTCAAATTAAATTAAATTATTTTCAAATTAAATTATATTATTTTCAAATTAAATTAAATTATTTTCAAATTAAATTAAATTATTTTCAAATTAAACTTAATTATTTTCCAATTAAATTTAATTATTTTTAAATTAAATTAAATTATTTTCAACTTAAATTATATTATTTTCAAATTAAATATAATTATTTTCAAATTGAATTAAATTATTTTTAAATTAAATAATATTATTTTCAAATTAAATTCAATTATTTTCAAATTAAATTAAATTATTTTCAAATTAAATTTAATTATTTTCAAATTAAATAAAATTATTTTCAAATTAAATTATATAATTTTCAAATTAAATAAAATTATTTTCAAATTGAATTAAATTATTTTTAAATTTAATTAAATTATTTTCAAATTAAATTAAATTATTTTCAAATTAAATTATATTATTTTTAATTAAATAAAATTATTTTCAAATTGAATTAAATTATTTTTAAATTTAATTTTCAAATTAAATTAAATTATTTTCAAATTAAATTATATTATTTTTAATTAAATTAAATTATTTTCAAATTAAATGAAATTATTTTCAAATTAAATTAAATTATTTTCAAATTAAATTAAATTATTTTCAAATTAAATAATATTATTTTCAATTTAAATTATATTATTCTCAGATTAAATTAAATTATTTTCAAATTAAATTAAATTATTTTCAAAATAAATTAAAATATTTTTAAATTAAATTTAATTATTTTCAAATTAAATTAAATTTTTTTCAAATTAAATTAAATTATTTTCAAATTATATTAAATTATTTTCAAATTAAACTTAATTATTTTCCAATTAAATTTAATTATTTTTAAATTAAATTAAATTATTTTCAACTTAAATTATATTATTTTCAAATTAAATATAATTATTTTCAAATTGAATTAAATTATTTTTAAATTAAATAATATTATTTTCAAATTAAATTAAATTATTTTCAAATTAAATTAAATTATTTTCAAATTAAATTTAATTATTTTCAAATTAAATTAAATTATTTTCAAATTAAATTTAATTATTTTCAAATTGAATTAAATTATTTTTAAATTAAATAATATTATTTTCAAATTAAATTAAATTATTTTCAACTTAACATAAATTATTTTCAAATTAAATTATCTTCAAATTAAATTAAATTATTTTCAAACTGAATTATATTATTTTCAAATTAAAATAAATTATATTCAAATTATATTATTTTCAAATTAAATTAAATTATTTTCAAATTAAATTAAAATCTTTTCAAATTAAATTAAATTATTTTCAAATTAAATTATTTTCAAATTAAATTAACATTTTTTCAAACTAAAATAAATTATTTTCTATATAAATTAAATTATTTTCAAATTAAATTAAATTATTTTTAAATTGAATTAAATTATTTTCAAATTAAATAATATTATTATCAAAATAAATGATATTATTTTCAAATAAAATTATTTTAAAATTAAATTAAATTATTTTCAAATTAAATTATATTATTTTCAAATTAAATTAAATTATTTTCAAATTAAATTAAATTATTTTCAAATTAAATTATATTATTTTCAAATTAAATTAAATTATTTTCAAATTAAATTAAATTATTTTCAAATTAAACTTAATTATTTTCCAATTAAATTTAATTATTTTTAAATTAAATTAAATTATTTTCAACTTAAATTATATTATTTTCAAATTAAATATAATTATTTTCAAATTAAATTAAATTATTTTCAAAATAAATTAAAATATTTTTAAATTAAATTTAATTATTTTCAAATTAAATTAAATTTTTTTCAAATTAAATTATATTATTTTCAAATTAAATTATATTTTCAAATTAAATTATATTATTTTTAAGTTAAATTATATTATTTTCAAATTAAATTAAATTATTTTCAAATAAAATTTAATTATTTTCAAATAAAATTAAAATATTTTCAAATTAAATTTAATTATTTTCAAATTAAATTAAATTATTTTCAAATTGAATTAAATTATTTTCAAATTAAATTAAATTATTTTTAAATTAAGTTAAATTATTTTCAAATTAAATAATATTATTTTCAAATTAAATTAAATTATTTTCAAATTAAATTAAATTATTTTCAAATTAAATTATATCATTTTCAAGTTAAATTATATTATTTTCAAATTAAATTATATTATTTTCAAATTAAAATCAAATCAAATTAAATTATTTTCAAATTAAATTAAATTATTTTCAAATTAAATAATATTATTTTCGAATTAAATTATATTATTTTCTAATTAAATTAAATTTTTTTCAAATTAAATTAAATTATTTTCAAATTAAATTAAATTATTTTCAAATTAAATTTAATTATTTTCAAATTAAATTAAATTTTTTTTAGTTTAAATTATATTATTCTCAAATTAAATTAAATTATTTTTAAATTAAATTATATTATTTTCAAATTAAATTATATTATTTTCAAATTCAATTATTTTCAAATTAAATTTATTTATTTTCAAATTAAATTATATTATTTTCAAAATAAATTAAATTATTTTCAAATTAAATTTAATTATTTTCAAATAAAATTAAATTATTTTCAAATTAAATTTAATTATTTTCAATTTAAATTAAATCATTTTCAAATTAAATTATATTATTTTTAAATTAAATTATATTATTTTCAAATTAAATTAAATTATTTTCAAATTAAATTAAATTATTTTCAAATTAAATTAAATTATTTTCAAATTAAATTTAATTAGTTTCAAATTAAATTAAATTATTTTCAAATTAAATTATATTATTTTCGAATTAAATTATATCATTTTCAAATTAAATTAAATTATTTTCAAATTAAATTATATTATTTTCAAATTAAATTAAATTATTTTCAACTTAACATAAATTATTTTCAAATTAAATTATCTTCAAATTAAATTAAATTATTTTCAAACTAAATTATATGATTTTCAAATTAAAATAAATTCTTTTCAAATTATATTATTTTCAAATTAAATTAAATTATTTTTAAATTAAATTAAAATATTTTCAAATTAAATTTAATTATTTTCAAATTAAATTTAAATATTTTCAAATTAAATTATATTATTTTCAAATTAAATTATATTATTTTCAAATTAAATTAAATTATTTTCAAATTAAATTATATCATTTTTAAATTAAATTAAATTATTTCCAAATTAAATTATATTATTTTCAAATTAAATTATATAATTTTCAAATTAAATTAAATTATTTTCAAATTAAATTAAATTATTTTCAAATTAAATTAAATTTTTTTAAATTAAATTAAATTATTTTTAAATTAAATTAAATTATTTTCAAATTAAATTATATTATTTTCGAATTAAATTATATTATTCTCAAATTAAATAAAATTATTTTCAAATTAAATTATATTATTTTCAAATTAAATTAAATTATTTTCAACTTAACATAAATTATTTTCAAATTAAATTATGTTTAAATTAAATTAAATTATTTTCAAACTGAATTATATTATTTTCAAATTAAAATAAATTATTTTCAAATTATATTATTTTCAAACTAAATTAAAATATTTTAAAATTAAATTAAAATCTTTTCAAATTAAATTAAATTATTTTCAAATTAAATTAACATTTTTTTAAACTAAATTAAATTATTTTCTATATAAATTAAATTATTTTCAAATTAAATTAAATTATTTTCAAATTGAATTAAATTATTTTCAAATTAAATTATATCATTATCAAAATAAATTATATTATTTTCAAATAAAATTATTTTAAAATTAAATTAAATTATTTTCAAATTAAATTATTTTATTTTCAAATTAAATTAAATTATTTTCAAATTAAAATAAATTATTTTCAAATTAAATTATATTATTTTCAAATTAAATTAAATTATTTTCAAATTAAATTAAATTATTTTCAAATTAAACTTAATTATTTTCCAAATAAATTTAATTATTTTCAAATTAAATTAAATTATTTTCAACTTAAATTATATTATTTTCAAATTAAATATAATTATTTTCAAATTGAATTAAATTATTTTTAAATTAAATAATATTATTTTCAAATTAAATTCAATTATTTTCAAATTAAATTAAATTATTTTTAAATTAAATTTAATTATTTTCAAATTAAATTAAACTATTTTCAAATTAAATTATATAATTTTCAAATTAAATAAAATTATTTTCAAATTGAATTAAATTATTTTTAAATTTAATTAAATTATTTTCAAATTAAATTAAATTATTTTCAAATTAAATTATATTATTTTTAATTAAATAAAATTATTTTCAAATTGAATTAAATTATTTTTAAATTTAATTAAATTATTTTCAAATTAAATTAAATTATTTTCAAATTAAATTATATTATTTTTAATTAAATTAAATTATTTTCAAATTAAATGAAATTATTTTCAAATTAAATTAAATTATTTTCAAATTAAATTAAATTATTTTCAAATTAAATAATATTATTTTCAAATTAAATTATATTATTCTCAGATTAAATTAAATTATTTTCAAATTAAATTAAATTATTTTCAAATTAAATAAAAATATTTTTAAATTAAATTTAATTATTTTCAAATTAAATTAATTTTTTTTCAAATTAAATTATATTATTTTCAAATTAAATTATAATATTTTCAAATTAAATTATATTATTTTCAAGTTAAATTATATTATTTTTAAATTAAATTAAATTATTTTCAAATTAAATTATATTATTTTCAAATAAAATTAAATTATTTTCAAATAAAATTTAATTATTTTCAAATAAAATTAAAATATTTTCAAATTAAATTTAATTATTTTCAAATTAAATTAAATTATTTTCAAATTATATTAAATTATTTTCAAATTAAATTAAATTATTTTTAAATTAAATTAAATTATTTTCAAATTAAATTAAATTATTTTCAAATTAAATTAAATTATTTTCAAATTAAATTATAATATTTTCAAATCAAATTAAATTATTTTCAAATTAAATTTAATTATTTTCAAATAAAATTAAAATATTTTCAAATTAAATTTAATTATTTTCAAATTAAATTAAATTATTTTCAAATTGAATTAAATTATTTTCAAATTAAATTAAATTATTTTTAAATTAAATTAAATTATTTTCAAATTAAATTAAATTATTTTCAAATTAAATTATATCATTTTCAAGGTAAATTATATTATTTTCAAATTAAATTATATTATTTTCAAATTAAAATCAAATTAAATTATTTTCAAATTAAATTATATTATTTTCAAAATAAATTAAAATATTTTCAAATTAAATTAAATTATTTTCAAATTGAATTAAATTATTTTCAAATAAAATTAAATTATTTTTAAATTAAATAATATTATTTTCGAATTAAATTATATTATTTTTAAATTAAATTTTTTTTTTTTCAAATTAAATTAAATTATTTTCAAATTAAATTATATTATTTTCAAATTAAATTAAATTATTTTCAAATTAAATTAAATTATTTTCAAATTAAATTATATTATTTTCAAATTAAATTAAATTATTTTCAAATTAAATTAAATTATTTTCAAATTAAACTTAATTATTTTCCAATTAAATTTAATAATTTTTAAATTAAATTAAATTATTTTCAACTTAAATTATATTATTTTCAAATTAAATATAATTATTTTCAAATTGAATTAAATTATTTGTAAATTAAATAATATTATTTTCAAATTAAATTCAATTATTTTCAAATTAAATTAAATTATTTTCAAATTAAATTTAATTATTTTCAAATTAAATTAAATTATTTTCAAATTAAATTATATAATTTTCAAATTAAATAAAATCATTTTCAAATTGAATTAAATTATTTTTAAATTTAATTAAATTATTTTCAAATTAACTTAAATTATTTTCAAATTAAATTATATTATTTTTAATTAAATAAAATTATTTTCAAATTAAATTAAATTATTTTTAAATTTAATTTTCAAATTAAATTAAATTATTTTCAAGATAAATTATATCATTTTTAATTAAATTAAATTATTTTCAAATTAAATGAAATTATTTTCAAATTAAATTAAATTATTTTCAAATTAAATTAAATTATTTTCAAATTAAATAATATTATTTTCAAATTAAATTATATTATTCTCAGATTAAATTAAATTATTTTCAAATTAAATTAAATTATTTTAAAAATAAATCAAAATATTTTTAAATTAAATTTAATTATTTTCAAATTAAATTAAATTTTTTTCAAATTAAATTATATTATTTTCAAATTAAATTATATTTTCAAATTAAATTATATTATTTTCAAGTTAAATTATATTATTTTCAAATTAAATTAAATTATTTTCAAATAAAATTTAATTATTTTCAAATAAAATTAAAATATTTTCAAATTAAATTTAATTATTTTCAAATTAAATTAAATTATTTTCAAATTGAATTAAATTATTTTCAAATTAAATTAAATTATTTTTAAATTAAATTAAATTATTTTCAAATTAAATAATATTATTTTCAAATTAAATTAAATTATTTTCAAATTAAATTAAATTATTTTAAAATTAAATTATATCATTTTCAAGTTAAATTATATTATTTTCAAATTAAATTATATTATTTTCAAATTAAAATCAAATTAAATTAAATTATTTTCAAATTAAATTATATTATTTTCGAAATAAATTAAATTATTTTTATATTAAATGAAATTATTTTCAAATCAAATTAAATTATTTTCAAATTAAATTAAATTATTTTCAAATTAAATAATATTATTTTCGAATTAAATTATATTATTTTCTAATTAAATTAATTTTTTTTCAAATTAAACTAAATTATTTTCAAATTAAATTAAATTATTTTCAAATTAAATTTAATTATTTTCAAATTAAATTAAATTTTTTTTAGTTTAAATTATATTATTCTCAAATTAAATTAAATTATTTTTAAATTAAATTATATTATTTTCAAATTAAATTATATTATTTTCAAATTCAATTATTTTCAAATTAAATTTATTTATTTTCAAATTAAATTATATTATTTTCAAAATAAATTAAATTATTTTCAAATTAAATTTAATTATTTTCAAATAAAATTAAATTATTTTCAAATTAAATTTAATTATTTTCAATTTAAATTAAATCATTTTCAAATTAAATTATATTATTTTTAAATTAAATTATATTATTTTCAAATTAAATTAATTTATTTTCAAATTAAATTAAATTATTTTCAAATTAAATTTAATTATTTTCAAATTAAATTAAATTATTTTCAAATTAAATTATATTATTTTCGAATTAAATTATATTATTTTCAAATTAAATTAAATTATTTTCAACTTAACATAAATTATTTTCAAATTAAATTATCTTCAAATTAAATTAACATATTTTCAAATTAAATTTAATTATTTTCAAATTAAATTAAAATATTTTCAAATTAAATTATATTATTTTCAAATTAAATTATATTATTTTCAAATTAAATTAAATTATTTTAAAATTAAATTAAATTATTTTCAAATTAAATTAAATTATTTTCAAATTAAATTATATTTTCAAATTAAATTAAATTATTTTCAAATTAAATTATTTTATTTTCAAATTAAATTATATTATTTTCAAATTAAATTTAATTATTTTCAAATTAAATTAAAATATTTTCAAATTAAATTTAATTATTTTCAAATTAAATTAAAATATTTTCAAATTAAATTATATTATTTTCAAATTAAATTATATTATTTTCAAATTAAATTAAATTATTTTTAAATTAAATTAAATTATTTTCAAATTAAATTAAATTATTTTTAAATTAAATTATATTTTCAAATTAAATTAAATTATTTTCAAATTAAATTATTTTATTTTCAAATTAAATTATATTATTTTCAAATTAAATTTAATTATTTTCAAATTAAATTGAAATATTTTCAAATTAAATTATATTATTTTCAAATTAAATTAAATTATTTTCAAATTAAATTATATTATTTTTAAATTAAATTAAATTATTTTCAAATTAAATTATATTATTTTCAAATTAAATTATATTATTTTCAAATTAAATTAAATTATTTTCAAATTAAATTAAATTATTTTCAAATTAAATTAAATTATTTTCAAATTAAATTTAATTATTTTCAAATTAAATTAAATTATTTTCAAATTAAATTATATTATTTTCGAATTAAATTATATCATTTTCAAATTAAATTAAATTATTTTCAAATTAAATTATATTATTTTCAACTTAACATAAATTATTTTCAAATTAAATTATCTTCAAATTAAATTAAATTATTTTCAAACTAAATTATATTATTTTCAAATTAAAATAAATTCTTTTCAAATTATATTATTTTCAAATTAAATTAAATTATTTTCAAATTAAATTAAAATATTTTCAAATTAAATTTAATTATTTTCAAATTAAATTAAAATATTTTCAAATTAAATTATATTATTTTCAAATTAAATTAAATTATTTTCAAATTAAATTATATCATTTTTAAATTAAATTAAATTATTTCCAAATTAAATTATATTATTTTCAAATTAAATTATATAATTTTCAAATTAAATTAAATTATTTTCAAATTAAATTAAATTATTTTCAAATTAAATTTAATTATTTTCAAATTAAATTAAATTATTTTCAAATTAAATTATATTATTTTCGAATTAAATTATATCATTTTCAAATTAAATTAAATTATTTTCAAATTAAATTATATTATTTTCAACTTAACATAAATTATTTTCAAATTAAATTATCTTCAAATTAAATTAAATTATTTTCAAACTAAATTATATTATTTTCAAATTAAAATAAATTCTTTTCAAATTATATTATTTTCAAATTAAAATAAATTATTTTCAAATTAAATTAAAATATTTTCAAATTAAATTTAATTATTTTCAAATTAAATTAAAATATTTTCAAATTAAATTATATTATTTTCAAATTAAATTAAATTATTTTCAAATTAAATTATATCATTTTTAAATTAAATTAAATTATTTCCAAATTAAATTATATTATTTTCAAATTAAATTATATAATTTTCAAATTAAATTAAATTATTTTCAAATTAAATTAAATTATTTTCAAATTAAATTAAATTATTTTTAAATTAAATTTAATTATTTTCAAAATAAATTAAATTATTTTCAAATTAAATTATATTATTTTCGAATTAAATTATATTATTCTCAAATTAAATTAAATTATTTTCAAATTAAATTATATTATTTTCAAATTAAATTAAATTATTTTCAACTTAACATAAATTATTTTCAAATTAAATTATCTTCAAATTAAATTAAATTATTTTCAAACTGAATTATATTATTTTCAAATTAAAATAAATTATTTTCAAATTTTATTATCTTCAAACTAAATTAAATTATTTTAAAATTAAATTAAAATCTTATCAAATTAAATTAAATTATTTTCAAATTAAATTAACATTTTTTCAAACTAAATTAAATTATTTTCTATATAAATTAAATTATTTTCAAATTAAATTAAATTATTTTCAAATTGAATTAAATTATTTTCAAATTAAATTATATTATTATCAAAATTAATTATATTATTTTCAAATAAAATTATTTTAAAATTAAATTAAATTATTTTAAAATTAAATTATTTTATTTTCAAATTTAATTAAATTATTTTCAAATTAAATTAAATTATTTTCAAATTAAATTATATTATTTTCAAATTAAATTAAATTATTTTCAAATTAAATTTAATTATTTTCAAATTAAATTAAATTATTTTCAACTTAAATTATATTATTTTCAAATTAAATATAATTATTTTCAAATTGAATTAAATTATTTTTAAATTAAATAATATTATTTTCAAATTAAATTCAATTATTTTCAAATTAAATTAAATTATTTCAAATTAAATTTAATTATTTTCAAATTAAATTAAACTATTTTCAAATTAAATTATATAATTTTCAAATTAAATAAAATTATTTTCAAATTGAATTAAATTATTTTTAAATTTAATTAAATTATTTTCAAATTAAATTAAATTATTTTCAAATTAAATTATATTATTTTTAATTAAATAAAATTATTTTCAAATTGAATTAAATTATTTTTAAATTTAATTAAATTATTTTCAAATTAAATTAAATTATTTTCAAATTAAATTATATTATTTTTAATTAAATTAAATTATTTTCAAATTAAATGAAATTATTTTCAAATTAAATTAAATTATTTTCAAATTAAATTTAATTATTTTCAAATTAAATAATATTATTTTAAATTAAATTATATTATTCTCAGATTAAATTAAATAATTTTCAAATTAAATTAAATTATTTTCAAATTAAATTAAATTTTTTTCAAATTAAATTATATTATTTTCAAATTAAATTATATTATTTTCGAATTAAATTATATTATTCTCAAATTAAATAAAATTATTTTCAAATTAAATTATATTATTTTCAAATTAAATTAAATTATTTTCAACTTAACATAAATTATTTTCAAATTAAATTATGTTTAAATTAAATTAAATTATTTTCAAACTGAATTATATTATTTTCAAATTAAAATAAATTATTTTCAAATTATATTATTTTCAAACTAAATTAAAATATTTTAAAATTAAATTAAAATCTTTTCAAATTAAATTAAATTATTTTCAAATTAAATTAACATTTTTTCAAACTAAATTAAATTATTTTCTATATAAATTAAATTATTTTCAAATTAAATTAAATTATTTTCAAATTGAATTAAATTATTTTCAAATTAAATTATATTATTATCAAAATAAATTATATTATTTTCAAATAAAATTATTTTAAAATTAAATTAAATTATTTTTAAATTAAATTATTTTATTTTCAAATTAAATTAAATTATTTTCAAATTAAATTAAATTATTTTCAAATTAAATTATATTATTTTCAAATTAAATTAAATTATTTTCAAATTAAATTAAATTATTTTCAAATTAAACTTAATTATTTTCCAAATAAATTTAATTATTTTCAAATTAAATTAAATTATTTTCAACTTAAATTATATTATTTTCAAATTAAATATAATTATTTTCAAATTGAATTAAATTATTTTTAAATTAAATAATATTATTTTCAAATTAAATTAAATTATTTTCAAATTAAATTAAATTATTTTTAAATTAAATTTAATTATTTTCAAATTAAATTAAACTATTTTCAAATTAAATTAAATAATTTTCAAATTAAATAAAATTATTTTCAAATTGAATTAAATTATTTTTAAATTTAATTAAATTATTTTCAAATTAAATTAAATTATTTTCAAATTAAATTATATTATTTTTAATTAAATAAAATTATTTTCAAATTGAATTAAATTATTTTTAAATTTAATTAAATTATTTTCAAATTAAATTAAATTATTTTCAAATTAAATTATATTATTTTTAATTAAATTAAATTATTTTCAAATTAAATGAAATTATTTTCAAATTAAATTAAATTATTTTCAAATTAAATTAAATTATTTTCAAATTAAATAATATTATTTTCAAATTAAATTATATTATTCTCAGATTAAATTAAATTATTTTCAAATTAAATTAAATTATTTTCAAATTAAATTAAAATATTTTTAAATTAAATTTAATTATTTTCAAATTAAATTTAATTTTTTTCAAATTAAATTATATTATTTTCAAATTAAATTATAATATTTTCAAATTAAATTATATTATTTTCAAGTTAAATTATATTATTTTTAAAATAAATTAAATTATTTTCAAATTAAATTATATTATTTTCAAATTAAATTAAATTATTTTCAA
This sequence comes from Phosphuga atrata, assembly GCA_944588485.1. Lineage (NCBI taxonomy): Eukaryota > Metazoa > Arthropoda > Insecta > Coleoptera > Silphidae > Phosphuga > Phosphuga atrata. The sequence goes on along the minus strand of OX155899.1, from coordinate 18,961,420 downwards.
ATAAAATTTAATTATTTTCAAATAAAATTAAAATATTTTCAAATTAAATTTAATTATTTTCAAATTAAATTAAATTATTTTCAAATTGAATTAAATTATTTTCAAATTAAATTAAATTATTTTTAAATTAAATTAAATTATTTTCAAATTAAATTAAATTATTTTCAAATTAAATTAAATTATTTTCAAATTAAATTATATTATTTTCAAATTAAATTATAATATTTTCAAATCAAATTAAATTATTTTCAAATTAAATTTAATTATTTTCAAATAAAATTAAAATATTTTCAAATTAAATTTAATTATTTTCAAATTAAATTAAATTATTTTCAAATTGAATTAAATTATTTTCAAATTAAATTAAATTATTTTTAAATTAAATTAAATTATTTTCAAATTAAATAATATTATTTTCAAATTAAATTAAATTATTTTCAAATTAAATTAAATTATTTTCAAATTAAATTATATCATTTTCAAGGTAAATTATATTATTTTCAAATTAAATTATATTATTTTCAAATTAAAATCAAATTAAATTATTTTCAAATTAAATTATATTATTTTCAAAATAAATTAAAATATTTTCAAATTAAATTAAATTATTTTCAAATTGAATTAAATTATTTTCAAATAAAATTAAATTATTTTTAAATTAAATAATATTATTTTCGAATTAAATTATATTATTTTTAAATTAAATTATTTTTTTTTTCAAATTAAATTAAATTATTTTCAAATTAAATTATATTATTTTCAAATTAAATTAAATTATTTTCAAATTAAATTAAATTATTTTCAAATTAAATTATATTATTTTCAAATTAAATTAAATTATTTTCAAATTAAATTAAATTATTTTCAAATTAAACTTAATTATTTTCCAATTAAATTTAATAATTTTTAAATTAAATTAAATTATTTTCAACTTAAATTATATTATTTTCAAATTAAATATAATTATTTTCAAATTGAATTAAATTATTTGTAAATTAAATAATATTATTTTCAAATTAAATTCAATTATTTTCAAATTAAATTAAATTATTTTCAAATTAAATTTAATTATTTTCAAATTAAATTAAATTATTTTCAAATTAAATTATATAATTTTCAAATTAAATAAAATCATTTTCAAATTGAATTAAATTATTTTTAAATTTAATTAAATTATTTTCAAATTAACTTAAATTATTTTCAAATTAAATTATATTATTTTTAATTAAATAAAATTATTTTCAAATTGAATTAAATTATTTTTAAATTTAATTTTCAAATTAAATTAAATTATTTTCAAATTAATATATATCATTTTTAATTAAATTAAATTATTTTCAAATTAAATGAAATTATTTTCAAATTAAATTAAATTATTTTCAAATTAAATTAAATTATTTTCAAATTAAATAATATTATTTTCAAATTAAATTATATTATTCTCAGATTAAATTAAATTATTTTCAAATTAAATTAAATTATTTTAAAAATAAATTAAAATATTTTTAAATTAAATTTAATTATTTTCAAATTAAATTAAATTTTTTTCAAATTAAATTATATTATTTTCAAATTAAATTATATTTTCAAATTAAATTATATTATTTTCAAGTTAAATTATATTATTTTCAAATTAAATTAAATTATTTTCAAATAAAATTTAATTATTTTCAAATAAAATTAAAATATTTTCAAATTAAATTTAATTATTTTCAAATTAAATTAAATTATTTTCAAATTGAATTAAATTATTTTCAAATTAAATTAAATTAATTTTAAATTAAATTAAATTATTTTCAAATTAAATAATATTATTTTCAAATTAAATTAAATTATTTTCAAATTAAATTAAATTATTTTAAAATTAAATTATATCATTTTCAAGTTAAATTATATTATTTTCAAATTAAATTATATTATTTTCAAATTAAAATCAAATTAAATTAAATTATTTTCAAATTAAATTATATTATTTTCGAAATAAATTAAATTATTTTCATATTAAATGAAATTATTTTCAAATCAAATTAAATTATTTTCAAATTAAATTAAATTATTTTCAAATTAAATAATATTATTTTCGAATTAAATTATATTATTTTCTAATTAAATTAATTTTTTTTCAAATTAAACTAAATTATTTTCAAATTAAATTAAATTATTTGCAAATTAAATTTAATTATTTTCAAATTAAATTAAATTTTTTTTAGTTTAAATTATATTATTCTCAAATTAAATTAAATTATTTTTAAATTAAATTATATTATTTTCAAATTAAATTATATTATTTTCAAATTCAATTATTTTCAAATTAAATTTATTTATTTTCAAATTAAATTATATTATTTTCAAAATAAATTAAATTATTTTCAAATTAAATTTAATTATTTTCAAATAAAATTAAATTATTTTCAAATTAAATTTAATTATTTTCAATTTAAATTAAATCATTTTCAAATTAAATTATATTATTTTTAAATTAAATTATATTATTTTCAAATTAAATTAATTTATTTTCAAATTAAATTAAATTATTTTCAAATTAAATTTAATTATTTTCAAATTAAATTAAATTATTTTCAAATTAAATTATATTATTTTCGAATTAAATTATATTATTTTCAAATTAAATTAAATTATTTTCAACTTAACATAAATTATTTTCAAATTAAATTATCTTCAAATTAAATTAACATATTTTCAAATAAAATTTAATTATTTTCAAATTAAATTAAAATATTTTCAAATTAAATTATATTATTTTCAAATTAAATTATATTATTTTCAAATTAAATTAAATTATTTTCAAATTAAATTAAATTATTTTCAAATTAAATTAAATTATTTTCAAATTAAATTATATTTTCAAATTAAATTAAATTATTTTCAAATTAAATTATTTTATTTTCAAATTAAATTATATTATTTTCAAATTAAATTTAATTATTTTCAAATTAAATTAAAATATTTTCAAATTAAATTTAATTATTTTCAAATTAAATTAAAATATTTTCAAATTAAATTATATTATTTTCAAATTAAATTATATTATTTTCAAATTAAATTAAATTATTTTTAAATTAAATTAAATTATTTTCAAATTAAATTAAATTATTTTCAAATTAAATTATATTTTCAAATTAAATTAAATTATTTTCAAATTAAATTATTTTATTTTCAAATTAAATTATATTATTTTCAAATTAAATTTAATTATTTTCAAATTAAATTGAAATATTTTCAAATTAAATTATATTATTTTCAAATTAAATTAAATTATTTTCAAATTAAATTATATTATTTTTAAATTAAATTAAATTATTTTCAAATTAAATTATATTATTTTCAAATTAAATTATATTATTTTCAAATTAAATTAAATTATTTTCAAATTAAATTAAATTATTTTCAAATTAAATTAAATTATTTTCAAATTAAATTTAATTATTTTCAAATTAAATTAAATTATTTTCAAATTAAATTATATTATTTTCGAATTAAATTATATCATTTTCAAATTAAATTAAATTATTTTCAAATTAAATTATATTATTTTCAACTTAACATAAATTATTTTCAAATTAAATTATCTTCAAATTAAATTAAATTATTTTCAAACTAAATTATATTATTTTCAAATTAAAATAAATTCTTTTCAAATTATATTATTTTCAAATTAAATTAAATTATTTTCAAATTAAATTAAAATATTTTCAAATTAAATTTAATTATTTTCAAATTAAATTAAAATATTTTCAAATTAAATTATATTATTTTCAAATTAAATTATATTATTTTCAAATTAAATTAAATTATTTTCAAATTAAATTATATCATTTTTAAATTAAATTAAATTATTTCCAAATTAAATTATATTATTTTCAAATTAAATTAAATTATTTTCAAATTAAATTAAATTATTTTTAAATTAAATTTAATTATTCTCAAATTAAATTAAATTATTTTCAAATTAAATTAAATTATTTTCAAATTAAATTATATTATTTTCAAATTAAATTAAATTATTTTCAAATTAAATTAAAATATTTTCAAATTAAATTTAATTATTTTCAAATTAAATTAAAATATTTTCAAATTAAATTATATTATTTTCAAATTAAATTATATTATTTTCAAATTAAATTAAATTATTTTCAAATTAAATTATATCATTTTTAAATTAAATTAAATTATTTCCAAATTAAATTATATTATTTTCAAATTAAATTAAATTATTTTCAAATTAAATTAAATTATTTTCAAATTAAATTAAATTATTTTTAAATTAAATTTAATTATTCTCAAATTAAATTAAATTATTTTCAAATTAAATTATATTATTTTCAAATTAAATTAAATTATTTTCAACTTAACATAAATTATTTTCAAATTAAATTATCTTCAAATTAAATTAAATTATTTTCAAACTGAATTATATTATTTTCAAATTAAAATAAATTATTTTCAAATTTTATTATTTTCAAACTAAATTAAATTATTTTAAAATTAAATTAAAATCTTATCAAATTAAATTAAATTATTTTCAAATTAAATTAACATTTTTTCAAACTAAATTAAAATATTTTCTATATAAATTAAATTATTTTCAAATTAAATTAAATTATTTTCAAATTGAATTAAATTATTTTCAAATTAAATTATATTATTATCAAAATTAATTATATTATTATCAAATAAAATTATTTTAAAATTAAATTAAATTATTTTAAAATTAAATTATTTTATTTTCAAATTTAATTAAATTATTTTCAAATTAAATTAAATTATTTTCAAATTAAATTATATTATTTTCAAATTAAATTAAATTATTTTCAAATTAAATTTAATTATTTTCAAATTAAATTAAATTATTTTCAACTTAAATTATATTATTTTCAAATTAAATATAATTATTTTCAAATTGAATTAAATTATTTTTAAATTAAATAATATTATTTTCAAATTAAATTCAATTATTTTCAAATTAAATTAAATTATTTTTAAATTAAATTTAATTATTTTCAAATTAAATTAAACTATTTTCAAATTAAATAATATTATTTTAAATTAAATTATATTATTCTCAGATTAAATTAAATAATTTTCAAATTAAATTAAATTATTTTCAAATTAGATTAAATTTTTTTCAAATTAAATTATATTATTTTCAAATTAAATTATAATATTTTCAAATTAAATTATATTATTTTCAAGTTAAATTATATTATTTTTAAATTAAATTAAATTATTTTCAAATTAAGTTATATTATTTTCAAATTAAATTAAATTATTTTCAAATAAAATTTAATTATTTTCAAATAAAATTAAAATATTTTCAAATTAAATTTAATTATTTTCAAATTAAATTATATCATTTTCAAGTTAAATTATATTATTTTCAAATTAAATTATATTATTTTCAAATTAAAATCAAATTAAATTATTTTCAAATAAATTATATTATTTTCAAAATTAATTAAAATATTTTCAAATTAAATTAAACTATTTTCAAATTGAATTAAATTATTTTCAAATTAAATTAAATTATTTTCAAATTAAATAATATTATTTTCGAATTAAATTATATTATTTTCTAATTAAATTATTTTTTTTTCAAATTAAATTAAATTATTTTCAAATTAAATTAAATTATTTTCAAATTAAATTTAATAATTTTCAAATTAAATTAATTTTTTTTTTTGTTTAAATTATATAATTCTCAAATTAAATTAAATTATATTATTTTCAAATTAAATTATATTATTATCAAATTCAATTATTTTCAAATTAAATTTATTTATTTTCAATTTAAATTATATTATTTTCAAAATAAATAAAATTATTTTCAAAATAAATTAAATTATTTTCAAATAAAATTAAATTATTTTCAAATTAAATTTAATTATTTTCAATTTAAATTAAATCATTTTCAAATTAAACTATATTATTTTCAAATTAAATTATATTATTTTCAAATCAAATCAAATTAAAATTAATTATTTTCAAATTACAATATATTATTTTCAAATTAAATTAAATTATTTTCAACTTAAATTATATTATTTTAAAGTTAAATTATATTATTTTCAAACTAAATGAAATTATTTTCAAATTAAATTATATTATTTTCAAATTAAATTAAATTATTTTCAAATTAAATTTAATTATTGTCAAATTAAATTATATTATTTTCAAATTAAATTAAATTATTTTCAAATTAAATTATATTAATTTCAAATTAAATTAAATCATTTTCAAAAAAAATTATATTATTTTCAAATTAAATTTAGTTATTTTCAAATTGAATTAAAATATTTTCAAATCAAATTAAATTATTTTCAAATTAAATTAAATTATTTTCAAATTAAATTAAATCATTTTCAAAAAAAATTATATTATTTTCAAATTAAATTTAGTTATTTTCAAATTAAATTAAAATATTTTCAAATTGAATTATATTATTTTCAAATTAAATTATATTATTTTCAAATCAAATTATATTATTTTCAAATTAAATTAAGTCATTTTCAAAAAAAATTATATTATTTTCAAATTAAATTTAGTTATTTTCAAATTAAATTATATTGGTTTCAAATCAAATTAAATTATTTTCAAATTAAATTAAATTATTTTCAAATTAAATTTAATTATTTTCGAATTAAATTATATTATTTTCAAAATAAATTAAATAATTTAAAAATTAAATTATATTATTTTCAAATTAAATTAAATTATTTTCAACTAAACATAAATTATTTTCAAATTAAATTAAATTATTTTCAAACTAAATTTTATTATTTTCAAATTAAAATAAATTATTTTCAAATTATATTATTTTCAAATTAAATTAAATTATTTTCAATATAAATTAAATTATTTTCAAAATAAATTATATTATTTTCAAATTAAATTAAATTATTTTTAAATTAAATTAAATTATTTTCAACTTAACATAAATTATTTTCAAATTAAATTATATTCAAATTAAATTAAATTATTTTTAAACTAAATAATATTATTTTCAAATTAAAATAAATTATTTTCAAATTATACTAATTTCAAATAAATTAAATTATTTTCAAATTAAATTAAAATCTTTTCAAAATAAATTAAATTATTTTCAAATTAAATTATTTTCAAATTAAATTAACATATTTTCAAACTAAATTAAATTATTTTCTAATTAAATTAAATTATTTTCAAATTAAATTTAAATATTTTCAAATTAAATTAAAATTTTTTCAAATTAAATTAAATTATTTTCAAAATAAATTAAATTATTTTCAAATTGAATTAAATTATTTTCAAATTAAATTATATTATTTTCAAAATAAATTATATTATTTTCAAATTAAATTAAATTATTTTTAAATTAAATTAAATTATTTTCAACTTAACATAAATTATTTTCAAATTAAATTATCTTCAAATTAAATTAAATTATTTTTAAACTAAATAATATTATTTTCAAATTAATATAAATTATATTCAAATTATATTATTTTCAAATAAATAAAATTATTTTCAAATTAAATTAAAATCTTTTCAAAATAAATTAAATTATTTTCAATTAAATTATTTTCAAATTAAATTAACATATTTTCAAACTAAATTAAATTATTTTCTAATTAAGTTAAATTATTTTCAAATTAAATTAAATTATTTTCAAATTAAATTAAATTATTTTCAAATTAAATTATTTTCAAATTAAATTATATTATTTTCAAGTTAAATTATATTATTTTCTATATAAATTAAATTATTTTCTATATAAATTAAATTATTTTCTATATAAATTAAATTATTTTCAAATTAAATTAAATTATTTTCAAATTGAATTAAATTATTTTCAAATTAAATTATATTATTTTCAAATTAAATTAAATTATTTTCAAATTGAATTAAATTATTTCCAAATTCAATTATATTATTTTCAAAATAAATTATATTATTTTCAAATCAAAAAAAATTATTTTTAAATTAAATTAAATTATTTTCAACTTAACATAAATTATTTTCAAATTAAATTATCTTCAAATTAAATAAAATTATTTTTAAACTAAAGAATATGATTTTCAAATTAAAATAAATTATTTTCAAAGTATATTATTTTCAAATAAATAAAATTATTTTCAAATTAAATTAAAATCTTTTCAAAATAAATTAAATTATTTTCAAATTAAATTATTTACAAATTAAATTAACATATTTCAAACTAAATTATATTATTTTTAAAATAAATTATTTTATTTTCAAATTAAAATTAATTATTTTCAAATTAAATTAACATTTTTTTAAACTAAATTAAATTATTTTCTATATAAATTAAATTATTTTCTATATAAATTAAATTATTTTCTATATAAATTAAATTATTTTCAAACTAAATTAAATTACTTTCTAATTAAATTAAATTATTTTCAAATTAAATTAAATTATTTTCAAATTAAATTAAATTATTTTCAAATTAAATTAAATTATTTTCAAATTAAATTATATTATTTTCAAATTAAATTAAATTATTTTCAAACTGAATTAAATTATTTTCAAATTCAATTATATTATTTTCAAAATAAATTATATTATTTTCAAATTAAAATAAATTATTTTTAAATTAAATTAAATTATTTTCAACTTAACATAAATTATTTTCAAATTAAATTATCTTCAAATTAAATTAAATTATTTTTAAACTAAATAATGTTATTTTCAAATTAAAATAAATTATTTTCAAATTATATTTTTTTCAAATAAATAAAATTATTTTCAAATTAAATTAAAATCTTATCAAAATAAATTAAATTATTTTAAATTATTTTCAAATTAAATTAACATATTTTTAAACTAAATTAAATTATTTTCTAATTAAATTAAATTATTTTCAAATTAAATTAAATTATTTTAAAATTAAATTTGATTATTTTTAAATTAAATTATTTTAATATTAAATAAAATTATTTTCAAATCAAATTATATTATTTTCAAATTAAATTATTTTTAATTTAAATTAACATATTTCAAACTAAATTATATTATTTTCAAAATAAATTATTTTATTTTCAAATTAAAATTAATTATTTTCAACTTAAATTATTTTCAATTTAAATTAACATATTTTCAAACTAAATTATAATATTTTCAAAATAAATTATATTATTTTCAAATTAAATTAAATTATTTTCATTTTAAATTAAATTATTTTCAAATTAAATTATTTTTAAATTAAATTATATTATTTTTAAATTAAAATGAATTATTTTCAAATCAATTTAAATTATTTTTAAAATAAATTATATTATTTTCAAATTAAATTAAATTATTTTCAAATTAAATTAAATTATTTTCAAATTAAATTATATTATTTTCAAAATAAATTATATTATTTTCAAATTAAAATAAATTATTTTCAAATTAATTTAAATTATTTTTAAAATAAATTATATTATTTTCAAATTAAATTAAAATATTTTCAAATTAAATTAAATTATTTTCAAATTAAATTAAATTATTTTCAAATTAAATTATTTTTATATTAAATTATATTATTTTTAAATTAAATTAAATTATTTCCAAATTAAATTATATTATTTTCAAATTAAAATAAATTATTTTCAAATTAATTTAAATTATTTTTAAAATAAATTATATTATTTTCAAATTAAATTAAATTATTTTCAAATTAAATTATTTTTAAATTAAATTATATTATTTTCAATTTAAAATAAATTATTTTCAAATCAACTTATATTTCTTCAAATTAAATTATGTAATTTTCAAATTAAAATGAATTATTTTCAAATTAAATTAAATTATTTTCAAATTAAATTATATTATTTTCAAAATAAATTATATTATTTTCAAATTAAATTATATGATTTTCAAAATAAATTATATTATTTTCATATTAAATTAAATTATTTTCAAATTAAATTATATTATTTTTAAATTATATTATATTATTTCCAAATTAAATTATATTATTTTCAAATTAAATTAAATTATTTCCAAAATAAATTATATTATTTTCAAATAATATTATATTATTTTCAAATTAAATTAAATTATTTTCAAATTAAATTAAATTATTTTCAAATTAAATTATTTTGAAATTAAATTATATTATTTTTAAATTAAATTAAATTATTTTCAAATTAAATTAAATTATTTTCAAATCAACTTATATTTCTTCAAATTAAATTATGTAATTTTCAAATTAAAATGAATTATTTTCAAATTAAATTAAATTATTTTCAAATTAAATTAAATTATTTTCAAATTAATCTAAGTTATTTTTAAAATAAATTATAATATTTTCAAATAAAATTAAATTATTTTAAAATTAAATTATATTATTTTCAAATTAAATTCTATTATTTTCAAATTAAATTATTATTTTCAAATTAAATTAAATTATTTTCAAATTAAACTAAATTATTTTCAAATTAAATTATATTATTTTCAAATTAAATTATATTATTTTCAAATTAAATTAAATAATTTTCAAATTAATCTAAATTATTTTTAAAATAAATTATAATATTTTCAAATTAAATTAAATTATTTTCAAATTAAATTATATTATTTTCAAATTAAACTAAATTATTTTTATCTTAAATTATATTATTTTCAAATTAAATTAAATTATTTTCAAATTAAAATATATTATTTTCAAATTCAATTATATTATTTTTATCTTAAATTCTATTATTTTCAAATTAAATTAAATTATTTTCAAATTAAAATATTTTCAAATTAAATTAAATTAATTTCAAATTAAATTATTTTCAAATTAAATTAAATTAATTTCAAATTAAATTAAATTATTTTCAAATTAATCTAAATTATTTATAAAATAAATTATAATATTTTCAAATAAAATTAAATTATTTTCAAATTGAATTTAATCATTGTCAAATTAAATTATGATATTTTCAAATTAAATTATATTATTTTTATCTTAAATTATATTATTTTCAAAATAAATTAAATTATTTTCAAATTAAATTATTTTCAAACTAAATTAAATTAATTTCAAATTAAATTAAATTATTTTCAAATTAAATTATATTATTTTCAAATTAAATTATATTATTTTCAAAATAAATTTTATTATTTTTAAATAAAAAAAAATTGTTTTCAAATTAAATTATATTATTTTCAAATTGAATTATATTATTTTCAAATTAAATTATATTATTTTCAAATTAAATTATATTATTTTTTAATTAAATTATATTATTTTCAAAATAAATTATATTATTTACAAAAAAAATTAAATTATTTTCAAAATAAATTTTATTATTTTCAAATTAAATTAAATTATTTTCAAATTAAATTAAATTATTTTCAAATTAAATTATATTATTTTCAAATTAAATTAAATTATTTTCAAATTAAATTATATTTTTTTCTAATTAAATTAAATTATTTTCAAATTAAATTAAAAAGTTTTCCAATTAAATTAAATTATTTTCAAAATAAATTATACTATTTTCAAATTAAATTAAATTATATTCAAATAAAATTTTATTATTTTCAAATTAAATTAAATTATTTTCAAATGAAATTAAATTATTTTCAAATTAAATTAAATTATTTTCAAATTAAATTATATTATTTTAAAATTAAATTAATTTTTTTCAAATTAAATTAAATTATTTTCAAATTAAATTGTATTATTTTCAAATTAAATTAAATAGTTTTCCAATTAAATTGAATTATTTTAAAATAAATTAAATTGTTTTCAAATTAAATTAAATTATTTTCAAATTAAATTAAATTTTTTTCAAATTTAATTATATTATTTTCAAATTAAATTAAATTATTTTAAAACTAAATTATTTTCAAAATAAATTAAATTATTTTCAAAATAAATTATATTATTTTCAAATTAAATTAAATTATATTCAAATTAAATTATATTATTTTCAAATTAAATTAAATTATTTTCAAATTAAATTAAATTATTTTCAAATTAAATTATATTATTTTAAAATTAAATTAATTTTTTTCAAATTAAATTAAATTATTTTCAAATTAAAATAAATTATTTTCAAATTAAATTATATTATTTTCAAATTAGAGTATATTATTTACAAATTAAATTAAATTGTTTTCCAATTAAATTAAATTAGTTTCAAAATAAATTAAATTATTTTCAAATTAAATTAAATTATTTTCAAATTAAATTAAATTATTTTCTTATTAAATTATATTATTTTCAAATTAAATTATATTATTTTCAAATTAAATCAAATTATTTTCAAATTAAAATAAAATATTTTCAAAATAAATTATATTATTTTCAAATTAAATTAAATTATATTCAAATTAAATTAAATTATTTTCAAATGAAATTATTTTATTTTCAAATTAAATTAAATTCTTTTAAAACTAAATTATTTTCAAATTAAATTAAATTATATTCAAATTAAATTATAATATTTTCAAATTAAATTAAATTATTTTCAAATTAAATTAAATTATTTTTAAATTAAATTATATTATTTTCAAATTAAATTAAATTATTTTAAAACTAAATTATTTTCAAATTAAATTAAAGTATTTTCAAAATAAATTATATTATTTTCAAATTAAATTAAATTATATTCAAAATAAATTATATTATTTTCAAATTAAATTAAATTATTTTCAAATTAAATTAAATTTATTTCAAATTAAATTATATTGTTTTCAAATTAAATTAAATTATTTTAAAATTAAATTATTTTCAAATAAAATTAAATTATTTTCAAAATAAATTAAATTATTTTTAAATTAAATTAAATTATGTTCAAATTAAATTATATTATTTTCAAATTAAATTAAATAGTTTTCCAATTAAATTGAATTATTTTAAAATTAAATTAAATTATTTTCAAATTAAATTAAATTTTTTTCAAATTAAATTATATTGTTTCCAAATTTAATTATATTATTTTCAAATAAAATTATATTATTTCCAATTTAAATTATGTTATTTTTAAATTAAATTATATTGTTATCAAATTAAATAATTTTTTTTTCAAATTAAATTAAAATATTTTCAAATTAAATTAAATTATTTTCAAATTAAATTATATTAATTTCAAATTAGAGTATATTATTTTCAAATTAAATTAAATTGTTTTCCAATTAAATTAAATTATTTTCAAATTAAATTAAATTATTTTCAAATTAAATTAAATTATTTTCAAATTAAATTAAATTGTTTTCCAATTAAATTAAATTATTTTAAAATTAAATTAAATTATTTTCAAACTAAATTAAATTATTTTCAGAATAAATTAAATTATTTTCAAATTAAATTAAATTATTTTTAAATTAAATTATATTATTTTCAAATTAAATTAAATTATTTTCAAATTAAATTAAATTGTTTTTTAATTAAATTAAATTATTTTAAAACTAAATTATTTTCAAATTAAATTAAATTATTTTCAAAATAAATTATATTATTTTCAAATTAAATTAAATTATATTCAAATTAAATTATATTATTTTCAAATTAAATTAAATTATTTTCAAATTAAATTAAATTATTTTCAAATTAAATTATATTATTTTCAAATTAAATTAAATTATTTTAAAACTAAATTATTTTCAAATTAAATTAAATTATTTTCAAAATGAATTATATTATTTTCAAATTAAATTAAATTATATTCAAAATAAATTATATTATTTTCAAATTAAATTAAATTATTTTCAAATTAAATTAAATTATTTTCAAATTAAATTATATTAATTTCAAATTAGAGTATATTATTTTCAAATTAAATTAAATTGTTTTCCAATTAAATTAAATTATTTTCATATTAAATTAAATTATTTTCAAATTAAATTAAATTATTTTCAAAGGAAAATATATTATTTTCAAATTAAATTAAATTATTTTTAAATTAAATTATATTATTTTCAAATTAAATTAAATTATTTTCAAATTAAATTAAATTGTTTTTTAATTAAATTAAATTATTTTCAAATTAAATTAAATTATTTTCAAATTAAATCATATTATTTTCAATTTAAATTGTTATTTTTAAATTAAATTATATTTTTATCAAATTAAATTATTTTTTTTTTCAAATTAAATTAAAATATTTTCAAATTAAATTACATTATTTTCAAATTAAATTAAATTATTTTTCAATGAAATTATATTATTTTCAAATTAAATTAAATTATTTTAAAATTAAATTATTTTCAAATTAAATTAAATTATTTTCAAAATAAATTAAATAATTTTCAAATTAAATTAAATTATTTTCAAATTAAATTATATTATTTTCAAATTAAATTAAATTATTTTGAAATTAAATTAAATTGTTTTAAAATTAAATTAAATTATTTTCAAATTAAATTAAATTATTTACAAATTAAATTATATTATTTTCAAATTAGAGTATATTATTTTCAAATTAAAGTAAATTGTTTTCCAATTAAATTAAATTATTTTCAAATTAATTTAAATTATTTTCAAATTAAATTAAATTATTTTCCAATTAATATATACTATTTTAAAATTAAATTAAATAGTTTTCCAATTAAATTGAATTATTTTAAAATTAAATTAAATTATTTTCAAATTAAATTATTTTCAAATTAAATTAAATTTTTTACAAATTAAATTATATTGTTTTCAAATTTAATTATATTATTTTCAAATAAAATTAAATTATTTTTAAATCAAATTATGTTATTTTCAAATTAAATTATATTATTTCTAAACTAAATAAATTATTTTCAAATTAAATTAAATTATTTTCAAAATAAATTAAATTATTTTCAAATTAAATTAAATTATTTTCAAATTAAATTAAATTATTTTCAAATTAAATTAAATTGTTTTTCAATTAAATTAAATTATTTTCTAATCAAATTATATTATTTTCAAATTAAATTATATTATTTTTAAATTAAATTAAAGTATTTGCAAATTAAATTATATTATTTTCAAGTTAAATTATTTTCAAATTAAATAAATTTATTTTCAAAATAAATTATATTTTTTTTAAATAAAATTATATTATTTTCAAATTAAATTATATTATTTTCAAATTAAATTAAATTATTTTCAAATTAAATTAAATTATTTTCATATTAAATTATATTATTTTCAAATTAAATTAAATTATATTTAAATTAAATTATATTATTTTTATAATAAATTATATTATTTTTAAATGAAATTAAATTATTTTAAAATTAAATTATATTAATTTCAAATTAAATTATATTATTTTCAAATTAAATTATATTATTTTCAAATTAAATTAAATTATTTTCAAATTAAATTAAATTATTTTCATATTAAATTATATTATTTTCAAATTAAATTAAATTATATTTAAATTAAATTATATTATTTTCAAATTAAATTATATTATTTTCAAATTAAATTAAATTATTTTCAAATTAAATTATATTATTTTCAAATTAAATTAAATTATTTTCAAATTAAATTATATTATTTTCAAATTAAATTAAATTATTTTCAAATTAAATTAAATTATTTTCATATTAAATTATATTATTTTCAAATTAAATTAAATTATATTTAAATTAAATTATATTATTTTTATAATAAATTATATTATTTTCAAATGAAATTAAATTATTTTAAAATTAAATTATATTAATTTCAAATTAAATTATATTATTTTCAATTTAAATTAAATTATTTTCAAATTAAATTATATTATTTTCAAATTAAATTATATTATTATTAAATTACATAAAATTATTTTCAAATTAAATTAAATTATTTTCATATTAAATTATATTATTTTCAAACTAAATTTTATTATTATCAAATTAAATTAAATTTTTTTCAAATTAAATTAAATTATTTTAAAATTAAATTAAATTATTTTCAAATTAAATTATATTATTTTCAAATTAAATTATATTATTTTCCAAATAAATTAAATTATTTTCAAATTAAATTAAATAATTTTCAAATTAAAAAAAAATATTTTCAAATTAAATTATAATATTTTTAAATTAAAGTATATTATTTTCAAATTAAATTAAATTGTTTTCCAATTAAGTTAAATTATTTTAAAATTAAATTAAATTGTTTTCAAAATAAATTAAATTATTTTTAAATTAAATTAAATTATTTTAAAATTAAATTATATTAATTTCAAATTAAATTATATTATTTTCAATTTAAATTAAATTATTTTCAAATCAAATTATATTATTTTCAAATTAAATTATATTATTTTCAAATCAAATTAAATTATTTGCAAATTAAATTATAATATTTTGAAATTAAATAATTTTCAAAATAAATTATTTTCAAATTAAATAAATTTATTTTCATAATAAATTATATTATTTTCAAATAACATTAAATTATTTTCAAATTAAATTATATTATTTTCAAATTAAATTATATTATTTTCAAATTAAATTATATTATTTTCAAATTAAATTAAATTATTTTCAAATTAAATTAAATTGTTTTCAAAATAAATGAAATTATTTTCAAAATAAATTAAATTATTTTAAAATCAATTAAATTATTTTCAAATTAAATTATATTATTTTCAAATTCAATTAAATTATTTTCAAATTAAATTATATTATTTTCAAATTAAATTATATTAATTTCAAATAAAATTATATTATTTTCAAATAAAATTAAATTATTTTAAAATTAAATTATATTAATTTCAAATTAAATTATATTATTTTCAATTTAAATAAAATTATTTTCAAATAAAATTATATTATTTTCAAATTAAATTAAATAATTTCAAAATTAAATCAAATTATTTTCAAAATAAATTAAATTATTTTCAAATTAAATTAAATTATTTTCAAATTAAATTAAATTATTTTCAAATTAAATTAATTTTTTTTCATATTAAATTATATTATTTTTAAATTAAAATTAATTATTTTCAGATTACATTAATTTGTTTTCCAATAAAATTAAATTATTTTCAAATTAAATTAAATTATTTTTAAATTAAATTATATTATTTTCAATTTAAATTATGTTATTTTTAAATTAAATTATATTATTATCAAATTAAATTAAATTATTTTCAAATTAAATTAAATTATTTTCAAATTAAATTAAATTATTTTCAAATTCAATTATATTATTTTCAAATTAAATTAAATAGTTTTCCAATTAAATTGAATTATTTTAAAATTAAATTAAATTGTCTTCAAATTAAATAAAATTATTTTCAAATTAAATTAAATTTTTTTCAAATTAAATTATATTATTTTCAAATTAAATTATATTATTTTTAAATTAAATTAAATTATTTGCAAATTAAATTAAATAATTTTCAAATTAAATTATTTTTAAATTAAATTAAATTATTTTCAAATTAAATTAAATTATTTTCAAACTAAATTATTTTATTTTCAAATTAAATTAAATTATTTTCAAAATAAATTATATTATTTTAAAATGAAATTAAATTATTTTCAAATTAAATTAAATTGTTTTACAATTAAATTAAATTATTTTCAAATTAAATTACATTATTTTCAAATTAAATTATATAATTTTCAATTTAAATTATGTCATTTTCAAATTAAATTATATTATTTTCAAATTAAATTAATTTTTTTAAATTAAATTAAATTATTTTCAAATTAAATTAAATTATTTTCAAACTAAATTATATTATTTTCAAATTAGAGTATATTATTTTCAAATCAAATTAAATTGTTTTCCAATTAAATTAAATTATTTTCAAATTAAATTAAATTATTTTCAAATTAAATTTAATTATTTTCAAATTAAATTAAATTATTTTCTTATTAAATTATATTATTTTCAAATTAAATTATATTATTTTCAAATTAAATCAAATTATTTTCAAATTAAAATAAATTATTTTCAAAATGAATTATATTATTTTCAAATTAAATTAAATTATATTCAAATTAAATTATGTTATTTTCAAAATAAATTAAATTATTTTTAAATTAAATTAAATTATTTTCAAATGAAATTATATTATTTTCAAATTAAATTAAATTATTTTAAAACTAAATTATTTTCAAATTAAATTAAATTATTTTTAAAATAAAATGTATTATTTTCAAATTAAATTAAATTATATTCAAATTAAATTAAATTATTTTCAATTTAAATTATATTATTTTCAAATTAAATTAAATAGTTTCCCAATTAAATTGAATTATTTTAAAATTAAATTATATTATTTTCAAATTAAATTAAATTATTTTAAAATTAAATTATTTTCAAATTAAATTAAATTATTTTCAAAATAAATTAAATTATTTTCAAATTAAATTAAATTATTTTCAAATTTAGTTATATTATTTTCAAATTAAATTAAATTATTTTCAAATGAAATTATATTATTTTCAAATTAAATTAAATTATTTTAAAATTAAATTATTTTCAAATTAAATTAAATTATTTTCAAAATAAATTAAATTATTTTCAAATTAAATTAAATTATTTTCAAATTAAATTATATTATTTTCAAATTAAATTAAATTATTTACAAATTAAATTATATTATTTTCAAATTAGAGTATATTATTTTCAAATTAAATTAAATTGTATTCCAATTAAATTAAATTATTTTCAAATTAAATTAAATTATTTTCAAATTAAATTAAATTACTTTCAAATTAAATTATATTATTTTCAAATTAAATTAAATAGTTTTCCAATTAAATTGAATTATTTTAAAATTAAATTAAATTATTTTCAAATTAAATTAAATTTTTTTCAAATTAAATTATATTGTTTTCAAATTTAATTATATTATTTTCAAATAAAATTAAATTATTTTCAAATCAAATTATATTATTTTTAAATTAAATTATATTATTTCTAAATTAAATTAAATTATTTGCAATTTAAATTAAATTATTTTTAAATTAAATTAAATTATTTTCAAATTAAATTATATTATTTTCAAATAAAATTAAATTATTTTCAAATCAAATTATATTATTTTCAAATTAAATTATATTATTTTTAAATTAAATTAAATTATTTGCAAATTAAATTAAATTATTTTCAAATTAAATTATTTTCAAATTAAATTATTTTCAAACTAAATTAAATTAATTTCAAATTAAATTAAATTATTTTCAAATAAAATTATATTATTTTCAAATTAAATTATATTATTTTCAAAATAAATTATATTATTTACAAAAAAAATTAAATTATTTTCAAAATAAATTTTATTATTTTCAAATTAAATTATATTATTTTCAAATTAAATTAAATTATTTTCAAATTAAATTATATTATTTTCAAATTAAATTATACTATTTTCAAATTAAATTAAATTATATTCAAATAAAATTTTATTATTTTCAAATTAAATTAAATTATTTTCAAATGAAATTAAATTATTTTCAAATTAAATTATATTATTTTCAAATTAGATTAAATTATTTTCAAATTAAATTATATTATTTTAAAATTAAATTATATTGTTTTCAAATTAAATTAAATTATTTTCAAAATAAATTATATTATTTTCAAATTAAATTGAATTATTTTAAAATTAAATTATTTTCAGATTAAATTAAATTATTTTCAAATTAATTTAAATTATTTTTAAATTAAATTATATTAATTTCAAATTAAATTAATTTTTTTTCAAAATAAATTATTTTATTTTCAAATAAAATAAATTTTTTTTCAAACTAAATTAAATTATTTTCAAATTAAATTATATTATTTTCAAATTAAATTAAATTATTTTCAAATTAAATTATATTATTTTCAAATTAAATTAAATTATTTTCAAATTAAATTATATTTTTTTCTAATTAAATTAAATTATTTTCAAATTAAATTAAATCGTTTTCCAATTAAATTAAATTATTTTCAAAATAAATTAAATTATTTTCAAATTAAATTAAATTATTTTCAAATTAAATAAATTTATTTTCAAAATGAATTATATTATTTTCAAATAAAATTAAATTATTTTCAAATTAAATTATATTATTTTCAAAGTAAATTATATTATTTTCAAATTAAATTAAATTATTTTCAAATTAAATTAAATTGTTTTCAAAATAAATTAAATTATTTTCAAATTAAATTAAATTGTTTTCAAATTAATTACATTATTTTCAAATTAAAATAAATTATTTTCAAATTAAATTTTCTTATTTTCAAATTAAATTAAATTATTTTCAAATTAAATAAATTTATTTTCAAAATAAATTATATTATTTTCAAATAAAATTAAATTATTTTCCAATTAAATTATATTATTTTCAAATTAAATTATATTATTTTCAAATTAAATTAAATTATTTTCAAATTAAATTAAATTATTTTCAAATTAAATTAAATTATTTTTAAATTAAATTATATTATTTTCAAAGTAAATTATATTATTTTCAAATAAAATTATATTATTTTTATAATAAATTATATTATTTTAAAATGAAATTAAATTTTTTTAAAATTAAATTATATTAATTCCAAATTAAATTATATTATTTTCAATTTAAATTAAATTATTTTCAAATTAAATTATATTATTTTCAAATTAAATTATATTATTTTCAAATTAAATAAAATTATTTTCAAATTAAATTAATTTATTTTCATATTAAATTATATTATTTTCAAATTAAATTATATTATTTCCAAATCAAATTATATTATTTTCAAATTAAATTATATTATTTTTAAATTAAATTAAATTATTTGCAAATTAAAATAAATTATTTTCAAATTAAATTAAATTATTTTCAAGTTAAATTATATTATTTTCAAATAAAATTAAATTATTTTCAAATCAAATTATATTATTTTCAAATTAAATTATATTATTTTCAAATGAAATTATATTATTTTCAAATTAAATAAAATTATTTTCAAATTAAATTAAATTATTTTCATATTAAATTATATTATTTTCAATTTAAATTAAATTATTTTCAAATTAAATTATATTATTTTCAAATTAAATTAAATTATTTTAAAATTAATTTAAATTATTTTCAAATTAAATTAAAATATTTTCAAATTAAATTAAATTATTTTCAAATTAAATTATATTATTTTTAAATTAAATTAAATTATTTTCATATTAAATTAAATAGTTTTCCTATTAAATTAAATTATTTTCAAATTAAATTAAATCATTTTCAAATTAAATTATATTATTTTCAAATTAAATTAAATTATTTTCAACTTAAATTATATTATTTTCAAATTAAATTATATTATTTTCAAATTAAATTATATTATTTTCAAATTAAATTAAATTATTTTCAAATTAAATTAAATTGTTTTCAAAATAAATTAAATTATTTTCAAATTAAATTAAATTGTTTTCAAATTAATTACATTATTTTCAAATTAAACTAAATTATTTTCAAATTAAATTTTATTATTTTCAAATTAAATTAAATTATTTTCAAATTAAATAAATTTATTTTCAAAATAAATTATATTATTTTCAAATAAAATTAAATTATTTTCAAATTAAATTATATTATTTTCAAATTCAATTATAATATTTTTATCTTAAATTCTATTATTTTCAAATTAAATTAAATTATTTTCAAATTAAATTAATTTTTTTCATATTAACTTATATTATTTTCAAATTAAAATTAATTATTTTCAGATTAAATTAATTTGTTTTCCAATAAAATTAAATTATTTTCAAATTAGATTAAATTATTTTCAAATTAAATTATATTATTTTCAATTTAAATTATGTTATTTTTAAATTCAATTATATTATTTTCAAATTAAATTAAATAGTTTTCCAATTAAATTGAATTATTTTAAAATTAAATTAAATTGTTTTCAAATTAAATTAAATTATTTTCAAATTAAATTAAATTTTTTTCAAATTAAATTATATTATTTTCAAATTAAATTATATTATTTTTAAATTAAATTAAATTATTTGCAAATTAAATTAAATAATTTTCAAATTAAATTATTTTCAAATTAAATTAAATTATTTTCAAATTAAATTAAATTATTTTCAAATAAAATTAACTTATTTTCAAATTAAATTAAATTATTTTCAAAATAAATTATATTATTTTAAAATGAAATTAAATTATTTTCAAATTAAATTAAATTATTTTCAAATTAAATTATATAATTTTCAATTTAAATTATGTCATTTTCAAATTAAATTATATTATTTTCAAATTAAATTAATTTTTTTTCAAATTAAATTAAATTATTTTCAAATTAAATTAAATTATTTTCAAATTAAATTATATTATTTTCAAATTAGAGTATATTATTTTCAAATCAAATTAAATTGTTTTCCAAATAAATTAAATTATTTTCAAATTAAATTAAATTATTTTCAAATTAAATTAAATTATTTTCAAATTAAATTAAATTATTTTCGTATTAAATTATATTATTTTCAAATTAAATTATATTATTTTCAAATTAAATCAAATTATTTTCAAATTAAAATAAATTATTTTCAAAATAAATTATATTATTTTCAAATTAAATTAAATTATATTCAAATTAAATTATGTTATTTTTAAAATAAATTAAATTATTTTCAAATTAAATTAAATTATTTTCAAATTAAATTATATTATTTTCAAATTAAATTAAATTATTTTAAAACTAAATTATTTTCAAATTAAATTAAATTATTTTTAAAATAAAATGTATTATTTTCAAATTAAATTAAATTATATTCAAATTAAATTAAAATATTTTCAATTTAAATTATATTATTTTCAAATTAAATTAAATAGTTTCCCAATTAAATTGAATTATTTTAAAATTAAATTATAATATTTTCAAATTAAATTAAATTATTTTCAAATTAAATTAAATTATTTTCAAAATAAATTAAATTATTTTCAAATTAAATTAAATTATTTTCAAATTTAGTTATATTATTTTCAAATTAAATTAAATTATTTTCAAATTAAATTATATTATTTTCAAATTAAATTAAATTATTTTAAAATTAAATTATTTTCAAATTAAATTAAATTATTTTCAAAATAAATTAAATTATTTTCAAATTAAATTAAATTATTTACAAATTAAATTATATTATTTTCAAATTAGAGTATACTATTTTCAAATTAAATTAAATTGTATTCCAATTAAATTAAATTATTTTTAAATTAAATTAAATTATTTTCAAATTAAATTAAATTACTTTCAAATTAAATTATATTATTTTCAAATTAAATTAAATAGTTTTCCAATTAAATTGAATTATTTTAAGATTAAATTAAATTATTTTCAAATTAAATTAAATTTTTTTCAAATAAATTATATTGTTTTTAAATTTAATTATATTATTTTCAAATAAAATTTAATTATTTTCAAATCAAATTATATTATTTTTAAATTAAATTATATTATTTCTAAATTAAATTAAATTATTTGCAAATTAAATTAAATTATTTTTAAATTAAATTAAATTATTTTCAAATTAAATTATATTATTTTCAAATAAAATTAAATTATTTTCAAATCAAATTATATTATTTTCAAATTAAATTATATTATTTTCAAATTAAATTAAATTATTTACAAATTAAATTAAATTATTTTCAAATAAAATTATTTTCAAATTAAATTATTTTCAAATTAAATTATTTTCAAATAAAATTAAATTATTTTCAAATTAAATTATTTTCAAATTAAATTATTTTCAAATTAAATTAAATTATTTTCAAATTAAATTAAATTATTTTCAAATTAAATTATATTATTTTCAATTTAAATTATATTAATTTCAAATTAGAATATATTATTTTCAAATTAAATTAAATTGTTTTCCAATTAAATTAAATTATTTTCAAATTAAATTAAATTATTTTCAAATTAAATTAAATTATTTTCAATTTAAATTATATTATCTTCAAATTAAATTAAATAGTTTCCCAATTAAATTGAATTATTTTAAAATTAAATTAAATTGTTTTCAAATTAAATTAAATTATTTTCAAATTAAATTAAATTTTTTTCAAATTAAATTATATTGTTTTCAAATTTAATTATTATATTTCCAAATTAAATTAAATTATTTTCAAATCAAATTATATTTTTTTCAAATTAAATTATATTATTTTTAAATTAAATTAAATTATTTGCAAATTAAATTATATTATTTTCAAATTAAATTATTTTCAAATTAAATAAATTTATTTTCAAAATGAATTATATTATTTTCAAATAAAATTAAATTATTTTAAAATGAAATTAAATTATTTTAAAATTAAATTATATTAATTCCAAATTAAATTATATTATTTTCAATTTAAATTAAATTATTTTTAAATTAAATTATATTATTTTCAAATTAGAGTATATTATTTTCAAATCAAATTAAATTGTTTTCCAATTAAATTAAATTATTTTCAAATTAAATTAAATTATTTTCAAATTAAATTAAATTATTTTCAAATTAAATTAAATTATTTTCTTATTAAATTATATTATTTTCAAATTAAATTATATTATTTTGAAATTAAATCAAATTATTTTCAAATTAAAATAAATTATTTTCAAAATAAATTATATTATTTTCAAATTAAATTAAATTATATTCAAATTAAATTATGTTATTTTCAAAATAAATTAAATTATTTTTAAATTAAATTAAATTATTTTCAAATTAAATTATATTATTTTCAAATTAAATTAAATTATTTTAAAACTAAATTATTTTCAAATTAAATTAAATTATTTTTAAAATAAAATGTATTATTTTCAAATTAAATTAAATTATATTCAAATTAAATTATATTATTTTCAAATTAAATTAAATTATTTTCAAATTAAATTAAATTATTTTCAAATGAAATTATATTATTTTCAAATTAAATTAAATTATTTTAAAATTAAATTATTTTCAAATTAAATTAAATTATTTTCAAAATAAATTAAATTATTTTCAAATTAAATTAAATTATTTTTAAATTAAATTATATTATTTTTAAATTAAATTAAATTGTTTTTCAATTAAATTAAATAATTTTCAAATTAAATTAAATTATTTACAAATTAAATTAAATTATTTTCAAATTAAATTATATAATTTTCAATTTAAATTATGTCATTTTCAAATTAAATTATATTATTTTAAAATTAAATAAAATTATTTTCAAATTAAATTAATTTATTTTCATATTAAATTATATTATTTTCAAATTAAATGATATTATTTCCAAATCAAATTATATTATTTTCAAATTAAATTATATTATTTTTAAATTAAATTAAATTATTTGCAAATTAAATTAAATTATTTTCAAATTAAATTAAATTATTTTCAAATTAAATTATATTATTTTCAAATAAAATTTAATTATTTTCAAATCAAATTATATTATTTTCAAATTAAATTATATTATTTTCAAATTAAATTATATTATTTTCAAATTAAATAAATTTATTTTCAAATTAAATTAAATTATTTTCAAATTAAATTATATTATTTTCAAATTAAATTAAATTATTTTAAAATTAATTTAAATTATTTTCAAATTAAATTAAATTATTTTCAAATTAAATTAAATTATTTTCAAATTAAATTATATTATTTTTAAATTAAACTAAATTATTTTCATATTAAATTAAATTGTTTTCCTATTAAATTAAATTATTTTCAAATTAAATTAAATCATTTTCAAATTAAATTATATTATTTTCAATTTAAATTAAATTATTTTTAAATTAAATTATATTATTTTCAAATTAGAGTATATTATTTTCAAATCAAATTAAATTGTTTTCCAATTAAATTAAATTATTTTCAAATTAAATTAAATTATTTTCAAATTAAATTAAATTATTTTCAAATTAAATTAAATTATTTTCTTATTAAATTATATTATTTTCAAATTAAATTATATTATTTTGAAATTAAATCAAATTATTTTCAAATTAAAATAAATTATTTTCAAAATAAATTATATTATTTTCAAATTAAATTAAATTATATTCAAATTAAATTATGTTATTTTCAAAATAAATTAAATTATTTTTAAATTAAATTAAATTATTTTCAAATTAAATTATATTATTTTCAAATTAAATTAAATTATTTTAAAACTAAATTATTTTCAAATTAAATTAAATTATTTTTAAAATAAAATGTATTATTTTCAAATTAAATTAAATTATATTCAAATTAAATTATATTATTTTCAAATTAAATTAAATTATTTTCAAATTAAATTAAATTATTTTCAAATGAAATTATATTATTTTCAAATTAAATTAAATTATTTTAAAATTAAATTATTTTCAAATTAAATTAAATTATTTTCAAAATAAATTAAATTATTTTCAAATTAAATTAAATTATTTTTAAATTAAATTATATTATTTTTAAATTAAATTAAATTATTTTTAAATTAAATTAAATTGTTTTTCAATTAAATTAAATAATTTTCAAATTAAATTAAATTATTTACAAATTAAATTATATTATTTTCAAATTAGAGTATATTATTTTCAAATTAAATTAAATTGTATTCCAATTAAATTAAATTATTTTCAAATTAAATAAAATTATTTTCAAATTAAATTAAATTATTTTCAAATTAAATTAAATAGTTTTCCAATTAAATTGAATTATTTTAAAATTAAATTAAATTATTTTCAAATAAAATTAAATTATTTTGAAATCAAATTATATTATTTTCAAATTAAATTAAATTATATTCAAATTAAATTATATTATTTTCAAATTAAATTAAATTATTTTCAAATTAAATTATTTTCAAATTAAATTAAATTATTTTCAAATTAAATTAAATTATTTTCAAATTAAATTAAATTATTTTCAAATGAAAATATATTATTTTCAAATTAAATTAAATTATTTTCAAATTAAATTATTTTCAAATTTAAATAAATTATTTTCAAAATAAATTATATTATTTTCAAATTAAATTAAATTATTTTCAAATTAATTTAAATTGTTTTTCAATTAAATTAAATTATTTTCAAAAAAATTAAATTATTTTCAAATTAAATTATATTATTTTCAATTTAAATTTAATTATTTTTAAATAAAATTATAATATTTTCAAATTAAATTAAATTATTTTCAAATTAAATTAAATTATTTTCAAATTAAATTAAATTATTTTCAGATTAAATTAATTTGTTTTCCAATAAAATTAAATTATTTTCAAATTAAATTAAATTATTTTCAAATTAAATTATATTATTTTCAATTTAAATTATGTTATTTTTAAATTAAATTATATTATTATCAAATTAAATTAAATTATTTTTAAATTAAATTAAATTATTTTCAAATTAAATTAAATTATTTTCAAATTAAATTATATTATTTTCAAATGAAATTAAATTATTTTCAAATTAAATTAAATTGTTTTACAATTAAATTAAATTATTTTCAAATTAAATTAAATTATTTTTAAATAAAATTATATAATTTTGAATTTATATTGTCATTTTCAAATTAAATTATATTATTTTCAAATTAAATTAATTTTTTTTCAAATTAAATTAAACTATTTTCAAATTAAATTAAATTATTTTCAAATTAAATTATATTATTTTCAAATTAAATTAAATTATTTTAAAATTAATTTAATTTATTTTCAAATTAAATTAAATTATTTTCAAATTAAATTAAATTATTTTCAAATTAAATTATATTATTTTTAAATTAAATTAAATTATTTTCATATTAAATTAAATGGTTTTCAAATTAAATTATATTATTTTCAATTTAAATTAAATTATTTTTAAATTAAATTATATTATTTTCAAATTAAATTGTATTATTTTCAAATTAAATTATATTATTTCAAATTAAATTAAACTATTTTGAAATTAAATTAAATTGTTGTCAAAATAAATTAAATTATTTTCAAATTAAATTAAATTATTTTCAAATTAAATAAATTATTTTCAAATTAAATTAAATTATTTTTAAATTAAATTATATTATTTTCAAATTAAATTAAATTATTTTCAAATTAAATTATATTATTTTCAAATTAAATTATATTACTTTCAAATTAAATTATATTATTTTCAAATA
This sequence comes from Phosphuga atrata, assembly GCA_944588485.1. NCBI lineage: Eukaryota > Metazoa > Arthropoda > Insecta > Coleoptera > Silphidae > Phosphuga > Phosphuga atrata. Next base: position 18,933,386 of record OX155899.1, on the reverse strand, counting down.
AAATTAAACAATTTTAAAATTAAATTATATTAATTTCAAATTAAATTATATTATTTTCAAATTAAATTATATTACTTTCAAATTAAATTATATTATTTTCACATAAAATTAAACTATTTTAAAATTAAATTATATTAATTTCAAATTAAATTATATTATTTTCAATTTAAATTAAATTATTTTTAAATAAAATTATAATATTTTTAAATTAAATTAAATTATTTTCAAATTAAATAAAATTATTTTTAAATTAAATTAAATTATTTTCATATTAAATTATATTATTTTCAAATTTAATTATATTATTTACAAATTAAATTAAATTATATTCAAATTAAATTATATTATTTTCAAATTAAATTAAATTATTTTCAAATTAAATTAAATTAATTTCAAATTAAATGATATTATTTTCAAATTAAATTAAATTAATTTCAGATTGATTTAAATTATTTTCATTTAAATTAAGTTATTTTAAAATTAAATTATTTTCAAGTTAAATTATATTATTTTCAAATTAAAATTAATTATTTTCAACTTAAATTAATTTGTTTTCCAATATAATTAAATTATTTTCAAATTAAATTAAATTATTTTAAAATTAAATTAAATTATTTTTTAATTAAATTAAATTATTTTCAAATTAAATTATATTATTTTCAAATTAAATTATATTATTTTCAAATTAAAATAAATTATATTTAAATTAAATTATATTATTTTCAAATTAGAGTAATATTTTCAAATTAAATTAAATTGTTTTCCAATTAAATTAAATTATTTTCAAATTAAATTAAAATATTTTCAAACTAAATTAAATTATTTTTAAACTAAATTATATTATTTTCAATTTAAATTATATTATTTTTAAATTAAATTATATTATTTTCAAATTAAATTAAATTGTTTTCCAATTAAATCAAATTATTATCAAATTAAAATAAATTTTCTTCAAATTAAATTAAATTATTTTCAAATTAAACTAATTTATTTTCAAAATAAATTATATTATTTTCAAATTAGAGTATATTATTTTCAAATTAAATTAAATTGTTTCCCAAATAAATTAAAATATTTTCCAATTAAATTAATTATTTTCAAATTAAATTGTTATGTTTTCCAATTAAATTGAATTATTTTAAAATTAAATTAAATTATTATCAAATTAAAATAAATTTTCTTCAAATTAAATTAAATTATTTTCAAATTAAACTAATTTATTTTCAAAATAAATTATATTATTTTCAAATTAGAGTATATTATTTTCAAATTAAATTAAATTGTTTCCCAAATAAATTAAAATATTTTCAAATTAAATTAATTATTTTCAAATTAATTTGTTATGTTTTCCAATTAAATTGAATTATTTTAAAATTAAATTAAATTGTTTTCAAATTAAATTCAATTATTTTCAAATTAAATTAAATTATTTTCAAATTAAATTATATTGTTTTCAAATTAAATTTTATTATTTTCAAATTAAATTAAATTATTTTCTCATCAAATTATATTATTTTTAAATTAAATTGTATTATTTTTAAATTAAAATAAATTATTTGCAAATTAAATTATATTATTTTCAAGTTAAATTATTTTCAAATTAAATAAATTTATTTTCAAAATAAATTATATTTTTTTCAAATAAAATAAAATTATTGTCAAATTAAATTATATTATTTTCAAATTAAATTATATTATTTTCAAATTAAATTAAATTATTTTCAAATTAATTTAAATTATTTTCATATTAAATTATATTATTTTCAAATTAAATTAAATTATATTTAAATTAAATTATATTATTTTTAAATTAAATTATATTATTTTCAAATGAAATTAAATTATTGTAAAATTAAATTATATTAATTTCAAATTAAATTATATTATTTTCAATTTAAATTAAATTATTTTCAAATTAAATTATATTATTTTCAAATTAAATTATATTATTTTTAAATTAAATTATATTATTTTTAAATTAAATTATATTATTTTCAAATGAAATTAAATTATTGTAAAATTAAATTATATTAATTTCAAATGAAATTATATAATTTTCAATTTAAATTAAACTATTTTCAAATTAAATTATATTATTTTCAAATTGAATATATTATTTTCAAATTACATAAAATTATTTTCAAATTAAATTAAATTATTTTCATATTAAATTATATTATTTTCAAACAAAATTTTATTATTATCAAATTAAATTAAATTTCTTTCAAATTAAATTAAATTATTTTAAAATTAAATTAACTTATTTTCAAATTAAATTATATTATTTTCAAATCAAATTATATTATTTTCAAATTAAATTATATTATTTTCAAATCAAATTGAATTATTTGCAAATTAAATTATAATATTTTGAAATTAAATTATTTTCAAATTAAATTATTTTCAACTTTAATAAATTTATTTTCAAAATAAATTATATTATTTTCATATAACATTAAATTATTTTCAAATTAAATTATATTATATTCAAATTAAATTAAATTATTTTCAAATTAAATTAAATTGTTTTCAAAATAAATTAAATTATTTTCAAATTAAATTAAATTATTTTCAAATTAATTAAATTATTTTCAAATTAAATTATTTTCAAATTAAAATATATTATTTTCAAATTAAATTAAATTATTTTAAAATTAGATTATATTAATTTCAAATTAAATTATATTATTTTCAATTTAAATAAAATTATTTTCAAATAAAATTATATTATTTTCAAATTAAATTAAATTATTTTAAAATTAAATAAAATTATTTTCAAATTAAATTAAATTATTTTCATATTAAATTATATTATTTTCAAATTAAATTATATTATTTTCAAATTAAATTAAATTATTTTCAAATTAAATTAAATTATTTTCAAATTAAATTATATTATTTTCAAATTAAATTAAATTGTTTTCCAATTAAATTAAATTACTTTCAAATTAAATTAAATTATTTTCAAATTAAATTATATTGTTTTCAAACTAAATTATTTTCAAATTTATTTAAATTAATTTCAAATCAAATTATATTATTTTCAAATTAAATTATATTATTTTCAAATTAAATTATTTTCAAATTAAATAAATTTATTTTCAAAATAAATTATATTATTTTCAATTTAAATTATTTTATTTTCAAATAAAATTATATTATTTTCAAATTAAATTAAATTATTTTCAAATTAAATTAAATTATTTTCAAATGAAAGTATATTATTTTCAAATTAAATTAAATTATTTTCAAATTAAATTATTACCAAATTAAATTAAATTATTTTCAAATTAAATAAAATTATTTTCAAATTAAATTAAATTAATTTCAAATTAAATTATATTATTTTCAAAATAAATTAAATTATTTTCAAATTAAATTAAATTATTTTCAAATTAAATTAAATTATTTTCAAATTAAATTAATTTTTTTCATATTAAATTATATTATTTTCAAATTAAAATTAATTATTTTCAGATTAAATTAATTTGTTTTCCAATAAAATTAAATTATTTTCAAATTAAATTAAATTATTTTTAAATTAAATTATATTATTTTCAATTTAAATAAAATTATTTTCAAATAAAATTATATTATTTTCAAATTAAATTAAATTATTTTAAAATTAAATAAAATTATTTTCAAATTAAATTAAATTATTTTCATATTAAATTATATTATTTTCAAATTAAATTATATTATTTTCAAATTAAATTAAATTATTTTCAAATTAAATTAAATTATTTTCAAATTAAATTATATTATTTTCAAATTAAATTAAATTGTTTTCCAATTAAATTAAATTACTTTCAAATTAAATTAAATTATTTTCAAATTAAATTATATTGTTTTCAAACTAAATTATTTTCAAATTTATTTAAATTAATTTCAAATCAAATTATATTATTTTCAAATTAAATTATATTATTTTCAAATTAAATTATTTTCAAATTAAATAAATTTATTTTCAAAATAAATTATATTATTTTCAATTTAAATTAATTTATTTTCAAATAAAATTATATTATTTTCAAATTAAATTAAATTATTTTCAAATTAAATTAAATTATTTTCAAATGAAAGTATATTATTTTCAAATTAAATTAAATTATTTTCAAATTAAATTATTACCAAATTAAATTAAATTATTTTCAAATTAAATAAAATTATTTTCAAATTAAATTAAATTAATTTCAAATTAAATTATATTATTTTCAAAATAAATTAAATTATTTTCAAATTAAATTAAATTATTTTCAAATTAAATTAAATTATTTTCAAATTAAATTAATTTTTTTCATATTAAATTATATTATTTTCAAATTAAAATTAATTATTTTCAGATTAAATTAATTTGTTTTCCAATAAAATTAAATTATTTTCAAATTAAATTAAATTATTTTTAAATTAAATTATATTATTTTCAAATAAAATTAAATTATATTAATTTCAAATTAAATTGTATTATTTTCAATTTAAATTAAATTATTTTTAAATAAAATTATATTATTTTGAAATTAAATTAAATTATTTTAAAATTAAATTAAATTATTTTCAAATTAAATTATATTATTTTCAAGATAGAGTATATTATTTTCAAATTAAATTAAATTAAATTAACGGCGATAAAATTCGTTCTTTTAAGTATAATATACAAGATATGAAAGTTACTAAAAAGTAAAATTCGGATAACGTGATATCTTGTATCTTGTATATTATACTTAAAAGAACGAATTTTATCGCCGTAGTCGATATTTAATCCTCACATAGATAAAATTCCCTAGCTTTGATTTCTGTTTTTAGATACTTTGGAAGTGACGTGCACTGTGCATGCATAAGAGCTGTTGTTGTCAACATATAATTGATCTCCGAGTTTCTTGTGCAAACGTATAGTGTACAGGGATCACTTTCACACTCTCTGTTTCACGATGCCACAGAGAGGGAGACTTCCGGATAGGCGCGCTCCACTACCTATACGTTCATTTCACCGGCGAGTAGTTAACAGTGGCGACGGTCTCGTGTCAGTATATGATGGCGGCCGTGTTGGCCATTCGTCAGTTTGTCTGGGTTTGTATCTATAAATGCATCCGTGTCATCAGATATTTAATAACTAGAACAATTATCGATAGATTCAGATGTTAAGTTATAGTCAGTGAATAATGCTCTTCAACTAGTTTTCAGTCGCTTTTATTAAGAACTGCCGGCCTTCAGCCCCTGACATTTTTAGGTCTTGACCGTTTCTTGTCACTTGCTTTGACGCAGCGAAACGGCTCACACAACGCATCTTCGAGCGGGGTGTGCCAAAGAGTGACAGAAGATGTTGTATTATTCACTGTACACAGGTTAGGTTCCTGGTTTAGGGTTGTTCCTGTCCTTTTGGTTGGATGTTATATTCTGTTTTTCTTTCAATTTCTTAGCATGGTTATGCGGTTTGTGCTACGCACGTTATCCGAATTTTACTTTTTAGTAACTTTCATATCTTGTATATATATATATATATATATATATATATATATATATATATATATATATGTATATATATATATATATATATATATATATATATATATATATGTATATATATATATATATAAGAAATTATAAACTATTATAAGACCAGTGGTAACTTACGCTAGCGAAACATGGACCATGACCGTACAAGACACGTTACTACTCAATCGTTTTGAAAGAAAAATTCTTAGGAAAATATTTGGAGCAGTCTGGGACCAACAAACGTTGCGGTATAGGATGCGCACGAACAACGAGGTATATGAACTATATAATAGCCCAAGTATAGTACAAGAAATCAAGTCAAACAGATTAAGATGGCTGGGACATGTCCAGAGGAGTAATGACTCAAGGCTAGTTAAAATGGTCTGGGAAGAAACCCCTAACAACAAAAGACCACTGGGGCGCCCAAAGCTTTGATGGCGAGATAATATCTGCAAGGACCTTCAAACCCTGGGGATGCTCAACTGGGAAGAAGCCACTCAGGATCGGAGAGAATGGAGGAGAATTGTTGAGGCGACCAATACCCACTCCGGGTTGTAGGGCCATGGATGAATGGATCGTATTATTGAAGTATTGTATTATGTATATTTTATTAATTACATGTGGCTAAATTAAATCTCAACTTTAATGCAAACTATGAATGTTCTTTATTTACGGCCAAAATATAGTCCATTCATGCCGAAAAGAGAGATGTGGTGCGACCTTATTAATATCGCTGAGTGGTCAACCAGTACCACTATATAAAAGGAACCCAAGCCAATATCAATTCAATTATTGTATGATATTATATTAATAAACCAAGTATTACTAATCACGGTGTAATAATTGATCGACCCGTATTCAAGGCATTACACAGGTGAATTGAGAAATTTTGATGCCAGATTACGGGTAATTTTAATTGATATGAGACATGTTCAAAAGAAAAATTTAATATATCCCAGAGATACACATAGTCGTCAATTTAATAGAAAAATGGAAAACGGGGAGCACGTGCCTAGAACATTTATTCTAAAACGATAAATTCTGTTTTCTGCTTTTGTTGCAAACTTTTCGCGCCTGCTGAATCACGTAGTCTTGTAGAAGGTTATAACGATTGGAGAAATGTAAGTACAACTTTACATAGACATGAGACAAGATTATTTCACATAAAAAAATTCTTAAATGGAAAGAACTCGATAAAACTTTAAAAGATACAACTATTGATTGCCATATTCCAAGCATGTATGAAATGGAATGGAAACATTAGAAAAGTGTTTTAGGATGTTTGAAAAAATAAAATTCTTTGGTAGCCAAAATTTAGCATTTCGTGGATCATCTTATATGAAAGGAATAACGGCAATTTTTTTAAATTAGTTAAACTGTTTGCAAAGTTTGATCCTTAATAAAGACGGAACAAAGCTTGAATATATAAATATACTCAACCTTTCCGGAACTCTATAATACTAATGAGTCTTTTTAGGACTACCAAAAACAAATCTCGTATGAAATTTGTCAGTTATTCTATAGCTTTCAGTCCACCTTCGTGGCACTCAACAAAAACCATAAAAATAACATTGATTTTTAAGATCATGTCTTTCCGATACCTTGAGTGGATAGCCATCTGTGGACGCGTTTCGAGATTTATCTCTCATCAGCACAGCTTTGCTTCCATGAACAATATTTTGTAAATCACTCACTTGAAAACCCATGTGTTGATTAGGGTTAGATGTTTTTAATTTTGACATTTTGTGAGAGAGACATGAACTTAGCAGGTTATTGATATAAATGATAAATTGATATAAACACATGGGTTTTCAAGTGAGTGATTTACAAAATATTGTTCATGGAAGCAAAGCTGTGCTGATGAGATATAAATCTCGAAACGCGTCCACAGATGGCTATCCACTCAAGGTATCGGAAAGACATGATCTTAAAAATCAATGTTATTTTTATGGTTTTTGTTGAGTGCCACGAAGGTGGACTGAAAGCTATAGAATAACTGACAAATTTCATACGAGATTTGTTTTTGGTAGTCCTAAAAAGACTCATTAGTATTATAGAGTTCCGGAAAGGTTGAGTATATTTATATATTCAAGCTTTGTTCTGTCTTTATTAAGTTTATCTGATTATCTATAATGTTGTATGGTTTTACCAATTCAAAGTTTGATCCCATTATGGAAAGTCGTGTTGAAAGGGCCTTATACAACGAAACAACAGTAATACTTCATTTTGGCTATCTTTACTCAAATAGTAGTAAAGATAGCCAAAATGAAGTATTGGAAATTTTAAGTAACGCAATCAGGGAAACAATTTTATTATCAATTCAGAAATTCAAATATTATTCCATAATTTAGACTGCACACCTGATGCGAGTAAAACAGATCAAATGAATCATTATTATTCGATTTGTTTCCTGTGACAATGGAATTTTGAAAATAAGAATTTTTTTTTAGGTTATGCAGACTTTCAGATACTACAGGAAGCGGTTTATATGCACAATAATGGAACTACTGGAGAAATGGAACCTTCCCACTAAAAACATGCGAGGTCAAGTATATGACAATGTCAATGGCAGACAGAAATTCTTTTCCATTATTCAAGAATTATACAATTTCTTTTCATCATCTACAAAACGTTGTGCAATCCTTTTAAAGTTCTATGAATAGGATGGTTGCGACAGTTACTACGTGGTAATCCATACTTACATTGAATTGAAAAATTCACTTTGTTTTTTACCACACTTATATTATGTAAAAATATTATATAACTTATTATTCACAGTTATATAAATTTCTACACATATCACGACTCGAGTTTCGACGTTTGACGGTCATTTTCAAGTGAAAATGACTCACTTGAAAATGACCGTCAAACGTCGAAACTCGAGTCGTGATATGTGTAGAAATTTATATAACTGTGAATAATAAGTTATATAATATTTTTACATAATATAAGTGTGGTAAAAAACAAAGTGAATTTTTCAATTCAATGTCTTTTAAAGTTCGTCATCATCAAGCCATCAGAAACGCATTAGGAAACTAAAATTAACGCAATCCGCCCTCTACGATATAATTTGGCAGAAATTAATAATGCACTTTTTTAAATTTTAAATAATGAAAATTTTTATAAAGTTACTCAACATTAAGCACAAGCATTATGTGTTAAAATTAAGGACTACACATTTATTTGATCTAATAAATTAATCTCTCATAACTTGGCATGATTTGCTTAACAGAATAAACCCTCAAAGTAAAATGCTTAAAGACGAGAATATGAACAATACACTTGCTTTAGGATCTATTGAAAACTAAAAAATATTCATTCAAGAATATCGATCAGATACAAATTTTAAAGAAGTTGGCAAAAATGGCAAAAGAACTGAGTGAAGAGGTGGATGGAGAACAAGAATTTAAAACTGTTCGAAATTCGAAGACGAAAGAAGACCCGACAATTTGACTACGAGCACCATGACGAAACGCAACAATCGCCAGAAGATAAATTTAGATTGAATGTGTTTTTTACGCTTTTAGGCGTTGCAATGTGTTCGCTAATAAAACGTTTTGAACAATTAAAAACATATTATGACAATTTCTATTTCTTGTAAAAATCTTCTTGGGCCAATTGGTCAATACAAGTTCAATTTACGTGGAAAGAGGAGATGGGGGCCCGCTTTTCTCTTTGTGCACCGGGGCCCTTGTCCACCTAGCTACGGCACTGAAAAACAACACCATCGCCACCAACGATAACCATACAAGATTCAGGTACAAGTTCACCTTCTTTCTTGGACAACTTATTACAAGATTTCAATGAAGAAATTAAAAGTAAATGTTGCCTCCTAAACGAAGTTAGTTCTTTGTCCTAAGCCATTAGCGTTTTAACTAGGTTCAGCACAGTTCGTCGAAATTATCAGTGTGTTCGAATATTCAACTCAAAAAGTTGTTTCCCAGGAAAAAATGATCACACCTGACCATGCCTGTGCATGTATGACAGGCCTGAAATTAGACCTGATCATGACTGTTCGTGTATACTCAGGCCTGAAGTTAGACATGATCATGGCTGTTCATGCCTGTTCATGTCTGAAGTGTGAAATACGCTCAGGCCTGACCACACCTGTCCATGCCTGATCATGTCTGAAGTGTTAAATACGCTCAGGCCTGCTCATACCTGTCCATGCCTGTTCATGCCTGTAGCGTTAAATACGATCAGGCCTGATCACGCCTGATCTAGTCTAGAAAACGATTAAAACTCTATATATCAGCTCTATTCAGATTTGGTATATTGATTCATGTCTGTGATTAAAGAAACATTTTATAAATTATAATTAATACATTTTACTCTATTTATTGATAAATTTACAATAGATTAATAATTATGAATGTAAATATACATGTACATACGTTTAACATTAAAAAAAAAATTCTTAACATATTTGGTCGTTTACATAAATAATTGACCACGACAATGACATGAATTGATTTTTTTTAAAGGAATAATATGATCAACTCGCACTTGTTTTGTAGAATGAACAAAATAGTTACTGTTGTCTTCAACATATTTATCAAAGATAAAATATAATAAATTATCTTCAGTCAAGAAAAATAATTTAATTGATCTATAGGCTGTAGTACTGTTTCTAAACGCAATTTGTACTGTATGGCTAATAGTTTTTATAACTTTATAAATTTCTGACGTGTAACTCTCATTAAGAATTTTCGCTTGTGCGTACATTTTTTAATTTTTTATATCAAAACCATAATTTCTCAACAATTGTTGATTATTAGCTGTAAGAATTATATTGTCTATACTTTTTCCAATTACTTGATGATTAATTACTTCAACTGATGGATCAGAATTTTTCGCAATAATTTTACTTCTGAGTAATTGTAAAGCTTGCACTTCTGTTAAATGATTAATTATTTCTTGTCTAAGATGTTTTGTACCATGAACACATTTAGCAATATATCCATTAAAACTTTCGAAACAAAAAGCTGCTGTACCCCATAAAGGTCCCCATCGTCTGACACACAAAACAAGATGTCGAAGCTGGTGACTGTTGTAGGTTAATTCTCGATCCGAATATAATGTTTTAATTTCTTCTACAAAAGATGAAAATAAATCTTCTGCTTCATTCATTTCTTCTTCTGTAATAGTTGTTTTAAGTATAATAATAAACAGACCTTTCACTAAAAGCATCCAATGATCAAAATATTGAAGTGGTAGTAACCGTAGTAACTGGAAGGGAATAAAATAATACCCAATTGTAAAATTCTGATGCATTCAAGTGTTTAAATAATGTTAAGTTACGTGGCATTCTTCCAAAAAAATACGGCGGTCGAATATTTACTAAGAATTAATCGATTTTTATTAGAGATTCTTTTTTTAGTTTCCATGGTCCTTTTTTCTCAATCCACAATCTTGCAAATTGTCGATCAACTCCTAACGAAACAGAGTGCATTATTGTGCAATATTCTGTAATAAAGCATGAACTTACGTCGATTAAAGGGAATTCTGCTACGCTTGAGTTCCCTTTAATTCCTATGATATGATTTTTATCAGAATTCATAACTTTAAGTACTTGATGTTTAATTCTGTTTTTAGTCCTTAGCTTAGCTTCTTTATATTGATAAATACGTATTCCTTTTTTTTCCTACAACAACACTACATTTTTTTTATTTTATTTTGAAATATATTGCAGCCATAACGGCCATTAAAGTTTAAAACATTCTGAAGCTGAGCCCTTGCTGGCGCGTCAGCTATTATCAACGGAACGACAATTCTTGAAACAATTTCTTCACCCGTCTTTGGATGAATCCACTTAATACCATCATTCAAACATTTTTGAAGTTTTCTTACAAATGGTTCCAAAAACGTCTTCATATGTGGTTTACAATCTTTATCATACCAAAGTCCAACTGTTGTCAAATATACCTCTCAGGGGTATTCTGGAAGTTCAGCAATGATAAACATAATTGGCTAATAAGGACTTCTACTACTTTTAACTAATGAAAGACCATCTGTATTCAATACTAATGTTAAATCATATATTTGACGATTCGCCCGAGAATTAACTCTAATGTATTCAGATCCATCCGTAATATCAGTTATATTGCCATCATGCCTCATTCGTACTGGCATCAACTTTTCGAAAAGATTCCGATATTCAAACATATGTTTGATATGATCGTGGATATCAATTTCAAAAAGAATTGCTAAATTTTTTTTTAATGCATGACAAGAAGAGCAGGTTTCGATATATGCATTAAAATTATTATATCATAAACATTTTTTACAGTAAAAATGTTTAATAATATTTAGTGGTGGTGCCAACTGATGAACGTACTGAAATAGCTGAAACACAGTTTTTGGTAACTGATTATCCGACGGGAAAACACGCTGTAGTAGTTCTAATATTTCTTTTAAGCATACTTTCGTTAGTTTATTTTTAATATATAGTTCCAAAACCATCAAAACACTATCATCTTTTGTTACTGTACTATTGGTATACAACAATTCCATAACTGTAGACGTTTCTTCATTTACTTCACTATCATTATGGTCGTCCTCAATATTTTCTTCCAAATCAATATCAGAGCCACTATTGTTTTCATTAATATTATTATCACAATCAGCTATATCTTGATCACTATCATTCGGATCAGAAAGGTCATCAATATCATTGTCTGTACTGTTATTACTGTCACTTGTAGAAATATCAGTACCGTCATCTGATCTTGAACCATCTATGATTTCTGTGATAGAATCTATAGCCAAACTATTTGCTTGGAGAGTGCCATCATCATTGATATTATTTGGTTTATTAGATACATTTTTATGCCAGGAATGTCCTCACTGGTATCTGGAATAGTAAATTTTAATGTTTTAATTATTGTCAAAAAATAAGAAAATTGTTAAGTAAATGTGAAGAAAAAGAAAATTAATTTTTATACTTACAGTAACCGCATCATTTTCTTTCCACAACTTGACCGTATTTTTTTGGTCATCATCATTTTCTTTCCACAACTACTTACGGAGGTAATGATGAATTAACATTATTTTCTCGCAATGGGCTATTGTTGTTAGACATTTTTAGATTTATACGTATTACAAACAAATGCGCGACTCAGTATTTGGTATTTATAATAATTCCACGGTGTGTGTTTACACATGCATATAAATACATATAGGTAGTAAAGTAGTGTATACACACACCTCAGAAATCAAGTATGTGAGATTTGGCGGGTAAGTAACACTGTAGCGCCACGTGGATTATACATAATTTCCAATATGGATACGCGTATAGTGTGATTATCTCGTGAGCGTCGTAGTATTTTAGTATTTTTATGTGCTTTTTGATTTGCGATCAGTCATCGTCTTACATTTATATATAATTCAATAATTACATCTTTTTTAAATTGTCTGTACGAGTATTAAATAATAAACATGTTTTTGGTACAATCATATGATGATCAAAGGGCAGACATTGTTGATCACGATAGTATTGAGTGTAAAGGTACGTCCACACTATGCCGAATGGTGCCGATCGACATTGGCGATCGGCAATGCCGAACAAGTATGGACCTTGGCCTTGTCGAAAGATGCTGGGCCGAACCGAACGCAACCCGAATCGAGTCGGTACGGATCAAAGGAAACTGAACCGAGCAATACAATCAACAGCAGTGTGGACGTGTTGATCGACTGTTCAGTCATTCCGTGTTTGTTTCGTTATTGGTTTGGTTATTTTTTATTTAGTTTATTAATTATTTAGTTATTTATACGCCATGAGTTGAAGTCACGAACAAACAATTACAGTGGGATCCTACAAATCCCGACTATAAAAATCGAAATAAACGACACGATGGCCTAATAGAAATCGCAGTTTTGTTTGGATGTCTGAATTGGCGAAAATAAAGTTGGCGTGTCTTTTTTAAAATATTTTCGGCGCAATCATACTTCCAGCAACTGCAATGATAATTGCCGCAGCCGCCGCTGCAGCATCATCCGAATCAATATAATAATAATATGAAACAAATAACATTTCTTTAAACATTTTTAAACTACTATCTAAACTACGCATTTAAATTCATTTGTGCCGGTCGACACGTCTACACATACTGAGTTTATGTGGACAGGGCAAAAGCCGACCATGTCGTTCAACATTGCCGATCGGCTCAGTGTGGACACAGCTTAATGGTAAACAAGTTCATGAAATAATGGTAGGTGATGAAGTGTTATTTAAACTGGAAAAAAAAAACAATATGAAGGAAAAGTAATTGATTATTCAAGTAAGATAAATTATTCATTTCTTTAAACTACCGTAGAACCATTCTCATTTGAATAAATAAATATTTTGGCTTACATTGAATTGAAAAATTCACTTTGTTTTTTACCACACTTATATTATGTAAAAATATTATATAACTTATTATTCACAGTTATATAAATTTCTACTTGTTCTATTTCACTATTACTATTACTATTTCTATTTCACTTGAAAATGACCGTCAAACGTCGAAACTCGAGTCGTGATATGTGTAGAAATTTATATAACTGTGAATAATAAGTTATATAATATTTTTACATAATATAAGTGTGGTAAAAAACAAAGTGAATTTTTCAATTCAATGTAAGTATGGATTACCACGTAGTAACTGTCGCAACCATCCTATTCATAAATATTTTGGCTATTTTAATAACACAACCTAAAATCTATGCAAAGAATAAAAATAATTAGTTGAAATTTAATGCATTTATAGATACTTGGATTAAATTAGATGTAAAAACATTTATTCTTATTTCCAAATAATTGATTAATACTCATGAAATTTTTCAATAAAGTAAATTACAATAAATGTGCATGTTATTAAAAATTCTTATTTGTATTTGTCTATTAAACTTAGTTAAATCACATATATATTATATATGCAATAATTAATAAATAATGTTTATAGGTAATTCAAATTAAATAAAAACGGAAATGACAACATTTAATAAAACTATTGAAAGAAAAAGAAAAAAATCATGATGCTGAGGTATTTAGGTCCTCAGAGGTCGAAATGTAAACCTGTCCCTAAAAGAAGTTGGTCTCCATCCGATTCACCCTCACCAAAAAAATCTAAGATAATGGTAAGATTTATTTATTATTTATTATATATTTATATAATTTTGTTAATTGATACTATTTCTATTAAATAATTTTTTTTTAAAGACATTTATTAATTATTTTATAGTTATTGCTTTGAAGTTATCTGCAGTTAAAGAAATCAATTTAAATTTATTTTTATACTTATATTTATACAGGATACTAAGATGAAGAAGAAGGGTGGTAAAAATAAAGATTTACAGAATCAGAAGCCAGCTAATAAACCAATTGACTCTTCAAGCTCAAGTGATTCTTCTCATATTTCGGAGGAAAGTGGCGATGACGAAATAACGTTATCCATCAGTCCAACAAAAGATGACCTTAAGCGACAAATTGCAATATTGAAAGCTGAAAAAGCAAAGCATGAAAATACCCAAGAGGAATCTCTTAAAAGCTCAAAAATAGATACAGTATTACAAGGATGTGATGACGCCGAAGAGAACGCCAATTTCGCACATCTCTTTCCTCCAGAATTCGACGGTGAAAAGGTACTTATTTTTCTCTATTTTGCTTAATTTTTAATACAAAAACGATTGTTCAATTAACAAAAACCGTGTGTGTACTTGTGTACGCAGGTAAGAAGTTATACTTCTTTGGCATAGTTTAAGAAAAAAAATTTCTTATTCATTTCAATAAATTATAATTGAGTCAAATCGCGCATAAGCTAATAGATAATACTATTAATGAAAATTTTCATAAAGAACACTTAAATTTATTAAAATTAAATTCAAATTGTTATAGTTTTTTTTCCACAGTTTGAAAAGTCATTAAAATGTTCGTTATTGATTAATTAATTATTAATTCTCAGTTATCAATCGGCAATATATTTTTTTAAGTTTGAAAAATGAAATTTGGTTTATTAACACGCGGATATAAACCTAGATATTCAACAATCAAATGGTTTTTAGAAGCTAATTCGGGTTTATCTGCAAATTGGTGGATTAAATTGTGTGGTCTTCGGAGTCAGTTCGTCCCCCTTTTTGGCACTTCTCACCGTCCCACAGTGGGCAAAAATCCCAAAAAGCTGGCCATAATTCGAAAATATCATTATTTTGCAATTAATTTTCTAACTCGGGGGTTTTTGGGGTCGCTGATTGAAATTGAAATTGGTTTTCCAAAAAAACAATATGGCGGATACAAAATGGCCACTGATATTTATGAATTTTAATTACTTTTAAGCAAAATTTATTACTTAGGGGTTTTTGGGGTCGCTGATTACGAATCTGATATTGGTTTTCTAAAAAACAATATGGCCGATACAAAATGGAGACTGATATTTATGAATTTTAATGACATTGAAACAAAAATTATTATTTAAGGGTTTTCGGGGTCGCTAATTACGAATCTGATATTGGTTTTCCAAAAAATAAAATGGCAGATACAAAATGGCAACTGATATTTATGAATTTTAATGACTTAAGAAAAACTAACATAAACTAACCTAAGCTATATAATACTATACAATTATACATAATATACATTAATAATATCCACATACTATCCACAAAATTACTTTTAGTCCTTTTTATATACACATATAAAAAATTTATAGTCCTTTTTATATACACATAAAGTTACTTTAAGTCCTTTTTATATACACATTTTAACAAAAATTAAACACAATATACAAGTATATACAAGTATTCTAATCACTCCCGTACTTAGTCGGTGTCACTGTAATTCACTTCGTCTGCCGATGAACCTTGTACGTTTACAATTTCAACAATTCGATAGCTTCAGGCGACAAGGATCTCATTTTATTGCATTAAGTTTTCGCAAGCTTGAAATAAAAGGATTGGACGTAACTAATAGTCTTCGAAAAACGTCCTCCATGGTTTTAGTCCTACTACATTTTTAGCTGAAATCCTGACGAAAGTTTGATGCACTTGTTGTGCAATTCCTGTGCCTCTTCAGACATTTGTCCATTAGGCAACAAAGATGCTTTTGTTATTTGTGGCCCGTGTATTAATATTTTGTGTACACTAGTAGGCATGTAGTACCATGGATATAATTCTACGAATCTTCGCGCGGTTGAACTTAAACAAACTTTGAAATGTTTACATCAAAGCCACACTAAATAACTTGAAGTATTACATGGAACCTCTTGATTAAATTTTCGTCAATCTACTTCTATATTATTTTTGGAAAAAGCGGCGCGCTGTATTACCGTCATTAGTACTCCCATATCCCTGTTTCGGGGCATCCACTAAAAGTCCTAATTGCTGCCGAAAACCTGCTGCAATTTTTTTAAATATTTTGTAAATAATGAAACATCGTTTATGTAAAGAATAGATTAGATCAGAACTGATATAACATATGTTACAGTATTTATAACGCATTCTACAATGAGGGTTGTTACAAAGGGCATAAAATCGGCAGACTTCCGGATCGTTCCGGTCTCAATTTTCTGATATGTTTTGTATAAATATGTAACCTACTATTTAATTATGAAAACAAGACAGGATCTAGCAGGACTTTTTTTAAAACTCTATTTTTATCAGCGTGAAATAATTCAAGTATCTAAAAACCGCAGTCCATTGTCTATCTATTTATAATTTCCACCGTTGTCACATATATTTATAATTAGTTATTTATTAAAGTACTTACATTCATGAGAAAAATCCATGTCTTTCTATTAAAATTGGTCACTCGATGTAAAAACTATACACTATTAAAAATCTGGTATTTTTGGTCGAGACGTGCACACGTTTCAATTTTGTCCAATAATAACGTCTATGAATGAGAACGAAAAAAGGGTGTTTAGAAAACTACCTGCTCTCAACTAATGTTCTCAAATGATGCTAGGGATATTAATGTAATCATTTAAATCTTAAAATACCGAAAAAAAAAATCTTGCATCATGGCCAGCTGTTTGGGATTTTTGCCCACTGTGCGTCCGTCAGCTAATTAATGACGAAGAGGTTGAATCTCCTCTGGCGGCGACATATTTACAACGTGATATGTAGACGATTTTTTAACGTCGGTGCCGACGGAGAAGAAGACGATTCAACTCTATTCTCAGTGTAAACGGTTTGTTCAGGGGCGGTGGTTTTGAGTTGTGTAAATGGGCGACCAATTCGTTTGCCGTGCAACAACCATTTGTAGAAGGCGATGCCATATCAGATAAGAACGCATCTGATGACAATCCGAGTTGTGCTGTTTTGAAACACTGAAATTCAGGCCAAGGGCGTCGTGGAACAAAGCGGGATAGTTTGTCAACGGTCGCCCGCATAATTGATTTATTGAAAGTTTTGTCTATACCGCGCCTGGAACTCTGTGCAGCGCTTTTTTTGAGCAAATTGCTAAGGAATTTTCTCGAAAAATTCTCCACGCGGAACTTTCCAAAATACAAGCTTTCGCCTACTCTGCCATTGTTTTGTGTTGGTTGCGGTCTTCTCCGACGAGGTGGACCACATTTGTTACAAATAGGGTGGCAAGTTCAGTCTCTGGATGAGATGGCACATTGGGCCCACGTCGTACAGTGGTGCCAGAGCGGGAAAAAATCTATTTTCGAAAACGCTGATTTCGATTATCTAGTTTGTGATTCTCACACTATATAAGCTACATGATCTAGGAACAGCATGATTTTGGAACGAAGTTCCTTTAGGGAGGTCTCGGTATGAGTGATTCAGCAGAAAACGTATAAGCCGTGTAAGTTTCTTTCTCTTAGTTTATATTCTCTATACCGCGCGCTCTTTCTTTAGTTATACGCCGCGTTACTTTCGTTATACGGCGCGATGGTTTTTTTCTGTTTCTCTCACTTATACGTTAATATAAATTCAAGAAGCGAGTGGCGCAATGGTAACAGTCGCGCATCGAGCGCGCGCGAGGTCGCCGGTTCGAACGTGCCAGCGGGGTTGCGTTTTTTCTTCAAATATTTCACATTTTTTACAAATGCATGTGTCTTAAATATTGCTTATTTTGGAATTAATTGTAATAACTGTTTTTATTAGCGGGAAAAGGAATTTTGAAAAAATCATGCAAGAAATTTTCAATTTCTTTTTTTTAATCTCTTAATTTCTACGTTATCTGAATTGATATCAACCTATGACCATACATAAATCACAGGGTGGGACTTTTTGTGAAATTATTTACGAGTATAGCAAAATTCATACTCAAGAACTTGTTTACGTTGCGTTATCTCGTGTAACAAATATTGAAAATATGTATATTGTAACACCTCAAGATGATCAAACGCAATTTAAGTTTTATTATAACAGAAAGCAAGCTAAATCAACAGAGAAATTACAACAAGAATTTCAAAGATTATCTTTAAACACATTGCAGACCAGAACACAAATTATCTTGGATATGATTCGTAAAACAAGAGGTCTTTCATTGTTCACTTTTAATTGCCAAAGTTTAAAAAGCCATACTTTAGATTTCATGAACTCGGTTACTCAAATATTGTAATCTTTTAATACTATCTGAAAAGTGGATGAGAAATGAAGAAGAAATTGTTGTACCTCATTTCAATTGCATTTCTCATCAGAAACGAAAAAATTTTCAGGCAGGTGGAGTTGCAATATATCAAAACACTGAAGATACTGTCCACATTTGTATGGAAAATATGAACATGATTTTGACCAACATTAGTAATATGAGTACTAAGCATTTATCAGTTGCTGACATTTGTTCAGTTGTTTGTAAGCTGGGAAAAGATGTTGACATAGTTATTGTAGCTATTTATATATCCCCAACTCAAAAGATTGAGGATATTATATTATTTTTTCATCAATCGCTATTCGAATATACTATGGAAGGTTCTAATTTACTTAATCTAAATTATTATAAACTTCCACTCATATTGGCTGGAGACTTTAACGTTAACTTCAATGATTTTGAAAAATCTGAAAAACTCGCAACCTTTTTATCAGAAAGGTTTGATTTGAGTATAAATAATCATCCAGCGGAGTACACAACAAGAAACTGTACGACAATTGATGCTGTTTTTTCGTGATACTTGGATAACATAAAATCTCAAACATAAGTATCTTACTATAGTTATCATAAACAAATAATTACCACACTGAATTGAAAAATTCCAGTTTTGTTTTTAATAATTTTTTTGTTTTTAATAATTTTTTCTAAACAATACTACAAATAGTCCGGTGACGAGGAATTTGAAGAAGAACTCACGAACAAATGTCTATATCTATATACAAACTATATCTACCTTATGTTACTTTACAAGTACATAAACCTTTGGCCTTCAGCCCCTGACATATTAGGTCTTGACCTTTCTCGTTACTTGCTTTGACGTAGCGAAAGGCTCACACAATGCGTCTCGAGCGCCGTGTGCTAAAGAGTAACAGAAGATTAACCCAAGGTGGATGTTATTATTATTTTTCATTTTTAAGTGTATCTATGTAACTGTATAAGTCGTCAATTTCAACATTGTTTTTAAAGTTTCTAATTTATTGTATAAATACAACATATGTTGCGCCAACAATGTCGTGTGAAACATATGTTGTATTTATACAATAAATTTGAAGCTTAAAAATAATTTCGCTTTTTTTATCTCTGCTATTGAAATGAAGTTTCAACAAATACCTAACTCCATAATCAATCAATTATATGCAGATTTTATTTCGAATTACATTCGGAGTTAAAAATGTGCGAGGAACTTCGTTCCTGATGGGGGTCCCCTGACCGCATGCGTTTTTTTTTTCTATTTCAAGGGTATTCGCATTAATTTAGGCCCACTATCAGAATAATGGAAGTTAGTTATGGAAGTTAGAAGACCAAATTACACACTACTCCAAATGAGTGATATATAATTTATATTAAAAAAATACACACACACACCAAATTACACACTACACTAAATGAGTGATTACAAAAAAAAGCTCGGGCTTCCTCCGAGATGTGGAATATCACTTTTCAAACCAGACGTGTTAAAGTAAACATTAGAACAAAAACTATGTGCCTTTATCTGCCTATCCGATCATAACACCGCAAAGAAAGGAATAGATTAGAGTGCGCCTTTGTTTGTTCCACTTTATTGTTTACCCAATTGGCTCAAATAATGCATGTCCCCACTTCAAAACACTTTTAATTCGAGTTCAGTCTAGTTGCTAACGTTTTCTAGTCATGAGTTCTATCAAAATTAAATACCGCGATTTGGGTGAGTGCTTCTGGGGTGATACAAATTTCGACGTATTCCTTCGACAAAACCACCCTGAACTTGACAAGGAAAACATTTCAATATTGACAACTCTAACTAAGCAAGTTTTTTTGCCTCATTAAAAAAAAAAAGAAATAATAAATTGAAACCGGGGGAGGTTCAAAAAAAAATTCAGCAAGTGGATGGAAAATGAATATATTTTTAACATACGAGACCAGAAATCCGGTGTTGGGAGACCAAGTAAAATATTTGATGATTGTGGTGTAAGAAGCAAGAGGAATAAAATACGCAGCCTTGAAGCATCTAAGCTTGATGAACGCAGCTGCGACACATGAAGACCACGATAAATCCGAAGCTCTATCAGTCGATCAGGCATTGGCTATATATCTCTAGGCCAACCTGACAATAAAATATATTTTCAAGTTATAAAAACTGAATCATGTTGAAGCATGATGTTATCGTGTCGTATCAACAGAGTGCGCTTTCCATGTTAGGCAGGAAGTGTGGCCCCGCCACTCTAAATGCCTAGTTCACACTAGGCTAGTAATTTGGTAGAGTAGCGAGTAATTTATTGGCTAAATGTGTGCGAACCACAAAAAATTAGTCAAGTAGTTTAGTGAATAATTAAGTCGAGTCGATCCATTTTACTTTATCTTATCGGGCGAGTAGCGCCAGTTATGGAAGCTGTCCAAGGACAACACCAAGTCTGCACCTGCAAAAGTGCTGAAACTAACATTTCAGCTAATCTTTCATATATAAAGACATGCGGAAAGGAAAGACATTATTATAATTATAATCACTAGTTAAGTCAAAACTATTATATTTTTATTTTCATTTTATTTTGTTAGTATTAAGTGAGTTGTTCGTGAATAAATTTTTGAATCTTTTTTAAAAACTTATTCGAGTGTTGCGAACCCAAAACTGGCGCAGTCGGTAGGATCTAGGCGAAACTCTGTATCAAACAATTGTTTTTGGGTATCAACCCTTAAGCCTAGCCGAAACAAGAAAATCCTGAAGATACGAAAACATAAATCGAGGAAAAGTTGCAAGATCACAAGGAAATTCCGGATTCATCAACAACACTCAACACAAGGAACATCCTGAAGAAAGTCCAACATCGACTCTATTCTGGAACTCGTTAGACTAAGAAGACCTGGGAACTTCTCCAGATCCTATAGGCATTAGATTAAGGACAACCAAGAGAGAAAAATATGAAACTCATCACAGTAATTTTAAAGTGTTCATTCCTTTTTTAAATAATTTCCCAAACACTTTTGAATTTCTCTAAACTTAATTTATTGAAAATAATCAAAAAACTAATCAAAATCAATTGATCGCTTATAAGAATTAGTTTAGTTGATAATTCATAAAAATAAATCAAAATGGCACTAAATGTACCACTATTAAGTTACCAAGCCGATAACATCCCTCTCTTTGACGGCAATCCAAGACAGTTGCATTTATAAATTCATGCGAACATTTTCTTTAAACTTTCCAAAATGTTCAAAACGCAAACGACCCATTAAACATTTGCTTGCTTGATACGGTCCTATGTAAATTAAGAGATCGTGCTGCCGATTTAATTAGCACCAGGACAGAAATAAATAGCTGGCATTTAATAAAAAATGCATTAAATCAGACCTTTTCAGATCAGAGAGGTACAGACTGTCTAATACAAGACCTAATATCCATGGAACCTCTAAAAAACGAAACCCCTATCCAATTTGGCATGAGGATACAGGACTCACGAAGTTTATTATTTTCCGAATTAAATTCTACAATTGAAGACGAAGACGAAGGACAAATTGAGATTAACCATTATGACGACTTTGCTCTAAAAACTTTCATTCACGGCTTACCATATCAAATACAGTTAGTAATCAGATTAAAAAACCCCAATTCGATTGAACAAGGTTTAGCCTTTGTCATGGAAGAAGAAAATGTTAAATATGTTAATACTGGATATAATCCGAATTTACAGCAATCTACTTACAGACCGCAACCGCTACTTAACACCAATTATTCGAAACCCAATTACCCAATACAAAATGTCCCAATGAAAAATGTCAGACAAAACTATACTCTAAAATTTCAACCAAATTTTCTAAATTTTAACTTTCAACAAAGATATCAACCAAATTTTCAATCCAATTACCAACAAAGAAACCAACCAAACTCTCAACCCAATTACCAACAAATATAACAACCAAATTCTCAACCCAATTACCAACAAAGATACCAACCAAATTATCAACCAAGATCCACTAATTTCCCTATTTCAAAACCGAACTTTCCACAACATCAACCATTTAATAATCAACCGAAACCATCTCCATTCAACCCAAAATCCAGTCACATGACTAAGAATTTTTCACCGATTAACTATAGACCTGAACCGATGGACACTAGCTCTGGAAACACCTCTAGACCTAGACAAACCTTTGCAATGGAAAATTTATATACACAAGAAATATATCAAGACTATCAAGACTCTTATGACCAACAAAACTATCAAAACTACCAAGACTATCAAGACTCTTATGACCAACAAAACCATCAAAACTACCAAGACTATCAAGACTCTTATGACCAACAAAACTATCAAAACTACCAAGACTATCAAGACTCTTATGACCAACAAAACCATCAAAACTACCAAGACTATCAAGACTCTTATGACCAACAAGATTATCCAAACTCATATAATGCTAACGCAGAATATGATAACAATCATAATCTAAACTATCAACCAGAAGAAACCCCCAACAGCCAAATTTTCAAATGACACCCGAATCCCGACCAGACATAATAAAACTAAATAGCATTCCTACAAATCTTCCCCATATTAATATTCCCGAATTAAAAGCTAAATTTTTAATAGACACAGGCAGTTCACGCAGCCGTATTGATCCCTCATTAGACTATAAATTCTATAAAAATGATATTTCCAACGAAAAAAATAATATACAGACAGCACATGCAATGACTATTCACGACGAAATAGCCAAAATTCCTATGTTTATTATCTTTAAAATAAAAAATTCTCATAAATTCTGCTTATTTCAATTTTCTGAAAATTACGACGGACTTATAGGAGCTGATTTACTTAACCAACTAGAAGCTAATATTAATATAATATCTCGAAAATTAACAACACCCTTAACAGAAATACCAATCATTTACAATAACTTACAGACGTATTCAATTTCAATATTCAATCGCGAATAATACCGAAATACCCCAAGCTTTAGGAAATGTAGAAAACAATTTTATAATCACCACTATACCAAATTCAAGCCACGAGACAGTAAAACTTGATATAACTTCACCTTTTGAAATAAATTAAATCGACCCTTGTAATGCAAATTTCATTAATAAAACTGAAACTGACGAAACCCTTTTTGAATTCTCACACGACAACATCCTTAAATCAAATTTTAAAAATTTAAGACGAAGACATTGCAACTCAGAAGAACGCAAATCAATTAGAAAACAAAATACAAACGCTGACGCACTATCACGAATAAATTCAAATGCAATAGAAACCGAAAGTACCTTCAACAATCCAGGTGAAATTAACCTAGACATTTTAGATTATTTACGACATCTGTCTGAAAACCCTATCGAAAATATACAACCTTCCACTAGTGGTGCGCAAGAAAACATAATAACTTCCCCTAAAATCAAAATTCTACAAGACATCCAAATTAGACCCCCAAAAATCCCAAATGACGAATCATTCCATTCAACTGCACATTCCAATAGTAATAATATAAATAACGGAATACCTATTCTAGACGATATAATCAATAATAAATCAAATCATTATTTCAAAAAACCCTTATAATAAATTAGAAATAAAAACTGAAGACTTTGGCTATCATAAAATCCTTCTGGTTAAAATCCCCATTTCAAATAAAAATTTAATCCTTGAACTCTTAAAAAACTAAACCTCCGAAAAAAAGACATTTTATTTATATTTTCATACAGACTCGATGTATTTAGATTTTAATGAAGTATATTTAGATCACTTCTATGAAAAAGGACTTAAATTAGTAAAATGTACAAAGATGGTAAATTCAATTTTAGACGAAGAAGAAAGAATTATGTTAATAAAATAAAACATGAAGGTAAATGTAATCATCGTGGTATAAACGAAACGCTTGAGAAATTGAAAAGAAATTATTACTGGCCCTCTATGAAAACTGACTTAACAAACTATATAAATAATTGTAACGTATGCCAAAAATGTAAGTACTTAAGAAAACCACCTTATGTCCCTATAGTATTAACTAAACTGTAGGTAAACCCTTCCAATTTTTACACATCGATGTTTTTAAGTTTGACAACCAAAATTTCTTAACGATAATAGACGCTTTTTAAATTAGGACAAGCTATACCAATTCAAAGTAAGACAGCTATCGAAATTTGTATGTTTGATTGATTGACATTGATTAATTACTTTTCTTATTACGCCCTTCCCGAAAAAATTACAATGGTCAATGGTACTGTATTTAAAAACGAAATAGTTAAAGAACTTTTAAAACTACACAAAATTGAAATACACTTTACCACCCCACTCCATCATGAATCCAATGCACCTGTAGAACGATTTCATTCTACATCTAAGAATACTAAGACAAACTAAGGGAGCGTACCCATATTACGTGACCCGTTCAGGGGGGGGAGGGGGGTCTTCAAAATACCACGCTTGGTCACTGGGCCGGGCGGGGGGTCTTAGGTTTTGGTCACGTAGTAAATCTCCTCTAAGCCGTCCAGGGAAATGTCGAACTATATTCATGTAACACTCGTTATTCCTATTCAGTCTTTATTTCTATTTTAGTTCTTTTACCACAGTGATTTATTTCTATTGCATCGGCTACGCGCAGCTGATAATACATTCTTCCAGGTATTAATTATAAAAGATTCCAATTTCCTAATTTCGGTTGTTTTTAGACTTGCAACGAATAGTGTATTCGGCCACACGCCGAATACCGAATATTCTGCAGGCTTTCTAGCCGAATAGCCGAATATTTATTTTTTCAATTCAGTGTAAGTATAGATTACACGTAGTAACGGTCGCAACCATGTTATTCACCTAGCGTTTAAGGCCCGTTCAAAGACGCAGCGGCGTCGGTATGCTAGGGCCTTTCAAAGTCGTATCGGCGGCGGCAAGTTATTTCCTTTCAACGAGACAAGCGGCATGTTAGGGCACTTTGAAAAATGCCGGCGAACTGTTATGGCGTTTTTTAAAATGTAACCCTCTTATTGGCCGCCTTGCTTCCTCTTATGGTGGGGTGAGCGTGTGGAGGTGAGAATAGAGATCAGAAGGAATTTAGAAATATAGCGTTTCTAAACATTTGTAAAAATCTAATAATAAATACTATTATAGTGTTGTTCGTGTCGATACAATAATGTCGTTGTATGATCGGCTATACAATGCATTTATTAAATGTCACAAGGATTCCTTGTCAATGCAGACAATACAAAAAAAGACAAATGAATTTTGGGTGCCTTTAAGGAATGAGCACAAAAAGAATCCAAAAGAACTGGAACGTCTCACACTGTTAAAAATCGAGGAACTTTGTCAGCTTTGGACTAAGAAGCGCTCGTCCCAACTAGGAATTTCAGTTCGTTTTTTGTTAGGAACGAATGAGGCATGCCGAACTCAGTGTTCGTTCCGCATGAGGCAACCGCATTAGGCCGTCATGACATATGTAACGCACTAAATGACATATGTAACTTCGTTTCTAATTAGGAAGCCTCATTCGGAACACATGCGGAAGCCACATTTGCACTTAAAAATACGAAATGTTTGATGCACTATAAAGTATTTGAAAGAATAGTTAGTAACTGAAGCTATATCTTAGTCAAGTATGGAAATAGTCTTTTGGAAGGAGTAAGTGTGTGGACGCATGCGCTTAATGAAACTCAATGTTTCTGGAATTCCAAAGATATATCCAAGTTAGGCTATGCCACAGACTTTCCTAATAACAAACGAATATCGCTTGCCTAAGTTCGATAAAACTTTGGTTATCCATATAAGGTTCGAATAAGGCTTGCTACAGTTCGGTAACAGTTCGGAAGGCCTCATTAGGTGGGAGTTAGGATTTCTAAAGATTTGCCTAAGTTAGGCTTTCCTAATTAGGACGGCACAAGATTCGAATGAGGCTTGCCACAGTTTGGCAACAGTTCGGAAGGCCTCATTAGGCCCGAATAGATCTTTCGGCATGCCTCACTATTTTCCTAGCCGGGGTCTCCTTAATTTCTTCGTGAATATGAGTATTCTGAGCGTATTTTGTTGAATGCTTAAAATGGTTTTATATTATTTGCATATTTTTTAAGTATGGTCTTATTTGCATGTTTTTAAAGTATGGTTTCTGCTTTCACATGTATGAACATTGGTAATGAAAATTGAACTATTTTTTGTATTTGGTGAATGTAGCTACCTGCACGACAACCTCCAGCCACACATGAAGCCGATCTCAAAGTGCTTCCCAACACCGAAGGTATCAGTGATAATAATAATAAATCTTCTGTATCTAGAACAGCTCCGACACCAAAACAGGACGCTTTGAAACCTGAAATTTCAGTACTTGAAGCCGAATTAAATGCTACCGTAAAAAAGCGAGATGCTGGACTTGGAAAAGATGGAATTGAGAAGAAAATAAAAAAATTAAGGCATGATACTGATATGAAGAATAAGGAGTTAAAGAACAAAATAGTCCGTGCAAAGAACATGCGAAAATTTAGAGCAAAACAAAAAGCTGAAATTTTGAGACTGAAATCCGCTCATCCCAACGTGCAATCCTCGTTTATAAGGACACAGCCAGGACGCCCTTCACTTGAAGAAAATCAGTCAGGCCTTCTTCAAGTAATTTGCGATATAGCAACACATGGAAGTTCAGCTGCTGATCGACGCAGATCAGAAGTATTGAGAACTTGTAAGACTCTTGATGAATTGCATGCACTGCTTGTTGAAGATGGATATTTGTTCTCACGAACCTCTACATACCGTAGGCTGATGCCAAAGTATTCTGAATCCTTAGAGGGCAAGCGCCATGTCACAACTGTACCTGTGAGACTGTGTCGAGCCCAAACAGATAGACAGCGAGATCACGTCGATCAACATTTCTGTAAGGCTACTGTTAACGGCCTTGAGGAACTTTCATCTTTACTTGGACCTGAACAGGTAGTGTTTATTTCTCAAGATGATAAAGCAAAAGTACCTTGTAATTGGAAAAACGGCTGCAAAAGTACAGGCTCCTGTTTTAATGCATCTGAATTATAAAGTGCGTCTCGATGACCATGATTTTGCTGTTGGAGAACGCCATCAACTGATTCCTTCGGTATATGCTGGTATCATAATCAAAGAGAACTGCATGGGTAGGAAAGAAGCTGTTACATACCCTGGTCCAACCTATATCGCAATCCGCAGTGGAAAACATAGCAGTTCGACAGCAACAACTCACGCCAAAGACCTCATCAAACTGCTAACATTAGATGATTTTAAAAATCTGACCTTAGGAAAAGATGGAAAAGTCAAGCCTGTGATGATTTTATCCGTGGATGGAGGACCGGATGAAAATCCACGTTACAAAAAGGTGATATCTAACTGTATATCCCACTTTAAAAAGTTTGATTTGGATGGGCTGTTCGTGTTAACGAATGCACCCGGTCGATCGGCTTACAACCGAGTTGAGCGTTCCGAGCAACCGAGTTGCCATTCATACTTATGCGGAGTATGCGTCGAACGGTTGACCCGTACGGACGCATATATCTCTTGAGAATGGCGAATGTTAGTTCGCCGAAACGTCGAGAATCCGGTTCTTTTCAGAGCCAACCCTCAGCATCAACGCGGAATCCCCGAGAAAACAATACAACACAGGTATCTATCCGCGAAAACCTCAAATACAACACATATATATATATATACATATATATATATATATATATATATATATATATATATATATATATATATATATATATATATATGTGAGATATATGCGTCCGTACGGGTCAACCGTTAGACGCATGCGTCTATACAGTATGCGTCTAACGGTTGACCCGTACGGACCCATATATCTCTTGAGAATGGCGAATGTTAGTTCGCCGAAACGTCGAGAATCCGGTTCTTTTCAGAGCCAACCCTCAGCATCTATCTATCCGCGAAAACCTCAAATACAACAATATATATATATATATATATATATATATATATATATATATATATATATATATATATATATATATATATATATATATATATATATATATCTATATATATATATATATATATATATATATATAAATATATATATATATATATATATATATATATATTCTAAATTATTATCAGGCGAAACATTGGCTGAGATTTGGTCCCAGGTGGTTATTGACGGCCACAACGTGATAGCAGAATATGTGCCTCCTGGGGAAGTCTTTCCGGAAACCGCAGAAGTTTGTGACACCTGGTATGCAAATCACGTTCGTGAAAGTCAATATTTTCTTCAAATAACGAAGTGCGTCGATGATTCCTGTTGCGCTCCACGCCGCAGTGCACTTAGAAATATTCTATACCAAGGATTTTTGCCGGCACCTTTTCCAATGTCACAAAACCCTTTCCGTATACCAAACCCAGATGAAGTCGGAAAGGAATTTTTTTTGTGCGACAGTGTATAACACTACGTCCGGATCTCTCACAGGGTAGATAAATAACCTACGATTCATATTGTCCATCTATTAAAGATGACATCACCGGAAGGACGTGCTCAATTTGTGGAATTTATTTTGCCTCAAAAACTTCCATGAACAACCATCGCAAAAACGTGCATGGTCGTGCAGTGGACGTGTCTCGCGTGAGACCTCTACGGATTCTCTCCAGGAGACCACAGGAGGTCTTGTGTGTCGTGGAGGAAAGCGTGGAGTGGATAAACGTCGAGGCCGTTGATGAGGAGAATGTAATCACGTCTGAGGAAACTCCTGATGCTACCGCCTCCTTGATCTACGATGTGTCCGAGTGGATTGATGCTGGGAACGTGTTCGTTAAAGATGAAAAATAAATGTGAATAAAAGAAAAAAAGACTTTTGTTTTTGTATAATTCTGCTGTTCTGTTGTTTTTGTATAAATCCTGTTGCAATATGTTTCTACATGGGATATGCGCGCACACTTGTTGTCATGCTGCAAGAGCCATAGTAATAAAGACAAAAATAAATCTTTTTTTTAACTTTTGTTTGTAAAAATATATTTAAAACTATATTTAGGAATTACTACGTGAAAACTAGGGGGGAGGAGGAGGGTGCTGGCATATACTACGGGTGGTCACCGACGGGGGGGAGGGGGGTAAAAAAATGTAAAAAATGGGTCACGTAGTATGGGTACGGTCCCTAATACCACAAATAATGTTGTAATACTAATGAAATATGCTATAATTGCATACAACAACTCTATACATTCTTCTACAAATTTAGAATTAACTCTCGGACATACAAATACACGTGACCCTTCTTGTTTAGTTGACTCTTCATTCTATTCTGACTATATAATGAATCACAAAGAAAAAATCAATCATGTTTATAAAGAAGTTAACGAACGACTCGAAACTAATTCAAAAGAAAAAGTACTGGACAAACGTAATCTTAAAAAGAATTAATAATCAAACGTAAATCAAGGACCAGAACAATACCAATTTAAAATCAATAATAAATCAATTTAAAATAAAAAAGAAAATATATTTTTAGGCCCTTACATACTGACTGAAATACTAGAAAACAATAAAGCTAAAATAAAAAATAAATCAAATAATAAAATAGAAATTATCCATATGAAAGAATTAAAAACTCCCTCTATTACAGATCCTGTTCATGCTTCGCAACAGAAATTACTATTAGTGGACTATTACCACTAAAATATAGAAAATACAGTAACCAATCAAATTAGACAAGTAACTCCTTCAATAAATAAAAGAACTAAAAGAGGTATAATTAATGGATTAGGCTCAATGATTAAAATATTAACTGGCAACCTTGACCAAACTGATGCTGAAAAATATGATAAAGCTATCTCTATCATCATAAATAACCAAGGAAAATTTAAAACGATTATTAAAGAACAAATCACACTCCTTTATTAATTAATTTTTAATATTTTATAATATTAATATAAATATATTTTAATATATTTATTAATAATTTATTAATTAATTAATATATTTTAAAATATTAATTTTTAATATTAATCAATTAGCTACTAATAAATTTAATAATGAAACTCAAAAATTGGCACACAATCAAATAATATTGGAATCCCGTATTACGCAAATAGAACAAGAACTAAAAACAAAACATTCAAGTTATACAGAAATGTACGAATTTATGTTATTACAGACAGACTCTTCCAAATTACAAATTCACAACTACAACTCATTCAAGAAATATTTGAGAAATTGTAAACATCAATTTCCTTTTCAAAATCTAATGTGTTTCTCAACTCATTAATTCAACCTTTTGAATTATTACAAGAACTGAAACTTGTTAACGATCAATTGAAAGAAAACAAATTGCCATTTGAACCCAAATTAGAAAATATATTATTATTCGAAAAAGTAATGAAAATCAAAAGTTTCATTAGAGAAAGTCAAATAGTATTCATAATCCAAATTCCAATTGTTGAACCAAATAGTTACAACCTTTACCGCCTATATCCGTTGCCTACTCCAACAAATCGAAAATACAAAACCATTTTTCCACAAACAAAATACCTATCATTAAATGAACATTACTACATGTAATTCAATAAAAAATGTAACGAAAGAAACCCCGAAGAATTTATATGCCAAGAAATGGACCATCAAGAGATAACCAAAGATGCTCCTTGTGAAATACAAATGCTGAAGTTCGCTAAAAACATTTCAAGTTGTCACCAGATTTCCATAAATATCCAAAACCCCAAAGTACAGAAAATCGAAAACAACAAATGGTTATTAATCACCCCTAAAGAAATAGTGGCAGTACAACAGGGCGGAAAAATTAAAGATAGTTTCCCAATTAACGGAACATACATGTTAGAACTGAATCCATATTGTGAAATTAATATTGGAAGCATAAAAGTCAAATCTTATCAACATTCAAAACCAAATTATCGAGTTATCGAAATTCCCAAATTAAACTTTGGAAATCAACTTAAAATAAATAACCAATTGCAAATAAAACCCATGGAACTCGAATCTATAAATTTCAACGAAATTAATAACTTCCACCAACATATTCTAGACTTGCAAAATAAAACTTGATAAAATTATGAATCAATTATTGTTTTCAGATAAACTAAGTGTGTGGACATTAACCCTTAACCACCTGCCATACGTCTCACAGATCCTGTCGTATATAAAACCGACAATATTTTTGCGCCCGAGTAGCGTACGAACTTGTGCGTTCCTAAACCATTTCCCCGCGTCACTCAGTGCCGCGCAACCGCTTGTCGACGTCGGATGTGCGCCCGTTTGTCTCAGGTGAGTAATTTACTGCTACTTTGTGTCTAAGAGACGTATATCAGGTGGTTAGGTGCCTTTTTGATATTAGTTTTTGTTTTGTTTTAGTTAAAAATGGATTTTAATGAGATTAATATTGAGCGGTGGTAGGAAGAAGATCTGTTAGACCAGGGGTCTCCAAACTTTCCAGCCTTAGGGCCATACTGATAACTCCAGTAAGTTCCGAGGGCCAAAACCATATTATCATTGTTGCCGGTGGTAAAAAAAGAAATAGTCCACTGATGAAAAAAAAGTCCGAAAAAGTCTTTCAAAAGTCCGCAAAACGGCAACACTGCATATTATTAATTTTCTTGTCATTATCTGTAATTTCTGAAATAGGTAGTACCTTCTATCGCTAACAGATGGCGCTAATAACACGTACAGAATAATCTCGTTGGTTCGAGAAAGTTCTGGTGTCTTCCACTCACTTCTAGATGGCAGTAATTGGAATATATAAGAAGGCTAGTGGCGCAACCACAAGTCAGTTCCTATGACACTGTTGTGAAATAAAATAGTGCGTACCTCCTTAAAACGTGTTTGTGCGGGTTTAAGTTTAAGACATCTTGGTAACAGTATTTTGATTTGAATTGTTGCTTTTGTGTGTGATTTAGTAGTATGGAAAAGAAGCGAAAAATTGATAGTGAATGCAGAAAATTCAAAGATCAGTGGAACATTCAGTATTTCGTAATTGAGTCCGTTCTCAAGGAATATAACATTAAACGTCATTATGAAACAAAATATTTTCAAAATTACTCAAAATATACAGGAAGTTTGCGGACAGAAAAATTCGAAGCTATGAAGCGCGGATTGAAATCGCAGCAATCTTCATTTACAAAACTCAAAACTGAACAAGAGGCTGCAACTCGTGCCAACTTTCGTGTGGCTCTTAAAATTGCAAAACGTGGAAAACCATTCACCGATGGAGAAATGATCAAAGAATGCATAATTGCAGTAGCCGAAGAAATGTGCCCTGAAAAGGTAAATTTATTAAAAACTGTCAGTATGTCAGCAAACACTGTGGCTCGAAGGGTAGAAAACATCGCTGAAAATATATCCTCTCAACTGTTCGACAAAAATGGACATGTTGAGTGGTTTTCTTTGGCCTTGGATGAGTCAACGGATGTGTCAGATACTGCTCAGGTGTTGATTTATATTCGAGGAGTAGATAAAAGCTATGAAGTGCATGAAGAACTTCTTGATATGTCTAGTATTCATGGCACAACTACTGGTACAGATATTTTTAAAGGAGTTGAAATGGCCATTAATCAAAAGAACCTTCGATGGAAAAACTTGAAATGTATTACAACTGATGGAGGCAAAAACATGAGTGGGAAAGATAAAGAAGAGGTCGCTCTTATGTCAAAGGCTGTAGAAAATGACGGTGGTTCAAAACCATTAGTCTTACATTGTATCATCCATCAACATTCTTTGTGCGGAAAATGTTTGGATATGTCTGAAGTTCTGAAACCAGTCATATCAACTGTTAATTTTATCAGATCTTTTGGGCTGAATCACCGACAATTCCGACAATTTATTGAAGAGATTGGAGAAAATTACTTACCTTATCATACTGTCGTACGTTGGCTTAGTTGTGGGAAAGTCCTTCAGCGCTTTTTTGAACTTCGAGCAGTGATGGAAATTTTTTTGAATGAAAAGCATCGCCCTCTTACTGAATTACAAAACAACGCATGGCTGTGGAAGTTAGCATTCTATGTTGATTAGACAAAACATGTGAACGAACTGAATTTGAGATTGAAAGGAGAAAACCAGCATCTTCCTGATTTATACACTAATATCAAATCGTTCCGGAAGAAATTGATACTGTTTCAATCACAACTACGAAGTAAATGTTTTTCACATTTTAAAACATGTGAAATCTTCAGCCACACCACTGAGACTGAGTTTCCTATCGATTTTGCAATCGAAACTTTGAGTGCTTTGAAAATAAATTTTGATACCCGTTTCTCGGACTTTGATGCCATTGCGAATCAAATTAAGATTTTTCAGAATCCTTTTGATACTGACATTGAAACCCTAGCCCCGGAACTTCAAATGGAAATGATTGATCTACAGTGCAGTGATATAATTAAGAAGAAATATCAAAACTCATCTTTGTTGGAATTTTATGAGTCTTCCACTGACACAATTTTATAATTTGCATAAATTTGCTCGTGGGCTGTTTTCTGTTTTTGGTACTATTTCATTGTGTGGGAAGACCTTCTCCAAAATGAAGTACACAAAAAATGTTTACAGATCTAAATTAACTGATGAGCATCTTAAATCTCTTTTAATTATTGGTACAAGTAAAATTAGTCCACAACTACAAACTATTGTCAGTGGAAAATCTCAATTACATAAATCTCATTAGTATTTCATATGTTATTATGCTTGTTATAAGTTATGTTTTTATTTAAAATGTATAAAATGTTAGTTGGATTAATTTCAATAATTTGTTAGTTATTATATACTGAAGTTAAATTTTCTGCATATTATACATGTCTTTACTCATTACAATTCTGTGTTTCTTTATCCAACTTATCACAAAAACAATAACAATAAGCCTACAACAATGTTATGAGTAGTTAGCCCATGACCACATCAATGTAGATGTCATATTAATAATTATTCAACATAAAATTAGAATACTTCATTAAACTAAATTTAATTTGCTATAAAAAATATGTTCTCTAAAAGGAGTTTTCAAGTATGCTAGCTCTCCGCGGGCCAGACAAAATCTGTCTGCGGGCCGGATGTGGCCCTCGGGCCGTAGTTTGGAGACCCCTGTGTTAGACGATGAAAATTTACCTAACGATGAATGTAGCGATGTGAAGTCTGATGTAGGCCCGGATTATATTTTAGAAGAAAGTTTTGGATCAGATTCAGAATGTGAATTGCCGCCTGAGGAGGAAAATAACGAAAATTCTGTCTCCCAGCATGATTTGGCTTCGAGTGTGCCTGAAAAAACAGAGTTTTCTTCAGAAGATGATGAGCCCCTATGAAAACTATCGCGACGCAGGAAACAAAATTATTTTGGAAAAAATCGCTTTCGATGGTCATCCGTCCCACCTATCTTACGATCGAGAACGTTGCAACATAATATTGTCCAGGAAAGAGAAGGCATAAAGCCAGCTTATCGAAATCAACTAAACGCTTCGTCTTCTCCGTTGGATATTTGGCTACATTTTTTTACTGACGAAATGTTGGAGAAAATTGTTACCTTCACTAATGTGAAGATAACAGAGATCAGACCGAACTATAAAAATCAATCATGTGTTCATGATTTAGATCTCATGGAAATGAAGGCATTCATGGGTTTCCTGTTTTATACAGCAATTTTCAAAGAAAATCATGAACAGTGGAAGGGAAATTTATCGCTGTATCCTAAGCAAAAATAGATTTGAGGTCTTGTTGAATTGCTTACGATTTGATGATGTGGCGACCAGAACTGTCCGACGAGAAACCGATGCATCAGCACCCATTACTGAGCTCTTTGACTCTTTTATTAACCGATGTCAAGATGTTAATGCAATCGGCACCAACGCTTGCATTGACGAGATGTTGGCATTCCGAGGGAGATGCCGATTCAAAATGTATATGCAAAGAAGTGCTAAGTACGGCATAAAAATTCAATGCCTTACAGATGCTAGATCGGGATACCTTCTTAACGCCTATATATACCTAGGTAAAGATTCAGATGGATTAAATTTACCAGCTGACTGTCGGCAATTGAAGAAACCGACACAAGCCGCAATGCGATTAGTTCTCCCAATTGAAAGATCTAACAGAAACATTACAACTGACAATTGGTATACTTCTTTAGAACTTCTTGATTCACTAAAACAGAAACAACTAACAGGTGTGGGAACATTGCGGAAAAACCAAAAATAAATCCCTAAAGAATTCTTGCCAGCTCGCAACCGAAACGTTAATTCCGTACTTTTCGGTTTTACTCGAGACTACACTATATCGTCATTTGTGCAAAAACAAATAAAGCAGTGATTACAATTTCGAGCATCCACCACATGCCAAACGTCGATAAAACCACGAAGAAACCGGAGATAATCCTCTTTTATAATAAAGCCAAAATAGGAGTGGATTTACTCGACCAACGGTGCTCAAATTACTCGGCAGGTCGTCGAACTCGCAGGTAGCCGTTGGCTGTATTTTATCGATTGCTTGATATATCTGCCTCTAACTGCTATATCGTGAACTTATCTGTCAAACCTCAAGGACACAAGGTTGAAAGCAGGTTCAAGTTTTTAAAGAAATTAGCTGAAGAGCTAACAACACCTCACATGAAGCGTCGTTTAAGCAATATCAAATTACAACGTGACGTAAGGAACGCCATTCGACGCATCCTTGAGGGAAAAAAGGAGGCTACTCCATCAGCTGTTCCATGCAGCAGCAGTACTGAAGAAAGATTGCCGGTCAGAAAAAATTGTTCGACTTGCCATTATACAAAGAAACGCAAAACACAATATATTGTGTATTTCATGTGTTTCGAATGCAAAGCACCAATTTGCCTTGAGTGTTCGAACAAACTGTGCGGTTGCTGTCGCGAGAAACTATAAGTTTAGGGCCTGCAATTTTGTTGAATTTTTCATTTTATATAAGTTATTTTCTTTTGTTTTTGTTTTTCAGTTCATAAACAATTTACAAAGAGTTAACAGAAGCCCCTACTCACTGTGATTATTTTCAGGGATCTCAATTACCAAATACGTTAATTTGTAAGCCTAAAAAGCAGGTCAATGTATGTTAACTGAGTTTCTAAGAAAAAAAAAGATTTTTAAGTGCATTTATTATTCTAATAAATAGTTTATTAAGTCTCTAAACTGGTTTTTCATTAAAAATAAACCTTTACTTAACAACATTTTGAAATAAGTAATAATTTTACTCTTGAGTCTCATAGACGTATAACGTATAAGGTGGTTATGTGACCATAATGTATGCTAGGTAGTCAAGGGTTAATACTCTATATTATATGTGTCGCAATAACTTCTTATCTGTTATATAAATTCTGGAAAACAACTCGAGTCATCAAGAAAGAAAATTCCAAGACCATGGACATCATCGTCTAATCTCGCACCTGCTACGCTAGATGCTCGAACTTATCCCCGGAGGAGTTATGGAAGCTGTCCAAGGACAACACCAAGTCTGCACGTGCAAAAGTGCTGAAACTAACATTTCAGCTTATATTTCATATATAAAGATATGCGGAGAGGAAAGACATACATTATAATATACAAGACATATATTATAATTGTAATCACTAGTTTAGTCAAAACTATTATATTTTTAATTTTCATTTATTTTGTTAGTTTTAAGTGAGTTGTTCCTGAATAAATTTTTGAATCTTTTTTAAAAACTTATTCGAGTGTTGCGAACTGGATTACCGGCTAAACAAGTCCAATTGACATCAAACATAAAATCAAGATCTTCAATCGCTCCACCACAAAGATGGCTAGGTTAGTCAATTAATTGCCGGAAACGTAACCTTATTCCTGCACATGTGCAGCAATATTTCAAATGCCTTCATCGCTCTATAACGCTTAATCCTCCGCCGGCGTTTAAACAAAAAATAGACCGCTTCATTAACAACACAAAAAGATCCATTCTCAATTTAGCAATCAATATTGTATATTGGCAAA
Source organism: Phosphuga atrata (assembly GCA_944588485.1). Lineage (NCBI taxonomy): Eukaryota > Metazoa > Arthropoda > Insecta > Coleoptera > Silphidae > Phosphuga > Phosphuga atrata. Next base: position 18,895,451 of record OX155899.1, on the reverse strand, counting down.
TTACTTCTTGTAGTAATACTTTAAATAATTGTTTAAAACTCTTAACATTTCATCTTCCACAGTTTTTAATAGATAAAATACGTCTTATCGCTAGTAAACTTTTTTTACGCCAATTCAATTATTCTAAAAAAAAAATCAATGTATTAAATTTGCAAAAAATTTATCCAAAATTAATACAGTTGTGTACTGTGTACTGTTAATACAACACACATACGTTCTCCCAAACGTACGTTCCTCCAGATATATTGCAATTTTTAAGCTTGGGCCCTAAATTTAGCATGAATTACAATCATACAGATCTTCCTATCATTAACCTCATTAAGGACATCGAACCCATTATTGATCACCTTCCAGACAATCCCAACAAAAATCTTATTATTGATGATCACCAATCATACACATTTTTCTAAACATAGACGTCATCATCATGTAGACTCTTTTCAAGCTCTTTACAAAAAAAAACCTTACGTTTTATCTGCTTACACAAAGACCTTTTAATTACTTGTTCTGACAAAGGTAATAAAACTGTTATTTTCCAAAAATCTGTTTATTTCGAAAAAGTTAATTTCATCTTATTGGATAATAAAACCTATCAATTACTTAAAAAAGATCCTACCTCCTCCATACAGAATTTAAACAACTCATTTATCAAAAAACTTAAAGAACTAGAAGATATCTCGGAGAAACAATTCAAGACTCTGATTTTACATAACAGCACGGCCCCTAGATTTTATGGTTTAATCAAAATACAAAAGAAAGATTTACCTATAAGCCCCATTGTTTCTTGTATTGGTTCTCCCACATAATTTCTTGTTAAATTCATAGTTAACGTCCCTAAACATCTTTTACCTTCTTTCAACTATAATGTTAACAATTCATGCGAAGTTATTGAAAACCTAAAAACGTAATCATACTAAAAAACTACATACTTGTCTCCTTAGATGTCACGTCTTTGTTCACTAATGTCACTTTAACTTTAATTTTGTATTTAATAGAAAAATACTGGTCTAACATTGAAATTCAAACTTCAATTGATTTAGATCTTTTCAAACAATTAATTAATTTTTTGTTTTCATCTAGTTACTTTAAATTCAACAATTATTTTTGTAAACAAATTTCAGGTTCTGCAATGGTGCTAAATAAGAATTTTGGTAGATTAACACTGATTGCTATTAAAAATAACTACCCTCTCGAGCTCATTAATCGTGTCCTCAACAACGACAATTTATTCCCCCGTACTACTGTTTCCTCTTCCCTTGGTTCTCCCATACTATATTTTAAACTTATCAATATTCATTCCCTCTATAACAACCTAAAATCTGCCCTTTGCTCCAACAACATTCAAGTTGTCCCCTATAACCATAACACATTGAAGAATCTTTTCACTAAAATAAAAGACAGTTGTTCTAATGAGGAAATCAACAATGTTGTTTATAAAATCAATTGTAATGATTGTGATTCTTGCTACATCGGTCAAACCAAACAATACCTTCAAAAAAGAATTAAAAATCATATATATATATATATATATATATATATATATATATATATATATATATATATATATATATATATATATATATGACAGTAAAATCATTCATTTACGTTCCAATCCTAACAAAACTGCTTTGACACAGCAATGTTTTTTTCTCTCAACACAGTTTTGACTTTGATAATATTTCCATTTTGGACAAGGAGAGTTGTCTAAAAAAAGATTACTCAGCGAAATGATTTTCATACAAAAACACAAAAACGCAGTCAATTCTAGAAGTGATATTAAAAACCTCAGTAACATATATTGGTTTTATTGCATCATGTCCGGGAAAAAGCATCATGATGTCCCGGCATCATGTCCGGGAAAAATGTCCGTGAAAATGTTTCAGGTTCCACTTAATTTTGTCAAAATTTATTAAAAAAAATTTAGTTCAATTATATCAGCGTTTCTCAAAGTGGGCGATATCGCCCCCCAGTGAGCGATGACGTCGTTTTGGGGGTCGCTAGGTGGCCAGGGGGCGATATAGGGGGCGGTAGGTAGCTAGGAGTCGATATAGGGGCGGTAGGTAGCCAGGCAGCGATAGGTATCACGGGTTATACAATGCATTTCTGTTAATTTAAAACAAACAAACACGTTCAACAAAATTGTTCCGTATTCAGTATTTTAAAACCGGCCAGGCTCGTCTGCAATTCGCTGCAGGTCGAGCATCGATAATCGCACGCACACACACACAGCCAGCGTAACTAACTCTACCAACTTTTCGGTAGATCTACCACCTTTTAATGTCTTGCCCAAATCTACTACCTTGAAAAAAAATCTGCCAACTTTTCAAGTTTCTGAAAAAAAAATTATATAATTTTATTTCTGTAAAAATTAGAAAGCCTTCACTTTCTTTTCAATAATTTTTCTTTCTACAGGGATCCCCGCATGTTAATTTTCATTTGAAATATTTTAGAAACCATCACAATTATTGTTGCTAATTATTTAAGAATTCATTTATTATTAACCTAAATAGGTTATCAGACCTAAACTTACAATTTATTTTGAATGGTGATGTTACAAGAAATTACCTGTGTTAAGTTGGCGGGACCAACGAGGGAAAAAAAAACCGCCACAGCACATAATAATCCGCTTTTTATCCGCAATCGATTGTAACAAAAAAAATCCCGCACTTCCCATTCCCCGGGAAAATGGGGTCCCGCTAACTTAACAGAAAGTTATCGGTACCCACCCTAAAAATAATTATTTTAAGGAAATAAATGCACCGGAATTATTCGCATTTTTTTACGCAAACCAAGTGCAAAAAAAATCCTCACTTCATTTCCCGGGAAAATTCGGGAATTTTCCGCAAAATTTTTTTTCCGCGGAATTTGTTTGTGGATAAAAAGCGAATAATTTCGGTGATTTTTTTCCTTGAAATAATCATTTTTAGGGTCTGCTTTTCCACGGTGGAAAAGTACATTTTCCGGCTTTGTGTTTTGCGGCGCTCTCTTTTTCTCTATCCAAATTTTTATGGGTTCCGACATCATTGGATGATTTTCTATTCGAGAAGAAAAATACATTTAAAGACTACTAAATGATAAAGCTGCAAAATTAGGCTTAGTAAGCCGAAGAAAATAGTATAACTTAACTAAAGTCATTTTTTGATATAACGTCCATCTTGTTTTAACGATTAGGGTTGTTTAAAGCAGGTGTTTGGACAAATTCTTTGAAGTATAAGATATTATAAATATAAGATATTATTGTAAATTGTAATTTTCACGTATTTTAGAATTTTTATAATTGTTATTTTGTAATATGTAATTTTGTTTTTCTTTTGTAGCCTTGAGAAAGACCTAACGTAGGTCGAAACGTTGGCTTAATTTGAATCAAAATACTTCAAAGAATTTGTCCAAACACCTGATTTAAGCAACCCTAATCATTATCTAAAATCAGTCAATATTTGTTTACATGCGCATATATTACATGCGTACCCGAATACAATACCTCCACTAACTACACTGACCTCTCACCCCACCGTAGGTGGAAGGATGACAACCAATAAGAACATTTCTTATTTGAAAAGACCTAACATGCCGCTTGCATCTTTGAAAGTGCCTTAACATGCCGCTTGCACCTTTGAAAGGACCTAGCATACCGCCCGCATCTTTGAAAGGTCCTAGCATTTCGCTGCCGATGCGTCCTTGAACAGACCAATAGGATTAATAAAGAAAGCAAGAGATGAGCGCGGCTTATGTGGCGATTTGGCTGCGAAAAAAAACAAAAACGTTTGCGGTTAAAACGTGGAAAATTCCGGTGCATTTATTTCCTCAAAATAATTATTTTAGGGTGGGTCCCGCTAACTTTCTGTTAAGTTAGCAGGACCCCATTTTCCCGGGAAATGGGAAGTGCGGGAATTTTTTTTTTACAATCGTTTGCGGATAAAAAGCGGATTATTATGTGCCTTCGCGGAATTTTTTTTCCTCGTTGATCCTGCCAACTTAACAGAGGTTAAATTGCGGCTTGTCCTCACTAGCGCGTGTATTCTTGATATATAAATTTTACTTTCAACGTTGCTAGATTTCTAGTGGATATTTAAGTACTTTCGTTGTTTTATAATAAAAAAATCGATATAACTGAAGAATTTTCAGTATCCTATAAAATATTTGGTAATTCAAAATACTTTTACTCCAGAAAGGGAAAAAAAACATATATAATACGATAGATTTGGGGTGCGCTATTAACTTTAGCATATCATAGGTGGGCGATGAGACAAATAAGTTTGAGAAACACTGAATTATATTTTCAAAAGCATTTTGTTAAATTAAATAAATATTTTCTGGAAAAAAACCAAGTCAATAGCATAAAATGAGATGAAAGAAATTCTGGGTTTGAATTTGCCAAACCTCTTTATTTTTACAATATATAGCAGTCTATATTGCATGAGTAATTTGCCAATTCTTATTATTTTATTTACTTGTAATTTTAGTTTATTAATTCCTGTCAATTTTTCATTTTATTTGATTTTACTGTATTTCTAATCAATTTGTACATTCCTTTTTCTTGCTCTCTGTAAAAAACAGACCAGTGTGCATTTGCGCGTTAAAATATCCCCTTCTTGAGCACATTAAAACTACGTCTCAATTTTTATTAAAAGTCTCCGTTTTATCCGCTTGACTAACAAGTCATGGTAAATACACAGTGGCCTATTCAATTCGAGCATTCAGTTTTTATTTTGTTATTTTCTTATACGATTAACACATAACACATCTCATCCTCAATGATTTGTGTTATTTTCACCATTTTTAATATGTATTTTGTAATTTTTTTTAACAATGGTTGCATTCTTGTTAAAAATAACTGTTATTCGTGGTAAGTTGAAAATATTTTGTTTGACCCAATTTATTGCTGTTTTCTTATGTATTTTTTAGCCTCATGATGGCGATATTTTTCCATTAAATCGCCGAAACTAGTAGCTAATAACAAATTTAAACAGTTTGCTTTATTGTCCTATTGTGACCAGTTAATCATTTCCATATTTATTACTATGATAGAATAAGCTGTTAATTATTATTACTACCTATTGTTTTTAGAAGTAGTTTTACCTAACGGGATCCATTCCTTTTTAGATCGACCTACTCGCAGGAGTTAAAAAAAAATAAAGAACTCCAAAAGTTCAGGCGCTGGGAGTGACACGATTTATATACCATCAGTAAAATGGTTCAGTTTATGGGATGCATCCCTGCGAAACTTAACCTCAATACTGACAATAGTGAAAGTAATTTGGTAAGTACCTACCACTGAAATATAGGGGTAAATAGTACAGTTGTTGGTCAGTAGGTAGTGATTGGTCATAATTTGAAAACTATATAACTATAAGACAATCTTTTGGTGACATAATTGTTTATTAACAGAAGGAAATTCTATATTCTTTTCTGTGTTGGATACAACCCATAACTTTGTTATAACTTAAAGTTACATGTGTGTATTTAATTAATAAAATGACCAGTCCGAGATTTACGTAATTTTAGACAGAAATGTACAAAAGTAACCTTACTATTTCTAGATATTTTTATGATTTAAAAATGATTTTTGTGCTGACTTTTGGCATTTGTAAATGAATACAGGTTTAAATTATCGAAATAAAAAGTTTTTTGATAAAAATAAAGTACTGACTGTGAAAAATATGATAAGACAATAAATATCGCACGATAAACAGTTTTTATAGTGATAGATCATACGACCAATTAGTATTTCGACGTTAGAGTAACTATGTGACAGTTATTCCTAGAGTGTTTAACCTACAAATAAGAGGACAAGAAAAATATTCAGTACACAATTTTAAAGAAATTAAAAATGAAAAATCTATTTTACTTGAATTTATTTATGTATTTGTTATTGTAGTTAGTGAAAATACTAATTTATTTATTTCTAGGTTAAATACGCTAGTGTTAATATACATAAAATGACAAACGTAAGAAAAGGTACAATCTTAAAACAATCAGAACAGCCTGAATATATAAATATATTCAACCTCTCCGGAGCTTTATAACAATTACTGAGTCTTTAGGACTAACAAAACAAATCTCGTGTGAAATATGCCAGTTATTTACCAGTTTTATAAAAAAATATATGGATAATCAAAGTAAAATAAAAAATCCTTTTTGTGACAATGTTCTAGAAAATGGGTGGTATAAAGCCTTTCTTGAAAGGAATGCGATTCTTATTGAAAGATTTCCAGAAAGAGCAACTAAAGCTGGCTCTTGTGTAAGTGAGAGTAACATTAAAAAATGGTTGAGTGAAATATATGATTATTTATCAAAAATTAAATATTTAAACATATTAAAAGATCCGACTCGTGTTTCCAATGCTGATGAAACTTATTTTATCGTATGTCCAAAAATGAAAAACATAATAGCCCCTCGTAGGGCACAAAATGTTTATGAAATTAATCACGGCAATTTCAAACTTAATGGAAAGACATCTTAAAAACAATCTTATATTTATGGTTTTTGTAGGTGGACTTCACGAAGGTGGACTGAAAGCTATTAAATAACTGACAAATTTCACATGAGATTTGTTTTGCTAGTCCTAAAAAGGCTCAGTAATTGTTATATAGCTCCAGAAAGGTTGAATAAATTTATATATTCAGTCTGTGTTCCGATTGTTTTAAGTTTGTATGAAATTCTAGGAAATCCTCTTTTTTATCTATAACGTAGGATGGTGATAGTTTTACCAATTCGAGGTACGTGGGATGGTAGGATGGTGATTGTTTTACCAATTCGAAAAAAAAAAAAGAGATAAACAAAAAGAAAAACGGAAAACTTTAGAAAAAAAAAAAACTGGCGAAAAAAATTGATTGAGGATCAAGAAAATATTGGTGGCAAATAAATGAATAATCATAACATTAATTATAAATTTATGTTTAAATTGTTTTTTTTAACAACAATTAAATATTTTTGTTTTATTAGATCACTGGAGTGTTCATCACAGGAGTTGATGAACACTAGTTCATAATAGTTTTTCATATTTTAAAATTACTTTTATTTATTATAAAGCGTTGACTAGTTACTGTAAATCCACTAGACAATCACTACATTCTTATGATCTATAACTATGTTTTTTGATGAATCAAATATTTATCTTCTTATTTTCTATAAAATTTTAAATTTTTGATTCGAATTATTATTTAAATAGAAAAGTGACGTTTTTTACAATTACTAGCACTATAATAATTCGTAAATTAATTTTATACAAGCATGCAATTTATTGTTTTCATTGTTCGATTTCTAAAATGACCAATCACTGTACTGTTTACCCCTATACAAACTGGAACGATCGCTGGCCTCTAAGCTTGTGCGCGTAGAGAGAGAGGTCCCAAGGGGAGACCTCACTCCTTGTGTTTGAGAGAGAAAGGATGACTTGAATTCGAGAGTGGGAGGATGTGGTACAGTCAGAGCGAAAAGCTAGTTGTATCAAACCAAATCAAGTATTTATGTATTTATCCACACTATGTAAATACAAAATATTTTAAATTATTTATAAACATAACTAATAATATTTTGTCATGTGCTACTAGTATTATATATATATATATATATATATATATATATATATATATATATATATATATATATAATAATTTTCTTTTTGTATTATATATTACATGTATAAAATAATATAGATATATTTATACTATACATTAGGTTTTTTACCATGACTGTACTAGATGAAGACAGAGCGATACGAGGGCTCCCCTTTGGACCTCTCTCTCTACTCGCACAAACTTAGAAGTCAGCGCTCGTTCCAGTTAGTATATATTTCAGTGGTACCCACCTATCTACTTATTCACATTATTACAATACAATAATTATATGATTATACTCTAGTGTTGGTGGGCTGGTCGTTTTCAATGTATCATTCTTGTCTGCCAAGGGACAGAACCACTTCCTACAAAATAATTTGCATATCTCTCCCGACGATCTGTAGACCTTTGGGATGAACAGTTACTTAAAGAAATAGGTAGCGGTTGCATTCCGAGAGACTGTGGCTCATTTCTCCAATTACCAGGAACGATAGTTCCTTCTTCACAATATTCTGTCCACTGTGAATTCATACTGTCTGTTCTGTAATTTTGTTTGTCGGAGCCAATTATGTAAAGCGCAACAGGTCTTTACTATCTTAACAACTTTCTCCGGACTATACGGCATCGGTTTCTCAAACACTCTGAATCGGGCAGCTAGTATACCGAACGCATTTTCGACGATTCTTCTAGCCCGAGACAAACGATAATTCAATTTTTTTTGCTGTAGGTTTTAATAAATATTCTTTCAAGGGAAATGCATTGTCGCCAACTAGGACATGACCCTCTGGTAGAACACCGTTTTCTAATTCTTGGTACAAACTACAGTTACGAAATACGTCTCCATCAGAAACCCTTCCATTACACCCAGCGTCTATTATAGCTAAAGCAATATTTACGATCTAAAACAGCAATTAAGACAATGCTGTTTGTCTCTTTGTAATTATAGTATAAACTTCCTGATTCAGTGCTTTAATGACGACATGTTTGCCGTCGATTGCTCCACAGCACCCTGGAAAGTTCCACTGTTCCAAAAATCCAAAACTCCATTTTCAATTATTTTCCAGTCTGTAGTAGTAGGAATCCAAAAAAAATATTTATGTTCATGAATACTCTTTCATACTAAAAACATGCTCCTAGGAATGAAATCCTGAAGAAAAAGATATCCTTTGGAAATTTAACATTGACACATTGTGGCCTTCATGGTACTGACAACAAAATTTATAGAAATGAAGACTTGCCACGTGAGACCCATGACCTATTCAGGAAGGCCAGAGCCCTTAAGGACTTTAATTATAAATTCATTTGGCATCGGGATGGGTGTATATATGTTCGCAAAGACGAGTCTACGGACCCTATCAGAATAAGAAGCGAGAATGATCTGGATAACTTATCCTATTATTAGGTTCATGATCTCTTTGTTATATTGTTGTAGTGTATTAATATTGTTAAAGTGAAGAGAACTAAAAATTTCAAACTAATTAATGTTGTACATGTGAACATGCTCTCTCTGTGCGAATTTAAGCAACTTTAAATGTCTAATTAACAGCGATAGATACGAAATAATATGTCGTACAGAAACCTGGTTATCTCATAGAATACCTGATGATGTGCTGCAATTCGATGGATATAACTTATATAGGCATGACAGACAGAATGGCAGACGAGGTGGTGGAGTTGCAATTCTTGTAGCTGTTACTCTGGGTGTGTGTAATATTGTTAATAAAGGTGGAGAATATCGTGAATCTTTATGGATAAGGGTTGGAAAGGGTAATAATTCACTTATTGTTGGAGCTGTATACAGACCACCTGGTGGTAGAATTACGGACTCCATTAATGAACTAGAATATTTAATAGGGTTGAAGATGCAAAATGACAACATCTTGTGTATGGGAGATTTTCAGTCATGGAGTTCAATAACATGATTGATGCATGTGGTTCTCGCCAAATAATCAGTAATCCGACGAGAATTAGTCACAAAAGCTCGTCCCTAATTGACTTTATTTTGGTTAATTATCACAATATTGTGAAAAATGGCTACGTAAGAGATGTAAATATGTCGGATCACTTCTTGCTATTCTAAAAATAGCGTATTTGGAAAGTATCACAACTATAGGTGTTGAAAAGATTATTTGGCAAGGTTTAAAAAACAAGAACACTACCTGCCCAAAGACTAAACGAGTGCCTTTGTTTGTTTCAGGCTTCCAATAGTTCACACACTGATGATGCAGATAGTGAGCAAAATAGTACATTACTGGAGACTTTTCCCGAACCTAGACCTCCTCCACCTCCGACAAAAAAAGAGGAAAATCGCCCAGCTCTCGAGCATGGTTGGCAAATTAAAAGAAATAACTAATAATACTAACTCTACAGTCGAAGAAAATGAGTTTGAGATCTTCGGTAATCACGTCGGTCTTCAACTGAAATCTTTGCCTTTACTATTGGCATTAGAAACACAAGAGCACATTCAACTGTACATAAATAGAATTCGACGTCAGCACATTCAAAACGCGTCTGTACAAAACAGAATCACCAGAACGCCACAGTCATTGTATGCTCCTGAATCACCATATAGCGATTCTTCAATATATTATAATGACACACATGAAAGTAACTATAATTTGGAAGAGCAAGCAACTGAATGTATTTCCTCGTCCATTTTACCTGAACACATACATCATTCTGAACACGTTGCGGATTATCAGTTTTCCTCAAATATGTTTCCACCTGGCTATATAAACAATAATAAAACACAGAGTAACGTGAAAGTGAGGGGAGAAAACAAAATACTTATAATGAAAGTTATACTTTAGATGTACTAAATTTTAAGATTATTAAGATATACAAAATAAATAAATGTTTCATAATAAATCTGTTACAGTTATTTCATCTTACCTTCATAAATTCCATTAATGATTCATAGATTGCTTCACAAACTTCGATGATGAATTCGGAAATAGTTGATTTTCCGATTCCAAATATGTGTGAGTATCCTTAGAGTACACCCAGTAGCAAGAAAGTATAGAACTGCTTGTAATTTTGTAATTGCAGGAATCGCACTTCTCAAAAGGGTATCTTTACGCTGAATTTGAGAGTGTATTTTCGTTAACTGACGACCTCAAAAAAACGGGAGGGCTACACTGGAAAAGGGCAGCGCAAAACAGAGAAGGTTGGAATAATCTAGGGGAGGCCTATGTCCAAAGATGGACGAATTAAGGGCTAAAAAGAAAAGAAAAAAGAATTTTCGTTAACAGAAAATTCACACAACTTTTGGACATTCTCAAACTATCGAAGTATTCTTTGGGATCTTCCAATGCTAATTCCTTCAGAAGACAATAGTAGCTCCTAGTTCATCTCTTCTATCGATCCATTTTCGTACTCATAACTTCTTTTTCTTAATCACACAAATTTCTTCATCCACCTCTTCTAAAATAGCCATTACGATTAGCTTAATTAGTTTATTAACTCTATTGCGTTGCAGCCCGTCCATCTTACAAAACACTTGTGTACTGTACTAGACCGTCATTTAGCGAACGATTTCTGTGCAGTAGCGAGTAATTTAGCCACTAATACGTACTTAGGTACGAACTAAGCGTTAATCAATAATGGTTAGTCAGTTGGCTGTGACACTCCGTCAGAGAAGCATGTTTTTCTTTTTCTTTTATATTGCTTGGTACAGCTTAATAAAGTTAAGTTGTTCATATTAAATATTCTTAGTGAGTATTTCTTTATACCTCTCCCATCTCCTCATCACAAGACTGGTTTAACTGTTCCAACAGGCTATGGGCCCAGTCACGAGGAACTGCGTAAAAGTGTGATTAGAGAGAAGTAGTGAACACGAGGTACAACCGGAAGTCGCCATTGCGAGTAGTCGAACACGAGTTCAGCGAGCGGGTAAGAAATCTGCATTCATCATGTCCTTTCAAGGCATCTCAGCTCGAAATTTCGGAAATTCGACAGGGAAAACTTCCAGACATGGAAATTTCAAATGATGGCGCTACTTACGGCAAGTGAGATTCGAGAAATCGTAGATGGGACGCGATCAAAGCCAATCAAAAGCCGATCAAAGCCGATGCAAAGGCCATGTCCTTAATTGGGTCAGCTCTCGAGACAAACCAGCTAGAACCTCTGTTAGTCTGTGTTTGTGCGAATGAAATGTGGGACAATCTGTGCCGTATCGACGAACAGAAATCCGCGTCTAATAAATTAATGTTGCTGCAAAAATTTCATGAGTATAGAATGGGGCCGAGCGACTCGGTTGTGCAGCATATTGCCAAAGTCAAGAACTTAGCAGCTCAAATCAGTGACGTGGGGGAAGTGGTGTCGGACTTTACAGTGATTGCAAAGATTCTCGGGAGTTTGGTGCCTAAATACAGTACGCTACAGACGGCGTGGGATAGCGTTGATCCCGCGCGCCAGAATTTAGAAAATCTGGATGAAAGACTAATTCGTGAGGAGGTTCGTCTTGCTGGCGACGTCGAAGATGACAAAACTGCGTTTGTTGCAGCGAAAAACGAAAAGAGAAAAGAAAAGGGCAAAAAGAATACGAAACATGTGACGTGTTATCGGTGTGGAAAAAGGGACATTACGCGCGCAGCTGTCCTACAAAGCAGAGCGAGAAAGACCGCTATAGTGCATCACGTGACTGTGTGTTCTTCCGAGAGGTTGCGCGGAGCGACCGTCACTGTGACTGTGACAGTGTCGCATCATGTCACTGTGAATTTGTCGCAGAGGTTGCGCGAACGACCGTGACGCGGCGTGCGGATGTTTCTTCGAGTTGCAACACTGCGAATCAGCTGCTGGCATATGACCAACGTGAAGTTTGGCTTACTGACAGCGGCGCATCACAACACATGACAAATCGTCGAGACTGGTTATCAGATTACCAGCCGTTAAACAATGGGGGAATAGTGTCACATGGTGAAAAAAAGCAATGTGAAATTGCAGGAAAAGGCACAGTGAATATCCAGAAGCTAGTGAATGGTTTGTGGTACGACTCTAGAATCGATGATATGCTGTATGTGCCCGGACATAGGAAAAACCTGTTGTCAGTTGGTGCTCTCACTAAAAAGGGCTTCAATGTAGAGTTCACGGATAAATTCGTTTTTATTAGGCGTGGAGTCGAAGTGGTTGCGTCTGGGATAAAGCAAGAAAACCAGATCTGTCGAATGTTTTTTTGTGTGCGAAAAAATAAGTCGGAGGAGGCGAACACGACCGAGCACAATCTGCGCTTATGGCATGAAAGACTAGGATACGTTGACAGTCGTTCGATACGCGAGTTGGTTAACAAGGGACTCGTGCGTGGTGTGTCGTTAAGTGACAGTGTCGTTTAAGTGTGTCGACGCATTTACTACCGAATTGTGTGTGAGATGTGTCGTCTCGGAAAAGCGCATCGCCAGCCGTTCAAGAAACGCGAAAAACTTTCGACGAAACCAAGTGAGATGATTCATACCGTCGTAGGTGGCCCTATGTCCGTCGAGACGCCGGGCGGGGCAAAATATTTCATTACGTCTAAGGACGACGCGACCGTTTATCAAATCAGATGTTTTCGAAAAATTGAAAACATTCGAAAAGAAGATTTCAAACAAATTCGGCCGTCCTATGAAAATCTTACGCTCTGACAACGAGCTGGAAAAGTGCAATCGGCGGATGAGCGAGAACCTGGACGCAAGAGGTATACTGGGTGTCCCATTTTAATCCGCCAGTAGCGATAATTCTGAAACATTGCATTGAATCAAAAAGTGTTCCAAATGAAAAGTTAATGGTTCTGAGGGGGACATCTGATGCCGTAGACTTTGCCCCCCCCCCCCAACCCCCCAAGGGTGGCGGGAACAGGGGGCAACTTTAAAATCTTAAATGGAAACCCCTATTTTTTATTGCAGATTCTGATAGAGGGTTAAAAAGTATGTAAGTTTTATCCGAAACATTTTTTTTATTGGTCGAGAGATGGCGCTGCAAATGTAAAAATTAGGTTTTTTGTCAATTAAATTGCGAAAATCGTCACGTAATTAACTGTTATTATTACTTAAGACTTACTCACAACCTTACAAGGTTGTTTTTTTCTCAGCCTGCTCAAATACTACCCCCGCCCCCCCCCCTACAAAGACGTAAAGTACTCAAAAATAGCGATTGAGTACTTATTTTTCAAATTAAATAATGGTAAAATAATTCAAAAAAGAATGTCATTTTTTTTTCAAACAGTGTTTGACCGGGCCCCCCACATTAAAAGAATTTCTCTATCACACAGTAAACGAATTTCTTATTTAGAAGATTACTATTTTTGAAAACGGCAACAGTATTTTTCATGGCATAATTAAATTAAAATAACTCAATTAAAACCGCCGGCATTAGGGTTACGCAATTAAACTTACACTCGGTAAAATCAAATAGGCGCCCTCGGAAAATCCACAAAAATGTGGGCTGGCCGGGCTATGTGGGGGGCCCGGTCAAACACTGTTTGAAAAAAAAATGACATTCTTTTTTGAATTATTTTACCATTATTTAATTTGAAAAATAAGTACTCAATCGCTATTTTTGAGTACTTTACGTCTTTGTAGGGGGGGGGCGGGGGTAGTATTTGAGCAGGCTGAGAAAAAAACAACCTTGTAAGGTTGTGAGTAAGTCTTAAGTAATAATAACAGTTAATTACGTGACGATTTTCGCAATTTAATTGACAAAAAACCTAATTTTTACATTTGCAGCGCCATCTCTCGACCAATAAAAAAAATGTTTCGGATAAAACTTACATACTTTTTAACCCTCTATCAGAATCTGCAATAAAAAAATAGGGGTTTCCATTTAAGTTTTTAAAGTTGCCCCCTGTTCCCGCCCCCCTTGGGGGGCTGGGGGGGCAAAGTCTACGGCATCAGATGTCCCCCTCAGAACCATTAACTTTTCATTTGGAACACTTTTTGATTCAATGCAATGTTTCAGAATTATCGCTACTGGCGGATTAAAATGGGACACCCAGTATAAAAGCGGAACGTGACAAACAAACAATCGTGGAGAGCGCTTGGACAATGATCCATGCCAAGTCGCTTCCATTGAGTTTGTGGGCGGAGGCGGTTAATACCGCGGTATACGTACTAAATCGTATCTTCTGGTGGTGATGCTACGCCTTATGAAAAATGGGTTGGCAAGAAGCCAACCATAAACCATCTGCGCATTTTCGGCTCAGCAGCCTCTGGTGACACTCTGGTGCCAAAACAATTCACTAAGAAGTTTTATCTGCGGGTCGATAGAGAAGATCGATACTCGAGGGATATGAGGGCGATTCCACAAACTACCGTGTTTATGACCCTGAAACAAAGAAGGTAATAGTGACACGCGATGTGACATTTATAGAGCAGACCGAGCAGACCTGTTTTCTAGGAACCAGGGAGGATCCACCGGTGGAAGAGCTGCAAGAGCCACCACATGGGATCAATGTGGATGGTCGAGCCATCCAGGTCGAGCAACCGGAGGCAGAAGATCGTCAGCGGGATCGACAGGAACTAGATGGAGACGGGCGAGTACTCCGCGACAGAGCTATGCTACGTGCTCCTACCAGATATGAAGTTGATGTGGCCGAATACATTGCCCCTGAGTCTTTCACAGAGGCTACGCGAGGTAGTGACGCTGCTGCGCAGTGGATTCGTGCAATAAACGAAGAGCTCCATGCGCATGAAACAAGCAACACATAGTCTATTGTGCCGCGAAAGCACGGACGGAGGGTCATTGACTCCAAGTGGATCTTCAAGGTCAAGCGTGATGCTGAGAAAGGTATTCAGAGGTATAAGGCGAGACTCTGCGCCAGAGGCTTTATGCAGCAACATGGTGTTGACTATTTAGAGACTTTCGCTTCCTGTTGTACTGTATGACTCACTCATAGTTCTTCTGGCGGCTGACACCGCCAAAGATTTGGAGTTGTTACAGTTCGACGTTCAAAGAGCATTTCGATACGGAGAGCTGAAAGAGACGATCTACATGGAGGTACCAGAGGGAGTGACTGCTGGAGGAGACAATGGTAGTGGTGTTGCTTGCAAGTTGAACAAATCGCGTTATGGCTTAAAGCAATCGCCAAGATGCTGCGACCAAAAATTCAAAAACTTGAAACCAAGTGTTTTTAATTTAGTGTGTAGCGAGGGAGATCCTTGTATTTTTGTGGTCGAATTTAGTGGCGAGATAGTTCTGATGGCGCTGTTTGTGGACGATGGCCTCGTTGCGGCCAAGTCTGAGTCCACGTTAAATTTTATAGCGGGGCAGCTGAGTGAAGAGTTTGCAATAAAAGTCGGAGATGCAAGCTACTTCGTAGGCGTGCAAATCTCACGTGACAGAGTAGCGAAATCTCTGGTCATTCATTCAAAGTTTGTTTATTAGAAAAATCATAGAAAAATACGGAATGCGCGATGCCAAGGCCATGAGTGTGCCAGCGGATCCTCATGTGCTACAACCACTCGAGCCAAGTGACGAAATGTCAAGTGATGTGCCATACCGCGAGGCTGTTGGATCACTTGTTTTTCTCGCTTCAGTGACACGGCCAGATATAAGTTTTGCAATCAGTTCGGTTAGTAGATTCCCATCAAACCACGGAGTTGAGCATTGGCGTTAAGAAGATTTTTGCATATCTAAAAGGGACGGCTAACTAGGAACTGAAGTACGAAATCGGCGGTAGCCAGGTGGAGTTAACTAGATTTTCTGACGCTGATTATGCGAGCGACGTCGGAACGCGGCGCTCGACTACAGGCTTTGTTTTTCTAATTGCTAACGAACCTGTATCCTGGTCCTCACAGAGGCAAAAATTAATGGTGTTAAGCGCAACAGAGTCGGAATACGTCGCAGCGGCGACGGCGACGAAGGAAGCCATATGCTTTCGAAAAATATTAAAAGACATTCATTGACAGTGTAAGCGTGCAACTACATTATTCATGGATAATCAAAGTGCGATCCAATTGGTGAAAAATCCGCATAACGTATAAGCATATTGATATACGTTATCATTATATCCGCGAAAAATTTGAGAACGATGAAATAGCGATAGAATATGTGCCGACCGAAATACAGTTCGCCGATATTTTTACAAAACCGTTATCACGGGATCGATTCAAAAGACTGAGTGACTAAATCAATCTAACACCCGTTGTAACACGACACTCAAACGGCGGTAGTGTTGAAGCATGATGTTATCGCGTCGTATCAGCAGAGTGCGCTTTCCATGTTAGGCAGGAAGTGTGGCCCCGCCAAGTGTTAATCAATAATAGTTAGTAAGTTGGCTGCGACACTCCGTGAGAGAAGCACGTTTTTGTTTTATATTGCTTGGTACAGTTTAATAAAGTTAAGTTGTTCATATTAAATATTCTTAGTGAGTATTTCTTTATACCTCTCCCATCTATCACAAGACTGGTTTAACTGATCTAACAAATCCTCTCAAAGAAGCAGTGCTACTCTTAAAATGTGTCAATTAATGAAACACCCGCAATGGTCAGTAGGGTAAGATCCTATGTTCTAAAACCACCTCCACCTCAGACCTTGACGTGACCTTGACTTGACCTTGACTTTAGTTCAGCTTTCGACAAACAGATGGCGGCAATCATTATTTTCGAGCAGATATTTTTCCATTAGTTCGGAATTTTGCTGTCAGATCGCGTTAAAAGTAGAGATTCCTGTAAACAGCCTGCCAATCTTTCCCTACCACATTACAGATGACGCCAATCATTATTTTTGTGCAGATTTCTTTCCATTAGTTCGAAATTTTGCTGTCAGATGGCGTTTATAATTCTGAACGGATTAGATTGGACTAGATTACTTAATACCAGACCAGGCCGTGGTGGCTAGATCAGATAAGGCTCGGTTAGGTAGGAGAACCAGATCAGATAAATACCAGACTAGGTTGGACTAGATCAGATAATACTAGATCAGCTAAGACCGGATTAGAACAGATAATATCAGACTCGGACTAGATCAGACCAGATCGGACTAACCAGACTAGAACTGTTTTAGATCAGATAAGACCAGAGACTAGGACTGAATTAGATCAGATAAGACCAGACTAGGACCGGATTAGATCAGATAAGACCAGAGACTAGGACTGGGATCAGATAATACCAGACTAGCCCCCGGACTAGATCAGATAATACCAGACTAGCCCCGGACTAGATCAGATAATACCAGCCTAGTCCCCCTCAAACTAGATTAGATCGGATAAGATTTAGTATATACCAGACTCAGATTAGCTAGATTAGCAAGTCCACATTTTGCAAGACCAGACCAGACCAGGCAAGGCCAGACAAGACCAGACCAGACCAGACCAGACAAGACCAGACAAAACCAGACCAGAAGACCAGACAAGACCAGGCAAGATCAGACAATACCAGACCAGAAGACCAGGCAAGACCAGGCAAGAGCAGACAAGACCAGACAAGACCAGGCCAGACTTGCAAGACCAGACAAGAAGACCAGACAAGATCAGACAAGAAGACCAGCGAGTCTCTGAGTAGATGCCGAAGTGAGTGGATGTGTAGCTTTGTGCTTCGCATATGGTTGGCTCAATAATATTTAGTAATATTATTACTTAGTTAAATATTTAGTTATTATTGCTTAGCTACTATAATTAATTAATTAGTTGGTTAGTTAATTAGTGTATTTATCTGTTTTTATCTGCGGTTTAGAGTTTTCTTTCTTTTGATTTTTATAAAAGTGTTTCTTTTTAGTTTATTAATGTGTGTCCCAGCACGCGGCGTGAGTTTTTTACCTCCTTAAATTCATATTCTTGTTGTCTCTGTTTCTTATCCCTATCTTTTGAAATAAGGATAATCCAACGCCGCCGATGTTCTTGCTTCAGTTACTGTAGCACGATGGCAATTTGGGGGGTTTTATTTTTAGTTTCGTCGAGTCTCCGTCCAGTATGGAATCTTTCCTGAAGCAAAAAGTAAGCAGGGGTGCAGGGGATATCGAAAGTCGGGCGAGGAGCCAGTCTATTAGAGAAACCCCGAAGAAAAGAAAAGTTGCTGATCGGTCGACGGATGACGTCGACGCTTACAAAAAGACTGAGTGCTCGATTGTCTTTACGATCGTGGAGGCGATTGGGGCACTCAAAAGACAGGTGGAGGATCTGGAGAGGGCCATCGCCGGAGAAAGCAGCACAAAGCGTGACATTAAGGAAGCAGCAGCGCGAGTCAGGAGGACAACAAATGTTTTCTCGCGCCACTCGGTAACCAGTTGGCTCGAGTAGCATCGTTAACAGCCGATTGAGAAGGTGCTGTACGACGAAGGTTGCTGTTACGTGCTGTACAGCGTGCAAGGAAGTCAGCACCCAAACGGGGGCTGAATGTAGTATCACCAGTGCGTTTAAGCCGGGAAAAAATGTGCAGGAGTACATGTCCCTGGCGAGGGAGAGGTGGTCCGAGGACGCCTTCACCGTGGTGAACATGGCTAAGGGCTCTCCTCTGGCCAAGGACGAGTATGTACTCCTGCTGGTTGCCGGAGAGATAACTGTGGACAGTTGGGCTGGGGCATGCTCGACCAGCTCCCCCAGGTCAAGCTAGTGGCTGAAGGCTTGAATGTAGGCTCCGTGGCCTACATCAAGAGCGAGAATGTTGTCTGTATGGGTGGCGATGAGTCGTTGGACTCCGAGAGGAAGTACCACTGCATCGCCCCGCTGGATGATAAGAAGGTCGAGGGCGCCGAAGAAAAGGCGTTCGGCACTTAATTAAGGATGAGAGGTCTTTGTGAGAAGACTGAGAGAAAGAGGTTCGCTATCGGTGTGGCTGGTACGAAAGATAGTATAGTAGTACGAGCTGAATGCGTGTGGCATGGCACAGGAGTTAAGATAACCCTGTGCTGGATGAATGCGGAGGGCCAAAAGCCCAGAGTGGAAGGGGCCGGAGGCACCAGAAAGGCAGAAACCTTACTGGTGAGGAGGGCAGAGGGTGTTTCTTACGCCCATATGGTGAATGTCCTTAAGAAGGAAGTTGATATGGAGGATATAAATGTAAAGGCGATGAGGAAAACCCACGCTGGGGACCTCATCGTCAGAGTGAATGATGATGGGGAAAAGTGTAGTGACTGAGGCTATAAGGGATGACTGCAGGGAGTGTGTGGTAAAGTTTCTCCGCACAGTGCGCGGAGGGCCCAGTATGGCAGTTGTCACTTCCAGCAAGAGCGGCACAAACCATACTGGAGAAATGCAGAATAAAAGTTGGCTGGATCATGTGCCGAGTGACCGAAGTTAATAAGCCGATCAGGTGCTACAGATGCCTTGGCTTCGGGCACCTGCAAGGGAATAGAGCGAAAGAATGCGTGTTTCGATGCGATGAAAGTGGGCACAAAGCACACGAGTGCACGGCCAAAGAGGCTAAGTGCTTCGTGTGCGGAGTGAGTGGACATAGGGCGGACTCCATCGACTGCCCTGCGTACAGGAAACTGTGCAGGGGAAGTATGAAAGGGACATCCCAAAGAAACAGAATATGCTAGTATTGCAGACGAACTCAAATAGGAGTGCGGAGTGAGCAAACTCTCATCTCACCAAAAAACGCCACATTCATCTCTCGTTGTAAAATATACTATTTTAAATTATTCAAAATTTAACAGATTTTATATTTGTTTGGAAGATTGTTTTAACTTTGTTACAGTCACGAATAAAAATTTAATCATTTAATGTCTTTATTAGTCACATTGAATTGAAAAATTCACTTTGTTTTTTACCACACTTATATTATGTAAAAATATTATATAACTTATTATTCACAGTTATATAAATTTCTACACATATCACGACTCGAGTTTCGACGTTTGACGGTCATTTTCAAGTGACTTAACAAATTGATAAAGTTGAATATATACCCTTATAGTTTTGGTGGGGTGGGGGGGCGGTGTTTGTCCGAAGATGAGGACTTATCTGTTTGAGATTGGGTGAGATTAAAAAGTTGGGAAAAGATTAGGTCAGTTTGCTCGTTTAGGAGATTAACTGAGGGATTACGGGTTTTTTTGAAAATTTCTAATGACTCTAGGAGATTTAGTTTCGGGCCTTTGTTGCAATTATGCAAGATTTTTAGATTATCTATTTCTGGGAATTTATGATTGAATTCGAGACAATGGTTTGAAAAAGAACTAGTGTCTTTTTTCAGACGAAAAGCGCGAGAATGTTCTGAAAACCGTGTTGAAAAACTTCGTCCTGTCTGCCCTATGTACACGCTATTATAATGGGATCGATTTTGTCTTTGGCATTAAACAATATGTTGGACAACTTAGAGGAGGGTTTAAATGCAACCTGAAGATTTTGCTTTCGAAGGACATTTGCGATGTGTTCGCTTGTTTTGCCAAAATATGTCAGGGAGATGAAAGTTTTGTCTGAATTTGAGGTTTTCGGATAAATTTGGGCCATTGCGAATTGGGTTCGTTTATATTATTGATAATGTTTTGGATGAGTTTTGTTGGGAAACCATTCTCTGTAGCGATTGAAATGATGGTACTTAATTCTTTGATTCTCTTTTCTGTGGAAAGGGGGATTGAAAAGGCTCGATGTATCATTGAATGATAGGCCGCTAATTTGTGAGTTATCGGGTGAAATGATGAATACGAGATTGTAGAGTTAACATTGGTGGGTTTTCTGTATATATCAAATTCTATTTTGTTGTTTTGGTGAATCAGAGTAAGGTCTAAGAAGTTTATTTTGTTGTCTGTTTCTACCTCGATGGTGAATTTAATTTTGGGATGAACGTTGTTTATTAGGTTGAGAAATTGGTCTAATTGACGTTTTGTACCATTAAAACACGCTATTACGTCATCGACATATCTATACCAAAATGAAATATGTTTTTTGGAGAAATCTAGTTTGAAGATTTTTTCTTCGATAGTTGACATGAATAGATCGGCTAAAAGGGGACTTAATGGCGATCCCATTGCTAGACCTGATGTTTGCTGATAGTAAGTGTTATTAAATTTGAAGTAA
Source organism: Phosphuga atrata (assembly GCA_944588485.1). NCBI lineage: Eukaryota > Metazoa > Arthropoda > Insecta > Coleoptera > Silphidae > Phosphuga > Phosphuga atrata. Next base: position 18,873,968 of record OX155899.1, on the reverse strand, counting down.
TTTTGATTAACACATGTTTCCAGGGCTTCATAAAGTTCAGATTTTATAAGATGATGACAATTAGCTTTATCAATTAAATTTTGTATGATTTCGAGACACTCTTTAGTAGGTATATTAGAAAACATACTACTGACGTCAAAAGATACGAGTTTGGAGTTTATTGGGGTTGTTATTTGTTTGAGGAGTTCCGAAAGGGCGAGTGAATTTTTTACAGAATATTTTGGGGTAAATTTGGTGTATTTTTTGAAAAGAGTATTCAGTTTAATTGCCAAAACTCTTGCTACACTGTTAATATAGGAGACAACTGGTCTAATGGGAGAATCGGGTTTGTGAGTTTTAATGAAACCATAGAGTCTGGGAGCTGTGGGATTCTGATTTATGATTTTAAATTTCTCAAATTCGGAGAACAAAGTTGTAATATTTTTTAAGAGACTTCTAATTTGAAATTGGAATTTTTGTGTAGGATCCTTTTTCAAGGGAGTTAGTTTTTCTGTTGAAATGAAAGAGTTCATTTTATTAATGTACTGTTCTCTTTCCAGGACGACTATCGAATTGGATTTATCGGCTTTTGTAAGGACTAAAGAATTGGACTCAATTTTTGTTTTTATCGATTTGATCACTGCGGAGTCTGTGGTAGAATTACGGGCGTACGATTTAATATGATCGGCTATTTTGGCTCGGGGTATAAGAGGTTCTTGCACTTTTTTTAGCGCGATTTCTGACTCTACAATTATTGTGGATTTATCGGATTTGTTATTGATGAATGGGGTGTAGTTGGGGTTTTGGGAAAGAAAAGATTGTTCAATAGGACTGAAGATAACTTTTGAGAAGTTGATGAATTTAGACACTAGATTCGGTTTTGACATTACTTTTTGAGGTTCGGACTTTTTGTTCTTTACGAGAACGGATAGTTTCTATTTTAAATTTAAATATTTTAGGTGGTTGACCCTACTTACATTGTCACGAACAAAGTCATCAAAGATCGTGAATTCTACTGGATGTAATTTAAATGTCAACTCTGAATGCAATATCTTGAGATAATGTTGAATAACATCTCTCCTCCGATGAAGATTTTTTATTTCGGATCTAATCCAACTGTTTTGGGCAGATTTTATGGCTGCTATTGCGGCCGAAGACGTGGAGCGGGTTTTAATATTTACATAGTTGGGTACGACTTTGGACCGAAGGCATTCTGAATTGAACCAGATATCTTGTGAAACGAAACGGTATTTTTTCAACAATTTGTTGTACAATTTTGTCTGGGTTGCCGTACAGGCTGATTTTATGAATAGGATGGTTGCGACAGTTACTACGTGGTAATCCATACTTACATTGAATTGAAAAATTCACTTTGTTTTTTACCACACTTATATTATAAACTTATACACTTATATTATATAACTAAAATTAAAAATATTATATAACTTATTATTCACAGTTATATAAATTTCTACACATATCACGACTCGAGTTTCGACGTTTGACGGTCATTTTCAAGTGACTTAACAAATTGATAAAGTTGAATATATACCCTTATAGTTTTGGTGGGGTGGGGGGGCGGTGTTTGTCCGAAGATGAGGACTTATCTGTTTGAGATTGGGTGAGATTAAAAAGTTGGGAAAAGATTAGGTCGGTTTGCTCGTTTAGGAGATTAACTGAGGGATTACGGGTTTTTTTGAAAATTTCTAATGACTCTAGGAGATTACTCTACAATCTCGTATTCATCATTTCACCCGATAACTCACAAATTAGCGGCCTATCATTCAATGATACATCGAGCCTTTTCAATCCCCCTTTCCACAGAAAAGAGAATCAAAGAATTAAGTACCATCATTTCAATCGCTACAGAGAATGGTTTCCCAACAAAACTCATCCAAAACATTATCAATAATAAACGAACCCAATTCGCAATGGCCCAAATTTAGAGAGATGCACGGTGAAGAGTAATAGGCGAGCAAATGAGGAAGTGCGTGAGGAGTGCAGAAGGAGGTATAACTTGGCGGGC